>CM039679.1:305377013-305434190 GCA_022537955.1 Schmidtea mediterranea | reverse complement strand
ATCCCCTCCCCGGACTTTCTCCGTCGGTTATTGCACTTCGTCAAGACTCAAAGAAATGGAGGCGAAGTATAATTCTTTAAGAACCAAATATGAAAGGATCAAGGCACCTGGTCCTCGCCGGAAGTCACTCAGGCCCTACACCGAAAAGTAGAAAGACTAACTCGAACTAGGGAAGATCTAATCGCGGAATCGCGCAGCCAACGGCTGCTAATTAAGGAACAAGCACGGCTCTACGCCAGGCATTTACGGACGAGGCGCTCAGGACCCATGTCCAGGGAGCGTTCGGGCGCGACAACTAAATATAATTCCTGAACACCATCTTCGGATTGCTGAACGCCCCCAATCCCATCAACTCTCGCCCTCTACCAGCAGCGACTGTGGCTGTAACCAGTGTTAACCCGGTCCACAGACGGCCCAATCGGAACCGACGACGCCGAGAAACGGAGCCCATCGAAGGCCGTACCGGATCGATGACCCCATACCAGGAATTCGATATTCCGGGGCTCGATCCGGACATTCTGTACGCACCATCGGTAGTGCTTCAATCACCGACCCAATCCATCCACATAAATCTAGTGGACGAGGATCTAGAACCTCCGAGGGTCGTCCGCACTCTGGAACACCTAGTGCTAGATCTCGAAGATATCGCCGTGGTCACCGGCGACGTGCCTCAATCCGCTTCCCAAGCGGAAGTTGCGGGACCCTCTACCCGCAGGGAGACTGCTTACAATGTGAATCACCCGCCATACCGGCCGGCAAAACGTAGGTGTCTGCCTACCAATATTGACGCCGAGGAGGATTGAGTTGGAAACGAGCTATCCTCACTCATTTCCGAAGCTTTTCTGTGTAACCTATCTGCCTGTGTAAATACGCCTATTAATATATGATGTTTTAATCTGGCTTGTTCGTGTTCTTCTCTTCCTGTTGGGTCAGAACTATTTAACTTAAACTAATGGGGATGAAATGACGGCAATGGATAGCGGCGAATTGTCAGACAGGGCCTGTAAACTGGGGATGGTTGTGCATGGTTTCCACTATTGTCTCGACGTAACTAACATAAATACCAATGACTAGAAGGAAGCTAAGAAGTAAAAAGCGTAAGTCCTTCTATCGGCAGCAACTAATCCAGGTAAGCGAAGGTCCTTCGAGGGGTAGTGCTAGTAATAGCGCTCACCTGCTCGAATGGCATTCGGCTATTGCGTACAGTACCAACATGATTTCGGTCATGGGTACGCAATGGTTAATCAAAATCGTGCGGCGTATCAGGAAGGTATCCCTAGTAGTCAAGCGTGAAGGTCACCCAATAGGATGAGTAATATAGTAAACTGAAAATTTCTATACGTCCAACATTACAAACAATATATGAGAATACATTATTGATTAATTAGTTGTTAATTTTTATTGAAAAATAAACTTTTAAAAAACTTTTTAAAACACCGGGAACGTAATTGCTAAAAACAATGAAAGTAAAACGTAATCCATTAAAGCAGTAAATTAAAAAACCAAAACATATTTCTTATGACATATTTTTCATTATGAAAAACACATAACATTTCGGAAAAAAATTTTGCAACCTATAATAATAAATACAATAATAATAGAAATAATAATATTAATAATAATAATAAAAATAATATAATAATAATAATAATAGTAATAATAGTAATAATAATAATAATAATAATAATAATAATAATAATAATAATAATAAATAATAATAATAATAATAACTTATTTATCAACTTTAAGTAAAAAACTAATAAGCTTTAAATACACTTACTAGTCAATTCAAATTATGATTGAAATACAGATTATAGTTAAATATCGTTTAGTTTGCATAAATTTCTTAAATCTATTTAAATTATTTATTATTTATTAGAGTCATACAAATTTAATTATTAAGTGGATGTAAAATTTCTTCAATTAAATTATTTAAAAAAACTATAAATTTAAAATAATTTAAAGTTTTCGAATAACGGGATATAAAAAACATCGAAATCAAAACATTATTATAATATACAATTAGAAAATCTGCTAGAGACAAAAAAATCAGTGATTAATTTTTACTTCCAATTAAAAATTAATTCCTTCAAATCAAGTAGCAGGAGCGTGTTTATTGAATGCTCTAATGACAACTGACCCGTTTTTAATTTTCTTGTCATAATCATTAATTGTAAAAGAAAAGGTTCTGACAACAGTTTCATTGTTGTATGAAATTGTCATTTTACTATAAAATATTTTTGATCTAAGAACAAATAAATTAATATTTTTACTATTCCTCGTAACTGATATCAACTTTAGTCCTTTTCGTTATGTTTTGGTCTTCAATAACAATCGTTCCATTTTCCTGAACTTTTAATAATTGATATTTGTTATGCTCCATTAAAACAAAAATTGGCTTACAAATATTTGGCATATTGATAATAAAGTCGAATTGAAATTACGTTTCTTATATTTATCTTCAATCTTGTTATTCGATTAGTCAACACTTCTTTCTAAAATTATACTTGAAAATATTTAAAAGTATTAATTTACACAAATTACTTCAAAAGTTACATAATTGCACCACAATTTATAAACAAACATTATTCGATCATAGGGAGAAAAAAAATTTCAGTTTAAATTTTAACAAAAATTAAGGTGATAACTTAAGTAATAAAAAATTTTGAAATTGAAAAATATATAAAAATTATTATTATATATATATGGGTATGTGTGTGTATGTATATATAGTTACTGTTAAATTATTTTGAACCCACCCCAGCTAAAAGATTTAACAAGATATAACCAAACTGATGGATAACTACGTAATGGCTAAGAAATAGAATCTGTAGATCTTCAACCTCGAATTGTTCAACAGAAATAGCTAAAAGCTGCCTGTGAAGTGCGTAGTGTTTGCTGAAGTATAAATTTACAAAACCCTCATGTGAACATAAAGTATATTTTGTTTAGTAGTCGGATAGCTTTCTTATCTTTTGAGAGATAACATTTAGTTTAATTAACGGTATTTGTAGCAGGGTTTCTAATCAGAACTTCCAAATAGAAAACTATATTACTTATGCATTAAATGACCGAGAAATGTTTAGGGACGATTTAATCGTGTTACATTAGTTTTAACAATGTTTTATTTAATTTCATTATTTAATTTTTCTATTTTGTGTTTAAAATTTTTTCAGACAATATTTTGCCCTATTAATAGTATAAATGTGCTTTTTACTGTTTTATTATATTTTTTATGTTTTATTCTTGATCAAAATTTGCCTTTAATTGTATATGCTATGGATTTTTAGCTAGCTTTAATGGGTAACTGGTTACAAACTTTTTTTTATAATAGAAACAAATATAATAAAGATGTTTGGTGATTTTATTTAAAAGTGGTTATAAAAAAAGAAAATTATTCAAAAAGAAAAGCAAAAAAAAGTGAGAATCTCTAGTTTGAATCTAATTTTAAATTAAACAGCAATATCAAAGTTGTAATTTTGGACGTTGAAATAATAAAAAAAATTGCGTTTTGTTTAGGAGATTCACATTATTGTAAATGAGGTTAATGAATATTTTAAAATATGATACTTTTTTAAAAGTTCATCTTTCAACTATCTAGCCAGGGTTGCCATATTTCGAAAACATCATGCCGGGAGTAACGAAAAATTTTAAATTCAAAATGTTAAGTGATGCCAATTGCTGGGAAAACCTAATTTAGAAAACGGTAGCAGAAATCGAGGCCTTTTGCTATACATATCGGGAACATTTAGAAAATCCGAATTAAAATAAACATCATATAAAAACATTTAGTAATTCATAAAAATTATCATAGAAAATTTAAATTACAAAATGCAATTCAAACTAAATTACTACTGCGATTTGTAGACTGATACTGAAAATGTGATAAAAATTGCAAAACTTTATTCAGAATGAAATTTACACGTCTATTTAGACTAATCTTGTGTCTTCATGTTTGATACATTGCAAATACACCAAGCCCCATTGAGATAAATTCCGCAATAATTCAAGTTGATATATAAATCAACTTGACGGAATTTATTTTGTGAAAAAATAAATGCATTTCAGCCATTTTTTGAATGGCTGCTAAGTAAGTTATTTTTTATAGCTATAAAACTTAAAGTTAAAAATTTTAAGAGTTGAATTATGATTTCATAAGGAAATATGATCATAATTCAAGCTCTTAACCCTTAAATGCATCGTGTTGCCATTTTGGCAACATACCAATATTGAAGCTCATACATTGCACAGAAATAAATATTGATGCAATACATGTTACAGTGGACAGGCTACATAGTTCTGCGCATGCGCATGATGTGACCAGCGTGAATATAGCAGCTATAGGTTATTTCTTCTTATTCGTTTACAGGCGTTTAAACTTATTCGCGCGCTCGTCATACGCGAAAGTTATTCAGTTTTTTTAAATAGTTTACAAAACATTTTTATTTGGTTTTAAATATAATTGACATTAACAAAGGTATGTATTCTTTATTGAGCATTTGTAATTATAAATAAACTTTGTATTACTGCATATAAAATCTATATTTCGCTTTGTTGCGTTTGGCTACAGCATGCATTTACTTATAAATTTTTGTCCCTAAAATTTAGATGGATAAGCGAATATTTAGCAAGGGAAAGTTATCACAGAAGGATCTGATTGATTTTTGGGAAAACTTCAATGGGTTCGAGAGTGAAGACGACGATACTATTGACGACGATGATTTGGAAGACCCCACTTACCATTCCGCTGTTGAAGAAGACAGCGATGATGAAGAAACTACACCATCAGCAACAGTTCCAACAGAATTACCATGCGGCTCCTCTGCTGATGTCATTGTATCAAAGCCTTCAAAAAGTAAGGACATTTTATGGCAGAAGAAAAACTTGAAACCAAATGAAGAACAGTTACACTTTTGCGGAAATTCTGATTTGCCAGGAGGTTTATTACAGTTGCAAACGCCTTATCAATTCTTTAGTTACTTTGTTTCCGAAGATTTAATAGCAAAGATTGTTAAACAAACCAATTTGTATAGTGTCCAAAAACACGCTGACAGACCAATGGCTTTTACTACTTCTGATATAAAACAGTATATCGGTATTGTCTTTTATATGTCGTTTGTACATATGCCAAACATCAGGTGCTACTGGAGTCCCGAACTGGGCTATCCTCCAGTAAATAGTACAATGTCTGTGAACAAATTTGAAAAGTTGCGTCGGTATATTCATTTCAATGATAATTCAACTTTTGTGACACGTGAGGAGCCTGGTTTTGATAGATTACACAAAATTAGACCGTTGATCGATCATTTAAAAAAAAATTCAACAGCATTCCTTTGGAGAATCATCTGTCTATAGATGAGCAAATGTGCTCAACAAAAGTGAAACATTTTATGAAGCAGTATATGCCGATGAAGCCGCACAAATGGGGATTCAAGCTTTATATATTATCAGGAATTTCTGGATTTGCTTATAACTTTGAAATATACTCAGGCCAAGAAAATTCAATGGTTCGACCTGACGGTGAACCTGACCTTGGGGCTTCATCAAACATTGTTCTGCGTTTATCCCGTATTATACCAAGAAAACAAAATTTTCGATTGTACCATGATAATTTTTATTCAGCTATTCCACTAATGGTTCACTTGGCAAAAGAAGGCATTTTTTCATTGGGTACAATACGTCGGAATAGGGTTCCTAATTGCAAGCTACCTACGGAAAAAATAATGAAGAAGGATGATCGCGGTAAGAGCTATGAATTTGTGGCTAATATAGATGGTGTCGATATATCAAATTTAGTTTGGAAAGACAATAAATATGTAACACTTGTGTCGTCTTTTGCCGGAACGCATCCCGAATCAGTAGTCAGGAGGTACGACAGAAAAATGAAGAAAGTTATAGAAGTGAATTGCCCATATATAATCTAGGAATACAATCGTCATATGGAAGGCGTAGATCTCCTAGATAGTCATATTGGGAGGTATAAAATTGCTATAAAAAGCTGAAAATGGTATATGCGCATTATTTTACCATATGATGGATCTAGCCATGGTGAACGCCTGGCTACTCTATAAACGAGTTCTCAAACAAAATGGATGTTTGGAATCTAGCATTCTAGATCAACCTAGTTTTCGAGCTGAAGTAGCACATGTTTTGTGTAAAATAAACACAACATCGGCTAAAAGGGGTCGGCCGAATGCTCTTGAAAAGAAATTCAATTGAAGAAAACCAAAGGACCCACACAATACATACCGCCACAAGACGTACGAAATGACCAGTTTGGTCACTGGCCTATTCAAATTGATATAAAGATGAGGTGCAAATATCCAAATTGCAAAGGGTTTGCTCGTACAAAATGCGAAAAGTGCGGTGTAGGGTTGTGTTTGAATAAAAATAACAACTGCTTTAAAAACTTCCACACACAATAAATAGCCTTTGCGTAATATGTCTAAATGCATATTGTAGCCATTTGGTAACAAACCCTTTTTGGATGAAATATAAACTTTTTGGAGAATTATAATTTTTTTTATTATTTTTCTGTAGTTGTAGTTACTTTATTACAAAGCGTCAAATTAAAAAAAACGAAAAAAATTAAGTCATGCATTTAAGGGTTAAATATAACTTTGATCAACTATTTCATATATATTATTATAAATAATATTTAGGAAATCAAGTAACCATAACTATTCTCCAAAAATATGTATTTTTTTCGGATATTATTCAAAAAAAGTGAGTTAAATTATTTTTGAAGTTATAAAAATTATTAATTGCATTAAATAGTTATATTTTTTATACATATTTTGAAAAAAATCTTCGATTATGTACACAAAATAATTTGGTTTATGATTATTTTTTAAAATTTACCAATATAATTTAAAAGTTTATGCTTTTTTTCGGATTTCAGGTTTTGCTTTTTTCGACAGAAATATCTGAAATATTAAATTAATTTTAGTTTTAAGGGTAAATCTTATGAAGATACATCCTCATTTACTCGAAATTTCCTAGCAAAAACCTCAAAATTTAAATTAAAAATTTTTTCCGCCATTTTTCATTCTAAAATTATCTCAAAAATGTCTATAAAATTATTTATTATAGGGTTTTTTCAACTTCGGATGGCTACATGTTAAAAGTTTACATGCATGTTTTATTATGGGTTGTGTTAATGTGCATTATTTTATTTCTCTGTCACTTTTTGTGTTTCTATAGTGTAAGGTTTGTCTCAGTGACTATTTTACAAGCAACCTCAAAGTGAGTTGGTGTGTTTATATGCTATAAATTTATTGATTTTTGTTTTATATTATAGGTGATTTCTCAACTTCGCTTGGTGTATACCCATGTCTTTCACTGCCTGCATGCAATTATTTCAATATTCTTGTTATTTTTATGTTGCTATTTTTAGTTTTTAAATTAAGTAATTAATTTTTATTATGATACTTTTTATAGAAATTCAAATTTAATTTTTATTAATTTTTCCATCAATTATTTAATATTCAACATGACTGGTTTTTATTTTGAAAATACAAGCCAAAATTAATTCAATACAACCATGAAAGCTCTTGCCATTATTTTTTTATTTTACCCCCACAACGGATTTGCGTCTCAACATGGTTTATGAATCATAACATATTATTAAATATATTTTATTTCAAATAAATATTTTGTATTTTTTGTTTTATTTAAATGTTTATTATTTATTTTCTAACATGCTTGTGTTACTTTGTTTTATTTGGTGTTAGATAATGAATTTTAAATGATCTTGGTGCGGTTTTCATGCTGTGTTTGACGCATTTAGAATTGATTAATTAAATTTAAAACTTCAGTTTTGGCTCAACAATGTAAAGAAATAAAAACAAATTACAATAGTTTGAAAAAAGGTTTTAGAGCATGTCGCTCATTCAGCTTTTTCATGTGGCTCTTGAATATTAAAGTATTTGATCGAAATCTTTTGATTTTAAAAGCTGAAATTTAAGTTTAGTAAATAATATAGATATTCTTAAAAATTGATTTTTTATACGGGTTTGGCAAAAACTAAGGTTTTTGTTTATCTGGCACGACATCCGATAAACAAAGTCCAAATGGACGAAAAATCATCAAATATAGACTATTTAGAATTAAATAATACAAAAAGTATAAAAAGGGGTGAAAAAATACAAAAACTATGTAATAAATAAATAAAAACATTTAAAAAGGATTGAAAATCATTAAAACCTAACAACATTAACCAATTTCATCACTTTGGCTCCAAATTCATTGAAAACCCTTATATTTTAGAAAATAACTATGAGAATTAGTCCTGAAATATAATTAGAAACATTAATTAAAAAGAATCACGAAAATCTGTAAACCTGGAGAAAAGTGATGAAATATGGTAAAAACGTGTAGGCGTTATGTTTTACCGCATCAAAAAACATGCGTGTAAAAACCCCCTATATAAGTCGATGCCAGATCGACATAAATTAATGCTAGTTTTAAAGAAAAAGTTTTAAAAACATTTACAAGAATTGTACCAACTTCCGATATCATTTTAAAAGTAAGGAACTATCCACAATTTGTTTTGATTTTTTGATTTTTATATATAATATTTTATGTTAGATTCTAGTAGAATGCAATTGAATTTAATTTTCATTATGCAAAAATTTAGATATGTCTTAGGAAATACCCTACCTTAAGTTATCTTTGATTTGGATTCATAAGTAGATTTTATGTATATCAAGTGCAAATATTTAAATTATATGATTTGTTTTTTCTTTTTGTTTTGTTGAAATCTTAAATTCTCTAATAATGTATAATATCAAAATAGTTTCCTCGCATCAATTAAGTCCAAGGAAGCTTCGCTCCTATTTTACTTGACCTATGGTGAATGGTAGTTCGCTGGGTCAGATCTCCTCTCCAAGAAGCTCAACTTAAAACCCTCCATTGAGAGTGAATGATCATGAGGAAAGAGTAAATACGACATAAAATTGGAAGAAGAAAATGTCACTAGTAAAAGGAAAACCAGAAAGAAATAAAAATATCAAATGAAAAGAAATTTAAATAACAAACATCAGTTCAAAATAACTTATGAATTTTAATTGATAACAAGAACAAGCCAACAAAAGAAAATAAAAGATAAATGAAGGCTTTATCCCATGTAGACATTTTGAATATGAGTATATAAGTTAATAATGAGAAAATAAGTTCAAAGATCGTCTTTATTTGAAAGAATTTATTTTTATCATAACAACTTTTCAGGACATAATAATTTTAGGTACCATTTTGTGGATTAACTTGTTGGCGAAATTTTTTTAAAAAATTATTATAATTTTAAATAATTTTAATTTAATTTTTTAATTTTTTATTAAATTACATCACTGGGAGAAACCGACCCCGATGGAAACCGAGGTCTAAATCACTCTAAACCATGATGTCTGCCAACTTAATAATACACACGAAATTCGGAAAAGAGGAGAAACGAAATTGTTAATGCTGGCGATGTTTTAATAAAAATAATGTCAATTTTTAGTTTAGGGCATGGGGGTAGGGTGAGCCAGCGGAGTCATGCTCTAGCAGAGTCACATCTAACTACTATCCGATAAAATCAATTGATGCACCTATATCCAGAATAAAATCACCAATGTCTATTTGTAAACTGAGAATATGTGATTTTGTTAATGATTCTTTTAAAAACTTAAATGCCTCTTTACCTTATTTATTCCATACAAACCCGTTTTTTCTCAACATCTTTAAGAGTGGTTCCGCTTTGTTAGCATAATCCTTTATAAACTGTCTGTAGTATGTGTACATTCCAAGAAAAGTTTGTAACTCTTGAATATTTTCCGGGATTAAGTAAAGGGTCAGTATTTAATTATAATTGGTCAGTATATATATTTTTAAATGTTCATTATTTTATGCCTTATTATATCAGTAAAAATTAAAAAAAAAGATTAGTATTTAATATAAACTATCAGTTTAATAATAATTTTTTTCAGTACATAATGGAAATTTGGAAAGTTAAAAAGTAGTTTACTAAAAAAAATCATATTAAGAATTGCAGTTAATAAAATTTCTAATACAATAACAAATTCAATTACATTATATATTTAAAATTAAGGAAATAAAAAACAAAAATAAAAAACTTTAACCAATTAATAGGACTTTATTTGATTTTGCTGGTCTTCCTCTTTTTCTTTTTTAAACTATTGAAACATTTTTTGCTTCAATGGGTTGCTTTGTTAATTTTAATCAAAAAGCGATGCCAATAAGATGTTTTAGAAAACTTGGACAAGAACATTTTCCGTTTTTTCCTTTCTTCGTTATTCTTTGGCATTTGCACGATCCAAGCAATAAAAGCTCTTTTTATGAATCGTTACTTCATTTGATATTTTGATTTCATTACCAGCTGGACAGAAATATATTTATATCGTCACAATCTATTGGTGAAATTTCTTTATTGCCTTTCTCCCAGTTTTGACTCTTTTACTTTTAAATCTATTGAAGTTTCAATCATAAAATTTCTATCACCATGAAAATATTCAGTCGACAATTTTTTTGTTGTTTCCAAACATAAATTCAAAAACCTCGTTAAATGTTAACCTTCTCTTAATGTATCTTCTTGCTTGATTACTAGACTTATTGATTCTAAAGCATTGTTTGCTCCTTTATACCAATTTTGAGGAGTATTTAACCACATTTACTTCATATAATCAACAAAAGTTTTTGCTTTTTATGAGTCCATTTTTCTATAAATAGCTGTTATGCTTTTTCGAATATTTCGTTGTAGCTTGAAATCTGAATTATGTCGATATCATTTAAAACTTTATCTTTATATTCTGGCTCAAGTAAATGTAAGTTATGATTAATATTGCGTCTCATCTGAAGCCAACACATTTCTGACAATTGACTAATGAATCCGCTACAATCAATTCTCGATTCGCCATATTTTTTTTCTATTTGTACTAAATAAACAACTTGGTATATTCATGGTATATTCTTGGAATATTTTTGGTATAATTTCACCAACAATCATATAGTATCTACAAACATCACAGTCTCTGACACTATCACATTAAGGCTGTACTTCAGGACTGTTTTAGCATTGTTTTCTGCAAAAGGTCACAATAATGTGGTACAATCTAGTTTAAAGTCTAAGTGGACATCTTTGATACAAATGGTATTTCCATACCTTTAATTTCAATTCAATTGTTAACAGGGTTAACAACAGTGCCATCTCGTTTCATATAACATAATCCTATATAGATATTTGGTAAGATTACTTATTTCAAAATTGAAAATTGACCTTGAAAATTTGAATGACCTTGAATATTGAACCTTAAAATTTGATTTTTAACTTTGACCCAAAAGGTTTTTGTACATTTGCATCTTAAAAAATAATAAAACTATAATTTAGATTTTAAAAATAATTTAAAATGAAAACATTTATTTTAAAATATTTTCATTTGATAAATGACATAAATTCATTTTAAAAGTCAACTGCATAATGAATTGACACAACGTGTTCCAATTGGACATTGCGTGCAAGGAGGTCCGCTTATGTATGGAGGTTTGAGTGTCACATCTCCTCTAAAAATTAAATAAATAAAAATATAAAAAAAATATACCCAGGTCCGTAAATGCAGATAATATAACTTTGCTTAATCCGGGACGTGTCACAGTTGGACATACCACATCCAAGTTCTTGAGAATCAGCCCATGCAATCTATATTATTTTATGTTATTATAATTAATAATATAGAATAACTAAATAAATCAAGATTATAATAATAGAATGATCAAATAGAATAAATTAAATGAACATTTTGATTTATTAATTTTTATTTGAAAGTTCTTTTTTGTTTGCTTAATTAATTTTTTCCGATAACGTTTATCACAAATCGAATTGATGGGGTTGCCCAATTTTAGAAACAATCGTAATAATTAGACATAAAATCGGAAAAATGCTATTGTTAACAGGTTTATCAACAGTGCCATCTCGTTTCATATAACGTAATCTTATGTAGATATTAAAGAAGATTTCATTAATTATTTCAAAATTTAAAATTGACCTCGAAAATTTCTATGTGCTTAATTATTTTTTTGCGATGGACGAGTAGATTAAGAGAATAATAATATAAAATTATATTTGTTTTTTGTAAAATAAAAATTAATTAATTAATTACATATATTTTAGGTTTCCCACGTGATGCATATGCACGACATCACACGAAACCTTATTTTGTAAAAATGAAGCTTTTTCCTACACAACTAGCAACAAGAATATTTGAATAACGTCCATTAATTACCTTATAAACTTTCAGAAAATGCGACATTTTAGATTTATTTGACAAAATATTTATTTATTAACTATTTTAGTAACTATTTTAACTCTGTACTTCCAAGCGCTATGATTATAATTATATTATTACTATATATATATTCGCCTACTTTTAATAAATTTTAAACCAATTTTGTTTTAGCCTGAAACCTCCAGGCCTCTAGCTCTTGACCATATTAAAAACCTCCCATTGAAAGGATTAATTTTAAAAACTGATTCTAAAACTGATTGTCCAGTTATAACAAAAAATGATAGCATTATTTTATAAAGGATAATTTAATATTATAATAATTTGAAAATTGATCGCATGAATATAATTTAATAATTAAAACAAACAGAAATACTTGAATATAATGTTCACATGTATGAGATTTGCATTTATTGGTTGAAATGTTGTAAGAATTACTTTCTTGAGACCAATCGTCTAATACGCTATTAAAAAATAAGTAGAAATTCTTGCAAATTAAAATATTACAGATTTGGATCGTTGATAAGAATACTATTTGTAAGCAAATAACTATTATTCCCAACGCTTTTGTACGTTCCGTATGTTATATCCTCGATCGCGAAGTTATAAAACTGACATTTATTCGCTAGGTTTTGCGCCTTCGATGCCGATTCATCGCTCCATTTCTTAAACATTTGTAATAAATATTAACTTTATAGCGCTAAATATTTAAAAAATGATTTGTAAACTTTAAATATTTACCATTTTTAGCATATTTGCAGCACTGGGCTGCAATGCTCTTTTTCCACCAGCAACAAATTCTCTGTACTTGTTGTGAGCACGAAGGAGGTCCATCTTCTGTTTATCTGTAAGATCGCCTTGGGCACTTTGGAAACAAATAAAATATAAAAATGAAATTAAAATGAGAACATTCATTTTATTAAACATAAAAGAGTGCAAAAATTGCTGAATTTTTATAGAGTTTTTGCTTGCGTGACAAAACAATATTTAAATAACTTTTACTAATAAAAAATAATAAATTAATAATAAATGTTAATAATGAAAATTATGTTTCTCACCTGTTTAAACATTTAAATTTTATTAAATTACACGCAGACCTGTAAGTTAAATTTATTATATTTCAGTTTAATTGAGTTAATAAAGTAATAAAGTAATAATAATAATAATAATAATGATAATAATAATAATAATAATAATAATAATAATAATAATAAAAATAATAATAATAATAATAATAATAATAATAATAATAATAATAATAATAATAATAATAATAATAATAATAATAATAATAATAAGAGAATATAAAGTTTATTTAAATAATAAGAAGTATGTAGATGAGTCCAATCTGAACCACTTTTTGGAACCCCTTCAAAAAAAAATCAACTAAAATATAAAATAAACACAACAATAACAAAATAATTAATAAGAACAAGAACATATATAGGTATACATTTATTAATTTAATTAGCATCTTGATGAGCCTTTGGATATTCTGTTGAATAATCATGTGGGAAATTATTATCTTTATTCATTACTAGTCTCTATCATATAATGTCCCTTACTTTCTTCTCATTTTTTCTCATTCGACGTGTAGTTTATTCACCAAATTTCTAGACAATCGCCCGATTAAAATATTGCCCAAATTAAGAAAAAACATTTATTTGTACCGTTACAACCAATTTTATTTACAGCTAGAAACTAAATTTACATTCACAAGAGCTACACCTAATGTTATTTACCATCGTCATTCGTTATCTCTTGGATGTTGAGGTCTTCTGCACTCATTTTCTTACATTTTAATTAAATAGAGATTTTTGTTTCTAACCAACCACCTCAACGAACGAACGAGTTATGACACAAAATTTTATTGGATTATTACAAATAATTACTACATACAATTGATGTTACATTCACATCAAACAATGTTTCACAGGGAGGGTCAAACTTCAATTTTCCTTTTGTTGCAGGAGCCGTCGGCGCTCCCTCTCTGCTCACCCTGGTGGTATGGGCCTTTGGCTTCCTTTAAGGTTTCCTCGGGCATGTCTGATCCGATAGGCGACTTGTGCCGGGGTGAATACCAAGGACTATACCTCTTGGCTTGCCGCTACGGCTACCTCCAGACCCGGGATTCGAATCCTTTGGGCCTGATTCAGGGTCTTCTCCTCCTTCCACCCTCTTTGAGCCGCGGTGAGTCACTGGTAGATTGGTTTAACCCGGGAGGGCTCGATCCACGTGGTTTTGGTTCGCTGGAGTTCGCGACTGAGTTGCACACATTGCTGGTGCATGTCGATATTTTCTCGTCCCAGCTTCTTTAGCTCCAGTCCAATCTCTTTGATTGCGTCCACGGCTAAATTTACGGATATAGTTAATAATTTGCATTATTTATAAATTTACACAACAAAATAAGCATGGAAAACGAGTTCAATTGTAATTAATTGCATATCAAATTACTGATAGTGATCTTGATTAAATTTTCAAATACAATATCATCATAATCCAAGCCTACAATAGAGTTTTTCAACCAAACGAAATTAAAATTAACCGTTAAAACATTTATTTACCTTTATCACAAATTTACATTGTTGCACAGATTTATTTTGTGATTTTATGTACATAATTTCTACGAGGTGCTTCACGTTTTAGAAGACGTCGCGAATAAGCGTATTCCTCGCTCGTCCTATCGGTTAGAGCCTCCAGAATTTCGGGTTGCAGAAGTCGTTTGGGTAAGGCTAGATGCACCGGCGCGTTGAGCTCCAGGAGGGCGGGATCTTCTGGATCGAAGGTTACATTGCAGTTGGGTAGGTAGCCATTGGAGCTTGGAATACGGTCGCAGGTTATATCTTTGTTGATTTTAACCAACCGTCTGCGTTGCAGGCTGGCTTTCCAGCGATATTTCATTTCGAGGTGTTCGAATTGTTGGAGTTCCACATCGGCTTCGTGGCGGATTTTGCTAGCCGGATTTCTTCCTGGCTCCCTTTTTATGGCGAGACTGGGTAATTCCACGTCTTTGTCTTGTCGATTTTGATTTAGGTGAGGTTATTCTGGTCTACCATGCGTGGACAGGGAGTATCCCCGATCCCACAGGGCTTGTCGATAACGTCCGGCGAATCTATTTGAGATCGTTAATGTAGTTTGATTGTTGTCCGTCCAATGTTCACAAGGATTTCCTGTTGCTATTAAATATCATTATATTTCTCACATGCAATGTCATACGTTACATATTCTTAACAGTTCATTCATAAAACAATAACATTTATTTCCTCGTTAACTGAAATATGTATAGAAATTTACGAAGAAACAAAAATTACTCCATTCATTAGAATTACATGGTATTAATTCGCGATTCAGTCAATTGAATTTATGTGTACTGGGTAGCCTGTTCTGTTACCGGTTGAACATAATAAAATCCCCTTTTCTCGAATTTATCGTATCCAATGTTAAGAATGGACAACAACGCTTCACCTTTATGCCCACAATCGCAAGGAATAAGATTAAAATATGCATTGCACCGATTCGAAATGTAACGCATCCTTTGTCTTTTGTAAATAAATTCAGTAGGGAGAAATCATATGGCGAAAATGATACCAAATTTCTAAATATTGACTACTTATGGCAGCATTTATTTACCGTGATACTAAGAAAAGTATAAATCTAATGTTACTTTACATATTGGCACTTACTATTATAGTAAAATGAAAATTTAAAACTAAGTTACGTTATATATTGATAATCACTACTATTAAGGTTAAAATCGATTCTCATCATTCATAAAATACTATAAACATGAAGTTAAAATGATTACGAAAAGAACGTAAAATCCAATATACATTGTTTATTAAATTAAACTTAGATAATTTAGAACTTGAACTTTAGATATGATTAGGAAAATGCCCTACCGACTTGTGGTCTTCTGGCATGAACTGGACTTCTTCTTTCTTCGCGTAGTTGACTTCGTGATGATTTACATCACGCTTCTTTAATCGGTTCGAATTTGGAATATTTGGAGAAGAATGATATTACTTACTAGATATGCCGGTATTTATATGGCTAAAATGAATCATGCCACTCGTGATCTGTATAGTTACGAGAATTTTCTGTGGCTGTCGCTCATTGGCTCTGTCATAACTGATACTCTACAATTTCTTCTCTGTCAATGATTTCTACTGATAGACATTTCTGTTATTCATGTTGCTCACAGTAATCCTGAGTGGTGTGCGTTACTGGCCGATTTCTTCTGCTTTTCTCAGTCGATTCACACAGGATTTTGGATGTACCTAGTAGTGTGTAGGTTTCCGCATCACATATGCTAGGTAATTTAGTATTACATCATCATTTTTCAGACTATATTATTTATTTTTAGATATCGATTTGGAATTTGGTTATTTACCAGTGTTTGTGTATTTCTGGATGTGACTCAACTCTTATTTTTTCATTTGATACTTTTTCTCTATCGCGGTCGAATTTACTGTAATCTCCTAGCGGGAATGTCGCTACAATACGATCAATGGGACTAGCCAATACCCTCGGAGAAATTATTTATCTCTACGGGGATTTCGGATCAGATCTGATTTCCAACTCAAACTGTCTAATGGATGCAGGTTGGTAATTCCCACTTCATGCTCTTTTGTAATGAATCAAACAATGTCAAATGGTCTACGAGGACATTTTATACTGCGAGTTTACGGTGATATAAAGTGAATATAACCATAGGGAATCTTAGGTGAGTTTTTTCCTTTTTATTAATATTTATTCATATTTAAGGACAGCTCTTGTGCAGTGAAACTCGGCTTCCTACGCAGGTTTCAAACCATCGATGGGTTCGTATCTGAATTTTATTAAATGATTCTCTAGCACTGGAACTAACTTATGGACATGTGATTGAAATACCAATTGCTCCTTATTGTTCGACGAAGTGGTTGGTTATTCATCTTATGATTACTTCTATACTTTTATTGTTTAATTAATTGTCTTGTGATTAATTTTATGGTTTATGATAGTCTCTAAAATAGGCCTATGCGTCGTTATTTAATAAATTGTTTTATAATTTGTCTTTTGATTTACGATTGATCCTATGTATGTCTGCTTTTATCATTTAATAAAATCGTGTTATGATTTGCCTTATAATTTAGGGTTGATTCTCTGCATGTTTGTCTTGGTCATTTAACAAAATCAATTTTTGATTTACCTTATGGTTGCGGATTGATTCTACATATGTCTAGTTCGAATGGCGATCTAATGTACAGTATTACCCAACCGCTATTTTTATGGGTTCTGATCTTTTATTTCTAGTTTACCTGAATGAGTGGGTATCCCTTACTGCTAGATGGTTCAAATGAGCAACTCTGATTTCACTAGCGTGACTTTAAGGGTTCGTTTTTAAATTTATACCTGGGGTTTTGTTATTATTAGCACGTTTGCTTAACTTACTCGTGGTATTATTAATTTATTCTCATTATACTAGATTTCGCCTTCGCTATTCTCTTAGGATTTTTACATATTTAGTCGTATTTAAAAATTCAATTCTTATCCGTACTCAGAATTTTGCCTTTAATTTAATTAACATAACCGTCATGATCGTTACATCGATTTTAACCAAAAGTTGATCTTAAGATGTTTATATGTTTACATTAGATTTTAGGAGTGCCCACTGGACTACTCCATGTAATAATTTTAGCCCATCTGTTTATGAAATTTAGGTCGAGTTTTCGGGAGTGGGGTGAAAAGGAGTCAGCCAAATGACTGGTTCCCTATCTCCCCGCTGCCCCTATAAGCGAAAATGATTTGACTTTCGAGCCTGTCGTTACCCACGGCGAGGTCTCTCACGGGCGCGAGCTATTGGCGGATGAACCGCACTTACATCGCTCGATAGTTATGAGTGACTTTAATTAGTTGCTGGTGTGTGGCTGTATGCTCGAAAAATTTCGACAGTATCAAAAAAATTCGTTTTCTCGAATCATATAATTGCTGATAATATACATCGAATAGTTACATCATTCATATGGCACACTCATAAAAATCGTTCATGCTCACTTCGATAGTTCCTGGTAAATAATCGTTCTAGACTCTTGTTTCCAGACGCTTGTGATCCAATACTGTTTTTTCAGTTAAAAAACGCAAGAGTTTTTTAAGAGAAAAAGTGATCCCTCACAAGTGATAATTTTATGCGAAAATAAATTGGTATTTATACCTATTCTGTGACCCTAACCTTATGGGCCAGCACTGAGTCTTGTTTAAATGAATTGGAAATAGCACGCAAATACAACGGGCAGATTTAAAATCAGACCCATAAACACCAGCTAAACACCTAAGAATATGAGAAAGATACAATTAAAATATAAAAATCAAAAACACAAAAATAAATTAAAATAATAACAAAACGCATCAAAATCAGCATGAAATTAACATAAAAATAACAGAATAACATGAGAAATTGACCGAAAATCGACCATTTACGTAAAAACAAAGAGTTAATGAAAAGTTTAAGTAAAATAAAATAAGTTTAATTAGAAATAATGCAATTAAAAAATAAAGAAACGAATTGTCGAATTAAATCAAGAAAAAAATAAAAATTAGAGTTAGATTATACAAATAGTTTCAAGGTCAAATTTGTTTTATCGCACTCAAAATAACACGCAGGGTTAGGGTCATAGAATAGGTATATATACCAATTCATTTTCACAGAATTTTAATGCATGCACTTAGTGAGCAAAGTCACTTTTCTTTAGGAAATCTGAGAATCACTGTTCAGCCGAATCAAATAATCAAAGGATCAACTATCGATAATAATTTTCCATAATACGAACTCAGGTATTCTTCTATGTAAGCTCAACTTGAGCGTATGTGTGGGAAATAATTGTTGTATATATTAATGAATGCTAGAAGAGAAATGCGATGACTATGTAATGATTCAAAATATACGTTTAAATGAAAGAATTATACATGTCGAAATGTTTCCGGCCCACATCCACACACTATGCAAGATAATAAAATACGACATAACTACCAAGCTGTGTAAGTGCGGTTTCTCCTCCTATACCTTGTGCCCGTGAGACTTCTGTCGTGCGTAACGACGGGCTCGAACGTAAAATCATTTTCGTCTATAGGGGCAGTTGAAAGATCGGGAACTAGTCTTTTGGCTAGCTTTCTTTCAACAAAATCTCGAAAATTCGACCTAAAATCTATACCACTGATCGGCTAAATTTGTCACACCAAGTAGTCCAGTGGGCGCTCTTAAAATCTTAATGTGAACACATACTCCTTAGGATCAAATTCAAGGGTTGGGAGGTGGAAACTCGGAGTCGATGCAACTAATTTAAATAAACTCATGAATAATATTCTATACTATGATTGAAAATAAGAAGAGATATCGAATCAACCCTATTAGGAGGTTCATCCTGTAAAACATTAAAATCAGTTTTTGTTTCCATAAATTTTATTTCAATAAATATCCAACTCTAAAACTGTTTTCTTTAATCTTTCTTATTTAAACAAATTTTCTACGATGATATTTTTAATTAAAATATCTTCTTATTTTGTTTTTTTAAAAATTAATCTAAACTTTTTAATTTTTAAAATTTTCAATTTAAAAATTTCTTCATCATAAAACTTCCTCATATCCCCCTTCTTAAGAAATTTTTAAGTTTTTCCACATTTCTTTCTATCCTTTTTCCATCTTCATTTCTTAAGATGTATCGTCTGTCATGCACTTTCTCTATCACTTTGTACGGACCTTCATACCTGTCCTGGCCTTTGTGCCGTGTTTCTACTTTTACTAATACTTCTTCTCCTACATTGAATTTTCTCCTTGTTTGTTCTTCTAGTTCTTCCTTTATCGGTATTTCTTTGGACCCGTACCATTTTTCCCTGCTAATCTTTTTTCCAAAAACTATCTCTGCCGGGCTTTTCCCTGTCGTTTTTTGTTTGGTTGCATTTAAAGTGAATTCGACTTCTGGTAATATCTCTGCCCAATCCGTCTTCTTTCTATCCTGTAAAGTAGCATTTATCAAATCCCGTATTGTCCTGAATTGTCTTTCTATCTGACCGTTTGTTTGGTGATGGTATGGACTCGAAAAACATAATTTAATATCTAACATCTTTGTGAATTCTCTCATCATTCCTGATTCAAACGCCTTTCCGCAATCAACTCTCATCTCTTTTGGGCATCCAAATCTTAAAATCCACTTTTCTAAAATCGTTTTCTTTATTGTTTCTTCGTCTTGTTTTGTTATCGCTGTCAAGACTTGATACTTACTATACTGATCTATTATGCCCAATATATACTTCTTACGTCCTTTTGTTTCTGCCAACGGTCCACATATATCTACGAATATGATTTCGAACATTTCCTTCGAATCTTGTCTTTTTACTGGTTCTTTCGTTGTTATTGTTAAAGCCTTGGTTTTTTGACAAATCTCACAACTTCGAACAATCTCCTGAATCTTACTCCACAGGTGTTTTCCAACATATCTATCTTTCATATAATCGGCTATCTTCTCGACTCCAGCATGACACAATAGTCTATGTATTTCCTTTATTGTTTCTTGTAACTCATTTTCAGGTATCATCGTTTTCTTTCGTACTTCTTCTACAATTCCATGTTGGATGTTGCTTCTTCCCTCTTCTCTGATCGAGTCTAGTAATCTTGTTTTTATCTTTCCTTTCTTAGCTTCTTCGTGGGCCATTTGACATTGAACACACGTGTCACATTTAGTTCTCGACACCATGTCTGCATTTTGGTGATTAATACCCTTTCTGTATTCTACTCTTATATCTAAACTGCTCAAATAATTGATCCATGTTTGGAATTGTGAAGTAATCGGCTTCTTGGTTGTCATCATAAACGTGATTGCCTTGTGGTCTGTCCTGAGCGTGAATCTTCTTCCGTAGAGATAGTGCTTAAAATGAATGCAAAATAATATACCGCCAATAGTTCCTTTCTTGTAATACAATATCCTTTCTCGTGGCTCGTCATTGAGTGTGATCCATACGCAATTACTCTTTCCTTTCCATCTTTATCTCTTTGTGAGAGTACTGCCCAATGGTATCGAAACTAGCGTCGGTATCTAAAATGAACTCTTTTTCCAAATCCGGAAAACATAAGATTGGCGCCGTCGTGAGTGCTAATTTCAATCCCTCAAACACGCTATTCGTTCCTTCACTCCATTCTAATTTTTTGTTACTTGGTCCGCTACATAATTGTTCTAACATCCTTGCCTTCTTTGCATAATCACTGATGAATCTTCTATAATAATTGCAAATACCTAAAAAGCTTCGGAGTTTCTTTACGCAGTTAGGCTTCCCAAAGTTCTGTATGGCCTGAATTTTAGATGGATCTGTCTGTACTCCTTCCTTGCTGATTATGTGTCCTAAGAATCTGATTTCTTTCTTTATTATTTGGCATTTTTCTGGATTAATCCTTAGGCCTGCTTCCTCAATCGCCTTTAACACTTCTCCGAGTATTGTATAGTGTTTCTCTTTACTGCTTGAATAAATCAAGATGTCGTCCAAATACACCATTGCTCCCTTTATTTTGCCTAATACTTTTGTCATCATTTCTTGGAACGTACCTGGTGCTGCTGCAATTCCAAACGGCATTCTGTTGAAACAATATTGTCCGTTCTTTGTTGAGAAAGCTGTTTTCTCCTGTGATTCTTCTTCTAGTTCCACTTGGTAATATGCATTACCTAGATCGATTGAGCTGAAAAAGACGGATCCTCCTAACAAATCCAACATCTCGTCTATGTTGGCATTGGAAATGCCTGCCTCTCTGTTACCGCGTTCAGCTGTCTAAAGTCCAAGCATAGTCTAATATCCTTTTTCTCTTTTTTCCATACACATATTAGCGGTGTATTCCATGGAGAGTTACATTTCCGTATAATTCCATTTTCGTACAAATTTTGTATTGCTTCTTCAATCTTTGATTCCAAATTTAGTGGTTGGCGATATGGTTTTATGTTTATCGGCTCACCTCTTGTAACTATCTTGTGTTTTACCAAATGTGTGCGACCCACATCCCATTTATCTGCCATAAACACGTTTCCACTGTTTGTTATAATTTCCTTTAATTTGCTATCTTCATTGATCTTTAACTGCTCCAACGCTCGTATCAATCGTTCTTCATCCTTTATTTTTCTGCCAAATTTTGCTTCAATGTTACAAATATAGTTCTTGTCTTTTTCACTAGCCTCGATATCTTTAATTTTTAACAGTCTAAATCCAAATGTTTCTTGTAATTCGATTCCTCCAATCACGTCTGGTGTCACTTTCTCCGCCACAATGAATATAACTTCCTTCGAAACATTTCCAATGGTTACTTGCACCTTCGTTTTTCCTATTGTCTCGATCGTACTCTCGTTTGCGCATCGTAACTTATCGTCACTTTTCGTCAATTGTTGTCCTTGTAGCTTGTTGAAACAGTTCACACTCATTACATTGATTCTTGCCCCAGTGTCTAATAAACAGTCGAAATTTTCCCCATTCATCCTTACTGTTATACTAGGCCTTCCTTGCATTCTGTTATACAAAATTTCAACAGCCTGCTCCGTTTCGATGGTTCCAATTCTCTCCACTTCCTCTTCAAACATTTCTCTCTTTAGGAACCTGTATACTTTCTCGCTTACCCTTCCAACATTCTCCCACTTTTCTGCCCTTTGAGGATATCCCATCAAATTTTCTGTTAGAATATGGCTCCAACCAACACCTCTACTGGTGGAGCCCTGTTGTTTGGGTACGTCTTCCTAAAATTATCTTCATTTGTCTCTACACACGATTCCCTTTCTTCTTCTTCCTCGATACCATTTATTCGACTGTATCTGTTTCCCGTGAATCTTTGTCTCTCCGTCGCTTGCCCGTACCTTATCTTTGTATAACACTCCTCGGATCTATGACCATTTCTGCTACATCTTTCACAGCGTATTTCCTGACACAATCTTCTTATATGACCTTCTTTCCCACACCCAAAACATCTTGGAGCTTTTTTATCTGGACAGTTTCTACTTATATGTCCGCTTCTATGACATGTCCAGCATTCTATTTTACCTTTTATTGGACAATCAATTTTCGTGTGTCCTATTTTGTGGCATAACCAGCATTCTGGCATTTCTCTTCGGATACTTTCTTCTCTCTGTTCTTTCTTCTTGTATTGTACTCTTCCCTGTGGTTCCTGATAGACCACTCTGGCGTAACTTTTCATACTGTTTATCTGCTCTCTTTGCTTTTCTACTTTGTCCATCAGAGTTAGTGTTTCCTTTATTTCTTCTGTGCTTTTTATCTTCCGTAGTATCACTTCTTTCTCAACTTCTTTATTCTCCGCACATACTATTAACATCCTTGCTGTTAATTTCTCTTTGGTAAATTCTTTATTTTCGAACAACATATCAACAAGGTCCTCCACCTTTTTAAAATACGTTTCTATTTCTTCACCCTTCCGCTTGTAATTCAACAAGTTTTGTAGATCCTTTAAAACATCTCTTTCACGGTCGAATGCCAATCGCAACCTAGCCTGGAATCCTTCGGCTTTTTTCAGTGTTTTGGCGTACACTTCCAGGAGATCCTCATCAATCATGCAAGATGTTAATCTTTCCTGGTCTTTCTTCTGCGTGATTCCCTTGGCGTCGAAATAAATTTCGCATCTTTTAATGAACTTTTCCAAATCGTCCCCTTGGCAGAATACCTTTGGTAGTAATCTTTCGGTGATTGCGTCCGTGTTTACCGCTGCCACCATATTAGGAGGTTCATCCTGTAAAACATTAAAATCAATTTTTGTTTCCATAAATTTTATTTCAATAAATATCCAACTCTAAAACTGTTTTCTTTAATCTTTCTTATTTAAACAAATTTTCTACGATGATATTTTTAATTAAAATATCTTCTTATTTTGTTTTTTTAAAAATTAATCTAAACTTTTTAATTTTTAAAATTTTCAATTTAAAAATTTCTTCATCATAAAACTTCCTCATAAACCCTAAAACCAATAAACTGTATAATTTGAATGTAGTGATAGGCGACCATAGTCAATTATTTAGTATAGAGCCACGTTAGTGAAAAATTTATAAATTTCTGAACTAAATAATAGATAAGAACCTGACTAGATTAGGTGCTAGACGACAATTATCATGCGAAGGGAAATGAATTATCAATTAGGAGAGCAGAAATGAAGGGGGATCCGTACTTCATGAACCAACTGAGAGAAGAAAGACAATGCTGCATCTAGTCCGGACGAACCAATGGAGAACGACCCAAAGAGAACAACATCCATCACGTCGATATAACGCAAAAAGAGATAATAAATTCTAAAATAAATACTACAAAATTGCCGAAATCATGAAAAAATCTAGACTAAAAAGTCAATCAAATAATTCTTTTGGAACGACCAGTGAAAGTGACTATTGATTGGTATCACGCTCCGTTGGTAAATTGGATATAGATTTCATAATTCCGCACAAAATGTCCCTAACTAATAAATGGTGAGTTGCGATTCAAGAGTAACAAATAGGCAATTAATCACCCATAATAGGAAAAAATTTCCATAATATTAATAAAAAAGAAAATAAAGTTGGTAAAACAAATTATATTAAAATTTCAGGAAGTAAATAAACTATAATTAATTGGGGGATAAACTAGTCGAGCGGCGCTGAGTCAACGTCATGAACATATATAAAATATATATATAGCGTTATGAATTCAGTAATTAAATAGCAATGCCAACAATGTGTAAACAACATCAACCGCACACGGATGGTGGACGTGAAAGGAAGGAACAGCTCGGATATCGGTTCCAGGACCACCAACCACCTAATGAGTGAGGGCTAGAAGGCAATTTCGTCGAACGCAAACGAGGTAGACAACTCCCATTTTACAATAATAAATATTCTTGATTTTGTTATGATTTGTATTTATTCACATGCATAATGACTGACGATGATAACAAATACATTAGTGATTTCATAGGACTTTATACTAACCAATAATACAACACTCACACCATGATGTTAATTAATATGATCATTTAGACCTCAGAGACCCCTATGGCGGTTTGGTTGACGATTCGTGGGTCACCCGGCAAGTACCTGCTTACTCAGCTGCCAAATACCGACAAGCCTTGTGGGATCATGGCTACTCACTAGCCACGTACGGCGAAACCAGTTGGCCCCGACGACCGGACGATCGGGATGATGAAGTAGAGCTACCCAATGTAGCCATTAAGAGAGAACCGGGTAGGAACCCGGTACGAGAGGCTCGCCAACGAACCGAGTTCAGCTTACTACGACTAGAAAATCTCGAGAAGAAGTATCATTGGAAGGCAAACATGGCCCAGTGGCACTTAGTCCGCGTGAACGCTGACATCGCCAGTGGTCTAATCCCGAGTACAGATAGCTTTGCTCCAGATTATGGAGTTTCATATGAGCTGGACGATCCCAGACTGATGGGTATGGATGCCCCGACCAAGTTGATCTTACCAGATCGACTAATACAGCCAGCACTTCGGAACCGGCTCGGACCGCGGCAATTTAGGGACCACGCATATGCCCAACAACATCCTCAGCGGAAACATATGGACCTTCTACATCGAAACAATCTACCCGAAGGTCGACAATGAACCCAGAAGCAAGACCTGAGTTGTAATTTCTGAATGTATAATAAAATTTTATTATTATTTCGTTTTACTTTGATAAGATAGAATTACAATGATGAGGATGCGTAACAGTAATAGTTTTCTTCTTTCTTGAGAAACATAATTTTACTATATAATTCGTAAGTAATAAATTAAAGTACAATGTCGAAATCCGGAGAAGTCTGTAGCTGAGTTTTTAATTATAAAAAATTAATAGAAAGAACCAAATAACATTAGGACACGTTATAAAGAATTTGTTGAACCTAAGACATTTTATCCAAAAACACCTAAGTCATTGGCAAATACGTTTAATCAACTCTTCGATCTACAGATAATAATGATAATTTTTCATTGGCGTAACTAACCAAATATTTTTCGGTTTAGAGATGGAATCAACAAGAATTTTCAGTCGGGAACTGAATGACATGCGACGGGAAAATACGGAGTTGCATCGCCAACTCCTACAATTATGTCGGGAGATCCAGCAAATCAAAGCTACCTGGGTAGAACCGACGAAAATGAAGGAGGTTTACCAGCGTCTCACCACGGCCCAACAGGGGTGGAGAGACGAAAAGATACTCAATCAGGCCCAACGAATCCAAATTCGGGGTTTAAAGGTTGCTCTGTCAGCGTGCCTAGAAGGGAGCGCGGTGACATATCCCCTGGTGTTCCCTCCAGCACAGTTAGCCTACAGAGACCAGAATCAGTCAAACACATCCAGTAAACGTTCTCAACCTCATGCAAGGCCATGTAGGGCCGAAAGACTTCGACAGCGTACTCAAGGCGCGAATAAATAAACTAACATTTTATGTTTTAGCATTAAAAATTTGTGTAATATTATTAAAATAAATGTTTTGATTTTGATTTCCTCCCTTTACGATAATTAGTGTATAGGATTATCGGAATAACTAGTTCAATGAGAGAGCACTTTAAGGACCTAAAATAATAAGACGGGCAGAAACCTTCTAACTTCAGCCCGCTGAACCCGATATGAGGCAGGGCCTTAGGAGTTCTGGAAGCAGAGCTCGCCTTTGGCGGTCTCATAACCAGTGGTTGCAATTCCAACGTTGCCTAGCAACGGGTAACCACTGCCTGACGCGAAGAAATTGTATGTAAAGGGGTTAAGGTTAGAAACCATATGTAACCCCACAATATTTTAAAAATATGTTATATTAAAAATTATAAATTCTGTTTTATAAATCACAATTCTTAAGTCTATTTTATTAAATTTATAAGATCTCGGTTGCACCAGAAATCCACTAATAAACACAAATTTCAGACAACAATTGTGTTCAATAATATTAATAAATTCTTTCAGTCGACATATATCAAGGACTTGAGAACGGAAATGACGGGTAGTCAATGCAACCGTGACATAAATATTCATAACCAATATCAAAATACTATCTAAGCAAGACTTGAAATCTATCAATAATTTATAATTATTTTACCAATAAATAACGCAACTTCCAACACACATTGAATAAAACAAAGTTATTACAAACAATCCGGTTAAGTGCACAGCAAATAAATTGACCACTTAATAATTTTGTTTAATTTTATATTAAAATTTGTATCTATAAAATAATTTAGTTAATTTTTTACAATAAAATTCCTTTTAATCCGAAGACCAAATTTTCTTGATTCTTTACCTAAAGAAGCTGAATTTTTAATTATACCTTCTTTTGAATATAGAAATTAAAGCATGATTAATGACTTCGCATGAAACTATCCAACTATCTTTTCTTTAAATATTTTTAAAATTAAACTGTGTTATGAAAAAATAATAATAATACATTTTAAAAAAGATAATCAACAAAAAAAGTTTGAAAAAATTATATTTACAGAATTTAAAAAATTATTATTCCGCAATTTTCAATCTTGGAATATCTGTTGAAAAATCTTCGTTATTTGTTCTGCTCACTTGTTTTTCCAGTTGATGATATTCGTTTTCCAAGTCCAAAAGACTTGCTACACTTTGTTTAAATAAGTCATTTTGAAATCCATCTACTTGAGTGTAATGATGAATATGAGCCTAGAAAGAGGAAAAGAATACATTTATCATTAACATTTTCTAAATCCCACGTTGACAATCCGATTTTCTGAACTGGTTAAAGGTAAAACAAAACGTGTGATATGTGTACCAACAAGTACACATGATTATCAATAATAAACCCAAAAACCAATATAACTTGCAGTTATATTAATTTATTTAAAAAACTAAAAATAATATTTATAATGTTTAAAAATACTTAAAAATTGTACTAATTAGAATTTTATTTGTTACACCAGGGGTGAGCAAACTTTTCATGGAGGAACCATCTTTTATCTTCCAAATAAAAATTTCGGTTCCTTATATGCATTTCACGATTTTTATCAAGATTTTGTATTTTTGCGAATATAACATGTCGATGATAATTTAAAATAGCTATAAAAAATGTATAAATTTTAATTTTTTGAAAAATCACTATAATTAAATAAAAAAACAAAACCAATATTATCACGAACACTAGGAAAAAGTACACAAATTCACACCACTCTTACATGAGATAAAATACCAAAACCTTCAAGACGCATTCAAATATACACTATAAAGATTAATCACAGAACCGCTTTTTATCAAAAAAAAACAAACAAACAAAACAATCAATCAATATTCAACTAACATAAATTCCAGGAACACTAAAAACTTCTAAAATTCAAATCAAATAATTTAAAATTCAATATTAATAATAATTAAAATTATAATTGATCAATGAAATCAATTTATAACAAATAAATTTATTTTACCATTTTATAAAATCAATAGATAATGATCAAAATCACTTGAAAAAGGCTGTGCCTACAATTCGTGAATATCAATAAAACATTGTTGTCATTATTAATTCATAGTAAAAAAAAAGTTTGGGAATGAAAAAAAGTCAGAGGTGAAAACAAAAGAAGTTCTTAAAATAAAAATAGTTAAATATTGCATTCTAATACGAACAAGATAAAATGACTGTGTAGATTATCAAATTATCATTACAATATCGAGACCCTTAGTTTGCACATCACTGCGTTACACTACTCAAATTTATTCTTTCAAAATCAATTTAAAAAATAATTGATTATGTAATAAAATATCAAAAATTATTTACTTTTCTTTTGTATAGTTTGTTGAATTTGATTAATAGTTCATGAAATGTATTGTGGATTGAAGTATTATTTGACAAATTTAAAAGAGAATAACGCTGACCCCTCGGGGCAACGGAACAATGGCCAACTTTCCAACCTTCTTTATTCCAAGGAACAAATTTTAAATTGTTTCTATATCTAGAATATTTGGAAAGGTCAATATAAAAATGCACTTGTCAATAAAGACAGTGATAAATATGGGGTTTTTCATCATTCGTGAGTAAATAGATTTGAGCCATCCAGCACAGAGCGTTCTGATTGGCTGACCGAAAACTATAGTGTAGAGGGTTAGTCAGAGGTCACGTGTGGTCTTTGTTCTACAGCAGTTCAAAGAGGTCATGTCAGTTTAAAAGCATGAGTCATATATATTTTCAAAATTTTTTCTAAGTCAAAACAAAGACATCCGTAGGTAAAATTTTTATGACTCATAAAAGTCCAAAAAACCCCTCCCTAGCAAAAATTAAAAAAAAGCATGAGTCATTAAAAAATGTCTTTGTTCTGACTTAGGAAAATATTTTCCTGGGTGGGTATGTCTTGGTTTTGAAAAATATGTATGACTCATCCTTATACCCTGACCCCTTATAAGACCTCTTTGAACCACTGTAGAACAAAGACCATAAGTCATACACACATGTGCGACCCATGATTCACTCTCTACGCGATGAGTCATCGTTTTCAGTCAATCAATCAGAACGCTCTGTGCTGGATGGCTGACATTTACCTACTTTCGTGTGACATTTTCATTTAACTACTACAAACCTGAATTAATTCTAAAACTTTAATGAAACATCCTTGATTGTTAGTGAATTATTTAGGTTAAAACTAAAATACTATCGGGAAAATTAGGTTTTCATAGTTATAATACAATTGTCATTATTAAGAACACAAATACGCCACAAAGCTGTATTCAAAATGCATAGAAATAAATGTTTGTAAAGAAATATGGAATTGAATTTTAAAAGTATTAAATAACTATTAAAAAGTTATTAAATATTAAAAAGTATTAAATATATTAATTTCATATCTTAATTCTAATTAAATATAGTAGACTCGATTATTCGGACATCTAGGGACCTGGCTTTTTATTTTACCGTTTGGATAGCGTTTTGTCCGGATAATCTAGAGTATAAGTAAATTTAATACAAAATACCGAAACACAAAAATGGAATAACATAAAATATGGCATATTATAATTTAATATTACCTCAAGATAATTGTTTGGAATCGTTTTAAAAATATTAAGACATGCATGCTATTACAGTCAAACCCTGTATCGATCACTATGGAAAATTTTCGGCTTATTTATGGCGTTCGTAAAGGTGGTGCTCAATAGAGGTTTGACTGTAATTTTAAATCTTCAAAATGTCCCGATAAGCGAGAGTCTACTGAATCTTGTAAAATTTTTTGATTACTTAGGGTTCTCATATATTATTATGAACTTTGCATTTTGTGTTAATATTTTCCTTTAATAATATGAGTTTTTCAATTAAACCTTTCGGCCATACCGGTGGCAATTGTCACCATAACATTTACAGAGTTCTACTTACTGAGCAAATCCGTAACTTGGATATTTATCACTAGATATCGATTCCACAACGTGTTTTAAAGAAAATAAATGTTTAGTTTCGACAACTTGTGAAATTGACGTGTGGTTGATGAAAAACTAAAAACTAATTAATTATCAATATTCAATGGTTATCAGTCACATTTGCTAACATTTAAAACGCATGTGTAAATTCCAACATTTTAAATTTTGATATTAATCAATAAGTGATTTCTATTTTTTTTGTTTAAATGAACTTTAATTTATTTGTTTGTTGCTTGAATTTGCTTTTTTTAATGAAGTGATATTTTAATTTTTTGTTTAAACGAAGTTAAATGTATTTCTTTGTTTAAATGAGTAGAACTTTATATGTTTGTTTAAATAAGATAATTTTTTTGATGGTTTAAATGATGTGAGATTTTAATTTTTTGTTTAAATAAGGGAAAATTTATTGGGTTGTTTAAATGAATAGATTTCAATTCTTTTGTTTGAATTAACTTTATTTATTTGATTGTTTGAATGAGAGAAAATTTATTTGTTTTTTTTATTTTTTAAATGAAATGATTTTTAATTTTTTGTTTAAATGAAGTAAAATGTATTTCTTTGTTTAAATGAGTGGAAATTTATTTGATTGTTTAAATGAATTGATTTTTTAATTTTTTTGTTTAAATGAAGTAAAATGTATTTCTTTGTTTAAATGAAGTGATTTTTAATTTTTTGTTTAAATGAAGTAAAATGTATTTCTTTGTTTAAATGAGTGGAAATTTATTTGATTGTTTAAATGAAGTGATTTTTTAATTTTTTGTTTAAACGAAGTTAAATGTATTTCTTTGTTTAAATGAGTAGAACTTTATATGTTTGTTTAAATAAGATAATTTTTTTTGATGGTTTAAATGATGTGAGATTTTAATTTTTTGTTTAAATAAGGGAGAATTTATTGGGTTGTTTAAATGAATAGATTTCAATTCTTTTGTTTGAATGAACTTTATTTATTTGATTGTTTGAATGAGAGATATTTTATTTGTTTTTTTTATTTTTTAAATGAAAGGATTTTTAATTTTTTGTTTAAATGAAGTAAAATGTATTTCTTTGTTTAAATGAGTGGAAATTTATTTGATTGTTTAAATGAATTGATTTTTTATTTTTTTTGTTTAAATGAAGTAAAATGTATTTCTTTGTTTAAATGAAGTGATTTTTAATTTTTTGTTTAAATGAAGTGATTTTTTAATTTTTTGTTTAAATGAAGTAAAATTGATTTGTTGGTTTAAATAAGGGAAAAATTATTTGATTCTTTAAATGAAGTGATTTTTATTTATTAATAAAAAACAGATTTTGGACTCTTGATAAAAAAACATATAAAACACAATAGAATGAGGCCGATAATAGATGTTAAATTGTCTTTTGTTTTATTATAAAAAATGCTGCGGACTGAAGAGGTGCATAAAATATTATATATATATATATATATATATATATATATATATATATATATATATATAGTATTTTAATTAGAATTTATAATTTCATGATCTATTATTTGTCATTACCTCTCAATATTGCGCCTGATATCAGATATTTCCACATTACCACGCACTAGCAATGCACAAGCCAAATATGTATGCATTTTCGGTTCTACATCAATCATTTGAAAATCTTTTGTAAAGGAATCGGCAAATATTTGATCTATTCTAGAAATTGGATTAACGTGTTTTTCGATTTCTGTGATTAAATATTTATCAATTTCATACCTCCTTGGCTGAAATAATGGATTCATTTTAGATTCTAGAGAATATAAAGGTGCCTGAGCCGCAATTAAGTAGTGAAGTTTCGGAAATGGAACCAGATTCATTGATATTTCATTTAAATCCACATTTAGTGTTCCTTCAAAGCGAGATGAGCTACAGATAAATTTTAAAAATCTATTTAAAATTTTCAGAGATTGCAATTTTTAAATAGATTTAATCTATATTTAATTATTTGAGTCCCGGGCTATTTTTTTCTTAGATCGAGTGATTTTACTTACCAGATATAACATTAGCAGTAAAGGTTATAGGAAAATTTGCTGAAAGCCCTATTTTCAGAGTATTTTATAGTGAGATCACCTGTCCCAATAGCACATTGATAAATAACTCAAATTTATTTGCAAAAAATTGTATTATAAAAAATAGAGAAATACAGTACGTAAAGGAAATATATTTTTATTAATTATGAAATAGCATTATTATAAAAGTTAATAGTATTATCAAAATTAAAAAATAAAGACTATTATTTAAATTAAAAATTTTTTCCGCCATTTTTCATTCTAAAATTATCTCAAAAATGTCTATAAAATTATTTATTATAGGGGTTTTTTCAACTTCGGATGGCTACATGTTAAAAGTTTACATGCATGTTTTATTATGGGTTGCGTTAATGTGCATTATTTTATTTCTCTATCACTTTTTGTGTTTCTATAGTGTAGGGTTTGTCTCAGTGACTATTTTACAAGCAACCTCAAGGTGAGTTGGTGTGTTTATATGCTATAAATTTATTGATTTTTGTTTTATATTCTAGGTGATTTGTCTCAACGCGGCTTGGTGTATCACAATTCCAATTTCATACTATTCCAATTTCATAACTAAATATAGTAATATAATGCCGTCTATTGGCAGTGGCATGAAATAATTATTAAAAAGACTAAATTTCTTTGGTTCCTTTAATTTGCTGTCAATGTCTTCTTTTCTGAGAGAATTTTGTATTTCCTTTATGTTTTCTCAGTGTATTTTTGGTAAAGAACAAAAGTGACCTGAATATAATAAAAATCGCGCAGTGCACTAAAAAATCAATAAAACACTTTAAAAAACTTCAGTGTGAAATTTAAAAATAAATTGTGTTATATATTAGCCGCCCGGATAACGAGAGGATGCCAGATAAATGATAGAGAACCAGTGAGCTCACAAATACCTACAGATTCCTTTAAAATAATTATTTCCTAATTGAAATTCAAAGTTCCACGGAAGGAAATGATTAAATTTTATTTGCGAAAAATATATTTATCTGTAAAAATTACCTAGTTAAATTCAACAGCAAATTAGCGACAATATCATTCATTGCATCAAAAGGCTTTCTTGATTTATCATTGCTAGATTCTTTGGAATCTGAATATTTGTTGAATGTTTTTACCATTCGAATTAAAGAATTATTTTCAATCGGCATGACACAATCAGCAAATTCCGTTAATTTATTCAAACCAAGAACACTGTTATATGGGGAGGTTATCACGTCGTCGTCGTCAGATGGAAATACAGCATTGACAAACCTAACAATATTGAAACTAAGTAGAAAAAAACCTTTAATTGTAACTATTTCTTTTATCTTCTTTTTTGTATATTACAGATTGAAATGGATATAAATAAAAATAGATCAATAATGGAAAAGAAAAAACGATTTTATTGATAACTAATTAATGGAATAAATCTAAAAGTAGGAATAAAAATATACTACTGACATTTATAAGTAGCAACATGTAATAAGTAATATTTATAGAATGAAGCGTTGCATATGTAAATTTGCCTTACTTTATTTTGTTAGTATTATAGATTTATAATAGAAGTATTTCATAGTAAAAAGTTGTAATTTTGTTTCGTTAATAAATCTCAGAATAGAGTTACCAATGGAAGTCAAAAAATTTCATCAAATGAAAAATTAGTGACCAATAAAAACTGAAAAATAGATGACATCCAATAAATCCCAAAAACTTAACCGATGCCTCAACATGAGAAGCTCAAAAATAGTCTATATAAAGTAATTTATTTGAATAATTTCCTAAGAAAGAGTTAATACCACTTTATATAATGATGAGCAAGTTAAACTTTGCATATTCCATTAAATTTACAATTTTTAAAGCTATTGTAAATAGTTTTAATTTTTTAATGTTAATAATATTTTTATTTAAATAAAGTTTCTAACTTATTTTGAATTTCATGTCATTTGTGCTTTGTTTTTAGAAATGAAATATTTATCAAATGGAGCATTCATTAATGAAGTCAGACAAAAATAAGCAATTTTTGATCCCCTTCCTCTTTGTTCCTTTCTGTCCCGTTTCATGAGCACCCCCGGGGGAACATCCCTCCAAAAATAGAGATTTAAATAAATTATAAGCATATAGGCTAAATTTAATGTCAACATTATATGCAGTATTACGCAATATGAGTTGAAAAACAAAGAAAAAACATGCAAACACAATTAAAATGATCAAATGGGAACAATGGGGGACATGAAACATGACACTTACCATATATAGCATATAAAAAAGATAATAGAAAAATTTTGAAAATCATTAATCCATTATGTATAATATTTAAACGACCAATACTGCTGGGGATGTCCTATTCACTTGAACCCCTCCCTCCCCTTCTTATGGGACGTCCTTAATCGATGCTCCCAAATGTTAATTTAAATACAGAATTTTAAAGCTTTTCGAAAATGTTTTCATCTACCAATAATTTCGGGAAACACTTTTACGTGATTGGAGTAATTTTCACCTCATTCCTGACTTCGATCGAATACCCAAAACTATTTAATCAATTATAAATTACGCTTTTGATGATTTTCCTCTACATTTTTTTATAATTACCATTAATCAATCATTACTTTCTAAATTTCTAGAAAAGATAAAAAATTGAAATTTGAATTTAATTATTAATATAAGGATTGGGAAATAAAGTTTCTAAAATAATATTTATTAAAATATGCAATTAATACTCTGCCATGTCGTAAGATTATTCAAACAGTTAATAATACTATTTATGCGCTGATAATTACTATTCGCGTTTTCAAAGATATTTAACACAATTTATCAATAAATAACTTTTATACAGAAATCAATGGTGAAAATAATAATAATGGATGATTTTGCGGATATATAAAAATAGCATTTATTTATTGATAATGAATTTAAAAGATTTATTAAGATTAGAAATTACCTGTACACTTCTGGATATTCATCGGCTAACATTTGGGTGACATGTGTCCCTAGACCTGACCCAGTTCCTTAATTGACATAATGACATATTAATGGAGCACCGTGCGTATACCTCCCCCCATCGAATGAAGGATAAAAAAACATTGAAGACAATCGCATAATTCGGCAGATTTTCGAATATTTTCTGAAATTTGCTCGTGGTATTTCAGTCCATACTCCAAATTCCCAGTAGCCCTGTTAAAATTAAATTTCACACTAAAGTTTAATTCTAAGCAAAGCGTTCGAAATCCTTTTTAACTATCAAAACTAATTTGGCATATGGACATTGTTTTTCATTTAAAGATTTCAAGGAAAAATATCTAAGAGATTTTTTATTTTATTGCTAGGATTTAATTTCAAAGGGGGTTTAAAAACTTATTCTATTAGCTGCAAGTATACAGCGGTATAAGACGTGTACATTTTGCTGTTTTAATTCATGTACCAACAGGTGCAATATGCTCTCGGGTTCCAAATACTAAATCAATCCAGACTATGAAACGATTTTACTGAAACGTTTTTAGAGACTATTTTCTTCAGCAAAACACACAATTGATATCGTTTTCCAATTCTTAGCTTAATAGGGTAAAACAGAGCAATAAGTTTAATAATTTTCAGAAATGGAGAATATTTTGGCGAGAACGGTTGTATATATGAATGAGTCCAAAATGTGAGAGTAGAAGACTTAATTGAGCAATATTATATGTTAAAGAAGAGTAATGATGCAATGTCTAGTTGGTTGGAAGAATTAGCGATTCAAGATAAAAGATGGTTTAAAATGACTGCTGATGAACAAGAAAAGCTGGAAAAGGAAAGAGAAAAGTTTAATAACATTTCAATCAGTCACGATTATGAATGGCTCATTAAGAGATTCTTCTACCTCGAATACAAAACTTCATCGCGTCAGATGGGGATGAAATTCAATACCTCGCAGTATAAACTGCTAGAATTCTTACGCTTCCCCGACCGTAAAGTAAAACCTTTCTCAGAATGTTTCCGAGTCTTTCTCACAAAGGGAAAGCATTTTTAGGGAATTCGTCTTATCTAGTCCACCATTATTACACCATCTATTTAGATAATCTTTTTATAATGGAAATACAAAACCTCTCCATTCTATTCACATTGTTTAAAACAGCAAAAGCAGCACTAAATGTTGTGATGTAGAAAATAACAAATGAAAACTATTTTTAAAAAATCAGTATTTTAGCCGAGGAAGAAACACAAACGTGTTCGAGAGTGCTGATTATTTAGTCACGAAGAATAGAAATTTCTTTTGATTATGATATTGATCAAACTGAAGCAAATGAATGGCAGAAATCACGGTTGAATTCTTCATTATCGATATTCCACAACAAATATAATAAATTCCACAGCGAATGAAATGAAAGAATTACTGACATAAAGAATTGTTTTGTATAAAAAGTTAAAAACTCCTTAGTTGTATATATTCAGTTTTAACCAACAGATCAAACGACTACGGAAAAGTAATGAAATTACCAATTATTCCCAGAACCCGAGACGTCGGTGATCAATTGTTTATGATCGAATAAGTTTTTTATCGAACTTTTCATTATTTCACTAACTACTCCCTCTTCCATGTCAATAAGGACAGCCTTGTTTTTGAAAATTATTATATCAAGTACAATTATAAATCCTTAAAACCAACTCGGGCCTTCAAACCAGAAATTTGACCCTTGTAAATACTGTTTGAAGAGTTGTTATTATTAACAAAAATGTTGACATTGAATTATCGTATTCCCATTCTAAAGTTACAAATTCTAAAAACCTTAATGTTCACGTTTTGTTTATACTTTTTAACATATGAATGCTCTTTAAGAGCTAAATCCCAAAATCTCGATCCAATTTGATTTCCACATTGTCCAACTAAAAACAACTTTTAAAAACGAATACTTTTAAATAATAAAATTTTAGATTACCTTGAATCACAATTGATTGAGTCATTTATCAGAATATTTTATTGAATAAAACACTGAAATTAATTTCAATTACAAAATTCAATCTAGCAAAATATTTAAAATTAAATTTTTATTAATTAAACTAAATGTATGGTATAAACTTTAAAAAAAACTGTAAATGAGAATCATTTCAAATTGTTAAGGTTTAAATAATAAGTTGCTACAGATAATATTAATTAAACAAAACATTGCTTTCAAATTTTTAAAGAAAATATAAAAACTAAATTTTGACAATATATAAGATATAAAAAAAATTTAATTCTAAATAATTTAATATATACATATGTCATTTAGTAAATTAAAATTTTTAAGAAACCCAAAGTATTGTTTATGACCTGAAACTTCTTTCTTAACTACAGTCGCTTAATAACCCCAAATAAACATTCAATTTGGCCATTTGATACTCGTGCTAAGCAACGATGATAATGTACCAACTAGATGGATGCCAGCCAAAGGTTATCTAACAAAACCTGAACTGCTAAGGCCTTGGCATACCTCTGGGTCCATGGAATACGATAAGAAAGTCAGTTAAAAAACCTTCAATTGTTTCGATCACGTTCAGTGGTAGCCTCGCACTATTATACTTGACCTATGTAAGGATTCCTCATAATCAAATCTCCATTGTTTAAATCTTTGATTTATTATTATTATCATTATTGGATTAATTATTGATTATCACTATTTTATCATTATAATTGCCATAATTGAATATTGAATAAGAGAAATGAGTATATGCATGCAAGTGAGAAAAATGATTTTCACCAAACTAACCTCATGCTAATAAATTGGAGGATAGGTACCCAAGGTGAATGGTAGTTTGCGGGGTCACATCTTTACCTCAATTACCTCAACACCGGACCCGGTCATATGGAAGAAGTAAATAAGATATAAATGCGAAAAAGAGAATATATTATGAGAAACCAGGAAGAAGAATTAGTAAATCAAAATATTTATATACAAAGAAAAATAGTAAAATATTAGTAAAATAGTGTGTAGAATAATTCAGTAATTTATCCAACAAGACAAACAAAAGAAAAAGAAACAATGAATGAAAGCTCTATTGTCAAGTATAAATGCTCAAATTAAACTTTATTATTGATTAAAAAAGATTCGAAAGAATTATATGTAACTTGCTAATCCATCATTTCTCATAAATCATTATTTCCAATAAATTACAATCTAAGTATATCATAATTTATTTTAGGAGATTACCCGAGTAGAATGAATTCATATATAACTAATTTTATTAAAATGATTTATTGAGCTCAAAATTTTCATATTGGTGGGTTACTGGGTACTATTGTTTGTTTTAATCTTACCGTGGTTACCCAGGTAACGTCATATAAGTATTTCTTTGCTACCACCCGGCACCCGTTGCTACGCAACGTTGGAACTGTGTTCGAGTGGGTAGATCGTCCGCAAAACGTGAGCGCTATTACTAATGCTGTAATTGACAGAAACAATCTCCGGGTTCAACGAGCTGTCGATAGAAGACTTGTGCTCGATTTTGATTTTTGGTCCCCTTATATTGTAAATGCCATCGCTCGTACTCATAATTTTCGCGCAAGCTTCTCGTTCAGGCGGTGCAATGTCCTCGTGCTACCTCTGTGGGTTGACACTTATCTAACCTCTGAAGACATCGTTTTAAATAACAAGAAACATATGTTTTATAAAATAAACACATTTTATAAGTTAATTATGCCTTATTTAATAATCGAGCGGCTCGACGTTTAGCCCGCTCCTTTCGCCCAGGTTGGTAGCTGTTTGCCTTTGGAGTAATCTTGGGATCCGTGGCCGCCGTCTCTCGGTAGGTCAGTTGGGCAGGGGCAAAGACAAGGGGGTAAGTTACTGCTGCCCCTTCCTGGCAGGCCGACAATGCGACCTCCAGACCCCTTATCTGTGTCCGCAAGCTTTGATTCAACTGTCTTTCATCCGCCCATTCCTTTTGGGCTGCAGTAAGTCTCTGATGAAGCTGTTTTGCTTTCTTCGGTTCCATCCATGAGGCTTTGGTTTGTTGTATTTCCCTGGACATCTTGCTAAGTTGAGTCTAGAAATCCTTGTTGAGTTTACGAGAATGTTCTAGTTCCCTTTGCAAAATTTCCAGTGATCCCATCTCTGCAAAACAATGACATTAACTTAGAATCCGCGAATCGTAAATTATTTAAATGTTCATCCAAATCGTTATGATATTAAATTATACAACAAAATTCAAAAACGCAAAAAAACAAAACGGCTAATTATTTATTAACAACGACGTTTAGTCTCATTAGGGTCACTATAAAGTTTCCATGTTGGGTTTACTAGCGGAAATCGGGGTTTTGAGGTTGCCCCTCCACATTCTCATCCGTGGTCGGCTGGGTGAACGGGTATCCGTAATACACAATGTAATTGTAGGAATCCGCGATCCTCCCGGCCGCGATATCATCTTCCACGTTTGCCAGGTATTGTCTGGCCCAGATCACATGGGAGTCAACCCGGCGTTGGTGGTCTTTGAGGCGTGCCAGAAGAGCTCCGGCCCGATCATGAAAACGATATAAAACGATTAAAAAACGATTAAAATTGTGTTAAAATGAATCGGTATATATACCTATTTTTGTCCTTAACCTTGCGTGTTCTTTTTGATTTAGTAAAACAAAATTCGACCTTGGTATTTTCTAGTGTATTCTAATCTTAATTTTTATTATTTTTTAATTTCATTTGATAATTTTTTATTTGAATTTTTTATTGAATTATTTCTAATTCAAATTCTTTGATTTTAATTTCATTTTCATGAAATTTTCATTTTTTGTTAAATTATCAAATTTCGGTCGAATTTGTTGGGTTGTCGTGTTATGTTTATATTTATATCGTGCGGATCTTGTTGCTTTTCTGTTATTATTTTTTAATTTATTTTTATGTTTATTATTATATATGATTGTTTTTCTCTCATATTTTGATAGGGTTAATTGATGTTTTCAATAGGTTTTGAATTTAAAGCTGCATGTTATATTTGCATGTGTGTAACCGATTCATTTAAACATTTACAAGGCCGTTTGAGTTCTGGCCCAACAATTTAATTACATTTTTGTTGGGCCAGAACACAAACGGCCTTGAAAATTGTTTAAATGCATCAGTAATACAGCACAAAAACCCAGCACGAAGATAACTTAAAATACAATATACAACATCAACTAAACACTTTAAAATCTGAGAGAATATAAATAAATATAAAATCAAAAGACATAAAAGTAAAATAAAATAAATACAAAATGCATCAAGAACCGCACGAAATTTACATAATAAATAACATAATAACAAGAAAATTTGACCATAAAATGACCATTTATATAAAAGTAAAAATTATTGAATTAAATGAATAAAAATAAAATATTTTTTGGTTGAATAAATTTAATTAAAAATGTTAAAAATAAATTACCAATTTAAATTAAGAAAATAATAAAAAATTTAATTTAGATAACACAAATAATTTCAAGGTCAAATTTGTTTAATCGCAATAAAAATAACACGCAAGGTTAAGGTCAAATTATAGGTATATATACTGATGTGTTTTGACAAATTTTAATCTAACGTTTAAGCTAACGTTTAATCTTACGTTTCGGTCTTATGTTTCAATCTTATGTGTACAATATTATCTGTAAGCGCATGAGTGAATATCCAATTATTGATTAATAACTAATGATACGAATCGATATGAACTTACTGATTATTAATGCCATGAATTGAAGATGTTATGAATTATGCAAATTACCAATATATACTGATGATTTTATGAATAAATATTTTATTGCATCGAAGCTTCTACTCAATCGGAATGGTAACATTTATTTATTTCCTTTTTCCTGGCCCACAGCCACACAACATGCAAGCTATTAAACTAAAACATAATTACCAAGCTGTGTAAGTGCGGTTTCTCCGCCATAGCTTGTGCCCGTGAGGGTTCCGGCGTGCGTAACGCAGGAACTCGAACGTCAAATCATTGAACCTAAATAGCGAAAGAGAGTAGCTTGAGAGTGGGTCTTTTGGCTCAACTTTCTTGCACTCAATTTTGATAAAATCGACATAAAATTTTAAACAACAATCGGCTCAAAATCACTAACACCGAGTAGTCCAGTGGGCACTCATTAACTATAATATAAACATAAATAGATCATAAGGACATAGAGAGGGAAAGGGTAGCGGGTAAAATAGCGAAATCGTTGCAACAGTTAAAATGAATAGCCATCGGAAAAAGATTAATCCGAACGACCAAAATTACGAAAAATAATGTTTTAAATAATATATAATAATTGAATAAATTATGTTGAATTAAGACGGGAAATATGGGCAGAACGCTGCGCAAATTTTCGGAAATAATTAAAACGTTTATTGTAAAACTGTAAAATAAGGGCGGAACGCTGCTCAAATTTTCCGAATTAGTTAAAATAATTATCAAAAATAGCAAAGTAAAAGTAGAATACTGCTCAATAATTGATAGGATAACTGGATAAAACTGCAAAATAAGGGAGGAACGCTGCCCAATTTTTTCAAATTAATAAAATACCTTATCGAAAACTGAAGAATAAGGACGGAGTAAGGCTAAATTTTTATATAAGTAAAATATTTTTTATAAAGCTGAGGAATAAGGACGAATCCCTACACAAAATTTAATAATAGTAATGGTAATGGCGATAATAATAATAATAATAATAATAATAATAATAACAATAATAATAATAATAATAATAATAATAATAATGATAATAATAATAATAATTATAATAATAGTAATAATGATAATGATAGTAATAATACTAAATATAATAGGAACGGTAATAATAAGGATAATAATAGTAATAGCAGTAATAATGGATTAGAATAATACATATAATGGTAACGATAATAATGCTAGTAATAATAATAGGGAACACTGTAGTTATCGAGTATATTTAACATAACAAAAGTGTACAGGCCATGGTAAAAGTCGATAATACGAACAACGATAAGAAGGACAATGGGAATAGACGTAATGATAAATGATATGAGAATATGGGTTAACATTTAAAAGAGATAGGAGAATAATGGGACCTAAAAATCGAAAAGCGAGCATAGGCCTTCTATCGGCAGCTCGTTGGACCCATGGATCGTTCGGTCAATTATAGCATTAGCAATAGCGCTCACTTTTTGCGGACGATCCACCCACTCGAACACAGTTCCAACGTTGCTTAGCAACGGGTGCCGAGTGGTAAGCGAAAGAATATTTGTATGGGGTTGTCTGGGTAACAACCATACAGTTTCAAAAAATCAAAACCCAGAAACCCACCATACAAATTTGGGGGCTCAGCCGGGATTGAAGCTTTGTCTATTGGAAAAAACCAACCCAACCAAGTCAAGAAACAACAGAAAGTTTTGTCAGTGCACCCTCAGCCGGGATTGAAGCTTTGTCTATTGGAAAAAACCAACCCAACCAAGTCAAGAAACAACAGAAAGTTTTGTCAGTGCACCCTCAGCCGGGATTGAAGCTTTGTCTATTGGAAAAAACCAACCCAACCAAGTCAAGAAACAACAGAAAGTTTTTTCAGTGCACCCTCAGCCGGGATAAAGCTTTGTTAATTGGAAAAAGCAAAGCAACCAAGTCAAGAAACCACAGAGAGTTTGTCAGTACACCCTCAGCCTGGAAGAAAGTTTCGTTGTTTGCAAAGAACCAAGGGAAACCAAAATAAAAATCTAAGGATCAAATAGAAATGTCGGGACGACATTTTTGCCATACCCCGGAGAGTTGACATATAAACAAGAGAACGATTGATGAAAAACGAACAACATAGCTACAAGATATGGAGAAATGTCAAGGAAACAAATGACTAGCCCACCAAGTACAAATTTGGGGGCTCACCCGAATGAACGTTTCGATAGTTGGAAGGATCAATACAGCCAAGTTAAGAAACAATAGAGAGTTTATCAGTGCACCCTAAGTCGGAAATCAAGGTTTCTGTAATTGGAAAAAGCAAACGAGCAAGTCAAGAAACAACAGAGAGTTTGTCAGCGCACCCTCAGTCGGATTGAAATGATTTGTTTAGTCAAACAACCAAAGAAGACCGAAATAAGAATCTATTATCAAGCAGAAAATGTTGAACAAGAATGGAACTTAATAAAGAACGATAAAAAAAACGATTAACCTGACTATAAAATGAGAAAATATATAATGAAACAAATGACTAGCCCACCAAGTACAAATTTGGGGCTCAGCATAAAGCTTCGTTATTTGGAAAGATCAGAATCATCAAGTTTAGAATAACAGCGAGTTTGTCAGTACACCCTCAGCCGGGAAGAAATGATTTTGTTGGCAAGCAAACAAAGAAAACCGAAGTAAAAATCTAATAATCAATCAAAAAAAATGTCGGGACAACATTTTACTAAACTCCAGAGAGACAACAATGGGAAAAGGGAAAGTATTGTGAAAAACGATGGATATCTCTACAAAGCTAGAGAATATGGTGATGAAACAAATGGCTCGCCCACCAAATATAAATTTGGGGCTCAACTTCGTTATTGAGAAGAAACAAAACAATAAAGTTAAGAAACAACAGAAAGTGACCAGAAGATACAAGATGCAAAAAACCGAAAACGTCGGGACAACATTTTGCAAAGAATAGAGCTTAATAGGAAACGATGGAAGACGATCAAATTGGCTACAAAATAAGAAAAACAGTGTAATGAGTAAATGACTAGACACCACGTACAAACCTGGGGACAATAAGAAAGGAGAGATTCACGGAATGTTAGGGAAAACGATGAATTTGTCTACAAAACGAAATGAAACAAATGACTCGACAAGTACAATGAACAAAGGTAACAATATACAAGATTTCTGTTAGAAACAATAACAAGCAAGAGATGTTGGGACGAGATTGGACAACTAATAATTCGTAAAAACATCAACCAAGAAATATTTAAAACGAGTTAGCGGCTAACAAACGGGAGAAGCAAGACATTTGAAAGTAACCACTGAGACGATATTTCAAACAGTTGCAGGAAGAAATAAAACAGAAACTATGAAAAACGACCAATGCATCTAGATGGAAAGCAAACTAACGAATGAAAGAATTACAGAAAGAAAAGATCAGTGCGAAATAAGAAACGAAAACCTTTGTTTGATCATTCAAAGCTGAGATTTAATGATTATTGTACAACGGAAAACAAATTTCAAGGAAAATTAGGAAACTACCAATAATCTCAGGAGCACCCTCAACAGAGCATGAATGACGGTTCTAGATGGAAACAAATAAGGATCAAAAACAATAAATGTTGGGACGGAATTTCACCAAAACGCGGAGAGATAACAATGAAAAATATTGACAGAAACTTTGAAAAATGACCGGTTTGTCTACATAGAAAATAGAAACACATAGTATGAATTTTTATAAACGGTAGAAAAAAATTCACTTAAGAGCAACCAGAATGTGAGTGTCATGAGGGACAGGAACACCGTCAAGATTAATGGCAAAATACGGAGAAAAATCAACAGGAGAAAATTAGATAGTTTCACGAAATAAACAACAGCTTACTGGAAATCTACGAAAAGTAGATAGTATCGTTACAAATGAATTAGGAAAGATAGAAGGTATTTTAGAGGTTCTAATAAAGGAAATAACAAAATCATAACAGATAAAACAATAACAGATAACCTCAGAAAATACATGAGCATAGTTTATCAAAAATGGCGGGATGAGGAAAAATAGAGAATGCAAAATATGATGAAAATACGAAGGAACAAAAACACCAGTTTAGAAACCCCATGAATGACGAGTATTGTAATAAGAGAGGAAAATATCAATAAATGTAAATAAACTAAAATACTAGATGCATAAAAATTCAAAAATGAAACGATTCAACAAGAAAGTGGGATAGAATTATTAATATTTGTAAAGCAGAAATCAAGGAACAAGAAACCATAAATAAAATGTGTAAGTTGTATAAACCAATAGAAATCATCGTGTAAATATCATCCAAAAACCGAAGAAGTGAGAATAAAAATATAAAAAATAAATAAATAAATAAATAAATGAAATAATAAAAACAGGGAAAAGGTGGAAACCACGAGGGTTAAAGCGATTTGAAAAAGGGAAACCACAAAAAATGGGGTCGTGTAAATATTGTATAAATAAATTAAAGAACCATATAAATAATAATTAGATAAGTATGTGAATAGCGGTTAGAATATAGGATAATTAGAAAACTAGAAATTTTCGAATTAATATTGGTTGAAATTAGACGAGACAAGTCATTTAAAATAATTTTAAACTTAGTAAATGATTAATTAAAAGTAGTTAAATAAAAAACAAAAATCAAAATTATTAAAGGAATTTCATAAAAAAAGGTTGCAACGATTTCGAACCCCTACTCCTTTGAAATGAGAAATTGTAGCGGAAGTAACGAAAAACCGGTTGTGTGAATATCAAAAGACATGAGGCTAAGCGAAGCCAAATTAGATATTAAATGAGAAACAGATAATCGATTAAGTTAGAGAAATTGACGAAAAGATAATCCAAATGATGGAGAAACTTAGGCTTAGATAAAAGGAAATGTTCAGGTGTAAATGAAATGAATAGTAAGAAATGAGCGTAGATGAATAAATGATGATGCTTGTTCAAAATGAAAATAAAGGATTAGAGATAATAATGAATTATGAAAATAATAGTCAGCAACCGGAATAAAATGACGAGCGAAACGAGCACGATGAGTGGAGATTATTAATAATAATGAACGAGACAACAATAGCAACCGAAAGGTGTAAAACATACCGGAAAAGCCGAACACTTCATGAAAGCCGTTAAATAAATTCTGAGTGGACAAGTAAAACACAACTTAAACAGTGAAAGCTGAAAAATCACACATAAGGTATGGTAAAGTTTCGATGCATCTCATTTTTTTTGTGTATTTTGTAATGTTATTTATATTATATGATATGGAACTAATACTGGAAAGTAAGATTTAAAACCGAGCTATCAAACGATAGTACGCTTATTCCGATTGGGAACCCTGATCAACCCGAGGTGAGGAAGGTAGTAGGATCCGTCGCAAATGTTGGGGAGTTTCTGGCGAGAGATTGATCACCTCTTCTGGGGAACAAACCAACGCGATTACTACAATTTTTGAATTGGAAAGTGAGGGGGAAACCAAAAAATAAAAATAAAAATTGAAAAATGTGCACATTATTTAGACGCCGAAGGTGAGAGAGCCAAAAAGTCTCGTAAAGGTACCTAGAAACATTTTTCCTAGCTGGTGGTGAGGCACCAGAGGACAGCGGCGGACTGTCGAGTTCAGGTTGTTGCTAGCCAAGGGACTAGTGGCGCTGAACCGCTCGATACAAAAACCCGGATACCACACCGAGTATCGACCGAGAATATTTTTTACCTGGGTAGGGACTCGATACACAACCCGGATCCCACACCGAGTATCGAGGACACCAAGCGGTAGGTGAGATGTGAACAACCGGTAAATGGTTCATACTCGAAAGGTCCTACTAAGGATCAGATTGAGGCAGCCAAGCAGAGCTGGAAATCTGACGCGGGGCGCGGCTGACGGTAGACAGAGATAATAGAAAATTGCAGCGCCCAAATTTTCTTCCTTTTCTTTTCACTATTCGGGAAATCAAGTAAACCGCTTTGGAGCTGATTGAACGTCTTGGCTTTTCCATTCTTTTATATTCTCCGAAGTACACAACCCGGATCCCACACCGAGTACTGAGGGAATGTTTTTTAGATTATTAACCCAGCGAGGAGTTCGGTACAATAACCCGGATCCCACACCGAGTACCGGATATCCGAGTGGCGGTGAGGCAAGCGTAACCGGATAAATGCGCTCCCAACGACGCCATGGATTGAGAAGTCAGTGTGAGGCCTCAAGCTTGTCCATCGGACAAGTCACCCAATAGGTCACTGACGAAAACTCAACTCCGAGTAAATAGAGAAGGCCATAGAGAGCAATAGAGAGGATAAATTATAGAGGCCCATAGAAGGCGGATAAGACGAGAAATTTAAGGCCATAGCGTGCCAGTGAAAGATAATAAGATTTAGATAAAGACCCATAGAGCGCCAGCAATTAAAGGTTAGGCAAATGATTTTATGATAAAGAGATATAGGAAATATAATTAATGGATTGAATGACGGTATGATTATTGCGATTTTATTTGATGAGAATATAGATAATTGATACGATATTAATACGAGGATAATTGATACGAGATTAATACGAGGATGATAGATAATTCATACGAGAAATAGATTTAAAATGAAGGGAGATGAATCAAAAGGAAAATGATCACAGCGGATAAAGTTTAAGGAAACGACAAGATGAGTTAATTAGAAGGCCCATAGACGACAGCGGATAAAGTTTAAGGAAAAAGACTAGAGATTTAATTAAAAGGCCATAGAGCGCCAGCGCATAGAGATTAAGGAAAACTTTTTTTTGGACAAATTATGGAGAGATAAAGGAGAATAATTAACGAGACGATTATGATATTATGGTGATGATTTATTTGATAAAAATAGTTAATTGACACGACAATACAGATAATTGATGCGACTATAAAGATAATTTATAGATACTTGATACGATTTATAGATAATTCAAAATAAACTTAAAAATCAAAAGACAAAAAAAAAATTAAAAAGATAAAGAAGTTGACGTAGCGAAAAGAATTAAAATAAAGGGAAGCAATGAAAATAATACGTGAATATGTGGAAATTTATGTATAATAATATGTACTAGAAGTGTTATTATTTTTAGATAATTGACAAGAAATAAAGAGATCAAGTAAACCAAAGGAATAAAGAGATAAGTAAACGACGAATAATATAGCCGATAGACTAGAAATAAATCAAGAAAACAAGTAACGAGAAACGGAATCAAGGAACCATGAGTAGATAAACTGAGAATATACCAAAACGAACGGAGAACAAGGATAAAGAAAATACACCATTATTGGAAGTCAGAGAAGTGAAAAGCAGCAACAGATAGAAAACTTAATACAGTAAAGACAACAGAATCATTGATTACAAACAAGATTAGAAAGTTTGAAAACAGAAGCCGAAGAATACGATAAATTAAAGGAAAAGTTAACCGAAAAAGGAAACAACGTGAAATCACAGGAACCAGAAATTCCAATTCAGTTGAAAACAAGTATGAGTAAAGAGATGAAAAAACTCGAGAGGAAATTAACCAAGAGTTGCCAAGTAAAAATACGGATGAAACAGAAATTTATTTGCAAGAATCAACAATGTACGAAATCACACGGGATGAACAGGAAATGAGGAGCCGAGAACCAATATATTCGAGTTTAAAGAGAAATGTACAAGAGATGCATTCGGAAAGAAAATGCAACGAAGAAGATTTACACGACAAAAGGAACTGGAAATTCGAAAATAAAAACAGTTGAAACAAAAATAGCTGAAACATGGAAAACTGAAATCATACGGGAAGAGAAAATATTAACCACAATTGAAGAAAGAGTCGAAAGGGAAAATGATCAAACCGAATTAAAAGATCAAGTATCAGAACCAATAAAAGTATCGATGGAAGCAACGAGACAAACGAAAGATATTTACCCGCAAACAAATCAATATATTAAAAAACCACCACGAATTTGCGATATGCCAGTTAAGAGGATTCAAGACAGTAGAGGTAAATTTATAAATTGTAATAATTATTTCAGGATTAACAACGCGAGCTACAATCAAGTATGTAATACCGGTTCAAAAGAAGGATGCCGAACTGACCGAGGTTATCAATTAAAGAATTACCAAGGAAGTGATAGAAGAGTTCGCACAGAAAGTATCAACAGACAACCAATATTAACGAACCCTACACGGAACGTAGAGGAAGAAATGATAATCTGTTTAATTGCGATCAAACTGGTCATATGTCAAAGAATTGTCGAATGAGAAGAATGCAAAGTCAACAAAAACCAAACCAATTCAAGTTAAATCTACAAAATAATCCAACACAAGAGATCAAACATTTAAGAGATATGACGATAATGAGGACAACCACAAGATTCGAGAATAGAAGCTGTTACAACTGCAACCTAAACGGGCATATTGCTGCAAATTGCCTAATAGACAGAAAATCGAGACAACCAAAACCGAACAATTATAACCAAAGTACACAAAGCAATCAGATACAAGAAATTGAGCAATTAGGAAGTAGGATTCAACAAATAGCCGCAAACAATCAAATACAACGAAGTAATACGGGGCGAAACATGAATGATGTTAGATATCAATGGACCAGAAAATATCCGGAACAGCAACAAATTGAATGGCAGAGATTACAGAAAGAGGAAACCCAGGAAATTCGACAAAGACGGACGAACAGAAATCAAATATCAAGTAGAAGCAATATGCCGAGAAAAGTCAATACAAAAGAAATCCACACTGCGGAGCAGTGTGTTGTCAACAGCGAGGATGATATGACAATAAATAACGATAAAGAAAGCGAAGTAATTAAGAAAGATGAAACTCAGAGACAAAATAAAGTCAGAGCAAGAATTGAGCAGCAAAGAACAATAAAGATAATACAAGAGTTCACCATAGAAGAGAACGATAGACGACGAAAAAGCAGCAAAAACAGCGATAGAAATATATCAGAAAAACAAAAAACAAAATATCAAAATCAGAGGGTACTACTACAAAAATCGAAAAGAGAACTGATAAGGAAAGCGAAAATAACTATGTTACACAAGGCTAAGCAATAATGAAAAGGTCAAGAAAGAGGAACTTCAAATAAATGTAGAGTCAAAACCTATACAAACAATAGAAGACAATATAGGAATTGGAGTGACGTCAATCGAACAAGAGGTAAAATATTTAAATGGTTAATAAAATTTCAGAGGGAGAAACTAATCGAAAAGAAAATTCAAAAGCAACAAACGAGAATCTGAATATGCAAGACAGATCAAAAATAGTTAGCAAATTGATTATTGAGACCAAAGAAGACGTAATTGAAGAACTCAGCAAAACAACAAAAGTGGAAAGAAAATTACAATACAGCATGAAAATACACAACAAAAACACGACTAGGAAAACCACAACGAACAAAGAAAGTACCTGGACAATCAATACGAAAGCTAACGAAGTAAATATCAGAGAATATTGTAAAACATGTCAAAATCCGGACACGCAGAGAACGACTGCTATCGACATCAAATATGCCAACAATGCGGGAAGAGAGGTCATGTAAATAACATTTGTCACAAAAGACGCGGAAATATGTTTTAACGGTTTAAAAATGGGGACACTTAGATCGAAATTGTCCAAATAAACAGAACTCAGAACCCATCCGGAACAGTGGACTAATGAGAGAAAGCAATAGAAAATCAGATGAGATCAATACTAACACCAGAATAAAGCCAGCAAATGACACAAGTATCAAATCAAGCTACGAACCAGGAAAAACATAACAACTAGAAAGCAGAAAAACTTATTAGACATGACGAAACAAGTTACTAGAGCTACAAATAGCAAAGAGACAGAATCAAAATATTATAGTAATCAGGCGAGACAGAAACGAGAATATAACGAAATCCAAGATGCTAGATTGAATTACTGGAAACAGATGGAAACAATAATCAAAATAACTAAAGAAATAATGCCGAAATGGACCAGAAACAAGAATACCACCGAGATATTAGAAGGAGTAACAAAGATAATCACGAACTACGCAAAAGGCTCAAAGTCAACAGCAGAAATCAGCATCTTAAAGAAAAGAATGCCAATATTATTCACAATAATGGACATAGCGGGTAATACACCACTACATCATGCCATAGAAAGCGAAAACGAAGAACGAACGATGGAAATTATCGAGGCAATGAACCGATGTGGACAACAAACAAATATCAGAAATGAGAAAGGACAAACACCCATGATGATTGCATTTTCAAGAGATATGTCAACGAAAATTCTGAGGGAGTTATTAAAAACAGGATCAACTCTAAATGAGAAGGACAATAAAGGAAAAACGATGTTAAATTATATTATGATGTCGCGAGAAGCAAGCGCAATAGAGTTCTTTACGATAAATGCAATTCAAGAAGACATCGAAATATTAGGACAAAATTTAAACCCACTAATTGGAGCAATCGAGAGGGGATACGATGAAGCAGCAGCAAAACTGATCAAGTGGAGAAAAAGAAAGTCCGATAACGAAATCATAGACGTCAACAAATTCGAAAGCAATGAAAATATGTTACTAAAAAGAGCAATAAATTCCGAGAATGCATTACCAAAGACGATAAAAGCTTTGTTAAAGAGAGGAGAAATAAAATTCACGGACAATAAAAGAGAGCCTGAGAGAATAGGGTCCAGAAAGGAAGAATTAGAAACCTTGGTAAGAGAATGGTACCGGATACAACGAAAATCTAGCGGTAGAAAACAAGAAATTGACGACATTAGAAATGGAAAAAAAATGATAATCAAGATGTATGAAGATATAATCAAAGAAATAAATGTAGAGGACAAAAGAATTGAGAAGGATCGATGTAATAAAGACCAGGACAAAAAGGACGATGAAGACAAGACAGGAAAAAAGAAGATGATAACGAAGAGGGAGAAAACCGAGATAGTAATAAAAAGCAAAATTCGGTACCATACAAGGAAATAAGACAACCACCGTCACTAACAGCACCACTCAAGTGGCCAAGCGAGTTCGATATATATCGAGTAACAGACGAGAGATGCGAAGGGACACGCACTTTGCGCGTAGACCCTTTGGGGACGATGAAGTAATAAATAGTCAGGAGTGTGTATATAATGTATATAATAGATATGTTTATATAGTAATGTATAAAAGTAGTATATAAATATTATATGGAATGAGTATAATAATATCCGATAATATATAAAAGTAGTATATAAATATTATAGTCGAGGAGCGAAAACAAATTAAAAATCAGACGATGTGACAAAGAATAAAGCGGAATGAGAAAGACAAGTGATGCGATAATACGTTAAAATGGAGAAACGAATCAAATGGAAGCCAATCAAATATATCAAGCAGTAAAGTTTAGTTGTAGCGACGATGGCCAACATCCGAAAACTAAATGTACAAACAGAGATAGACGAGTTTAAATCAAGGATCAGATCAGGATCAGAAATTAAAATAAACCGATTAAGAGGTACTGAAGCCATCGAGGAATTCAGAGACAAGAGTAGACTTGGAGAGCAAATTAAAACTTGGAAAATCCAGTACAATCAGATGAGTGACGAAAATGAGGAACCACGATAACAGATCCACGATTGAAAACAAATAAAGCAGCAAAATAGTAAAGAAATTACCAACACAAAACGGAAGATGATGAGGAAATAAATGAAACATTAAGTCAGTCAATGAAAAAGACGATGGAAAAATAATTTGACGAAAAACTGAATCAAGTAATGAGAAACTGACGAATAACAACAAAGGGTAGATAACTGCGAAACAAAATTTGTGGTCATTGAGTTAAACGGAAAAACGAAAAAGACAAGAAAATAGAACTAGCAAAGCGATGGAAGACACTCAAAAAATCAATTCAAAGAATAGAGCAAGAAAAACAACTAACTGCAAGGGAAACTAGAATGCAGTCAAACGAGACAAAAAGTGAATATCACGAAATAGTAATCCCAAACAAGACTGAAGTTCAACACCGGATATGAATAAAAAACAACTCAACAATCAAAAATCAGATAACAAGAAAGACAAATCGAATCAATAAAGAGAGATTACAGAAGACAATGCGAAGAAACGACAAAAAATGATGATGTTGATCGACAAAATGCACTTAATCAAAATGGAGTACCGAAAGAATCTTACAAATTGTAGTAAAGGCAAACAAAGAAAATAAGCGATGGAAAAAATAAAGTTAATATCAATCACAGAAATGAGAAACCAGATGTGATAATAAAAGCAACAGAGATAAAAAAAAAAAAAAAAAAGAAAAAAAAAGAAGAGAAACAGAAAGTCAAATAACTACCTAAAATCAAGAGGAATGATAACAAGTCCTATTAAAATAGCTCGAAATTGTTGTAAATAATCAAGCAATCGTAAATAATCATCACAAACCCATAATTGTCATAAAAACAAGGAAAGCGAAAATAGCATGATATTGGCGATGAGAAGGAAGATAGCAGTAATAAGCCACCATATACCACCTAGTATCCTTTAGAAGGATGTCGAAAAACTCCACAATCAATCAATCGATGCAAAAATTACCTGTAGCAAATATGTCGAGATATGAAGAAACCCAAAGGATACCAATTACGGACGGATCAACTCCTAATTTACCCAATGCCCAAAAGATTAAAACAAGAACACCGTTCAAATTCTCAGAACTCGAGAAAATCAAATCCGAAAGTCAATAGAAAAGGAAACACCCATCAAGGAAATCATATTCAAATAATCATGGATGTTCTTTAGAAACCCTACAAAATAACAGAAAAGAACCGAAAATCGAGAACAAATAGCCCTAATCGATAACTAAAAAGACGAAACCCAAACCAACCTCAAAGAATCATGAATAATCCCGAACCGATCAATTATCATTAAACAATCGAGACGAGATAATATGATAACGAGTCATCTATCCACAGAACCCAGTTGAACTTTACCCAGTTTTAAGATGCGAAAAAGTCAACAACCAAAAGCAAGAATATCTATTCACAATCCCAAATACACCATCAAAAATGGAGTCTTGAACGAAACATTCTTACTATTCTGTTATCTGAGATTCACTACGCATGCCAATCTTCTAAACAATCGGCATCTATTCAGTCCTATATCAAATAAAGTCAATTATTCAGACTAAACAAAATCTCAAAACCAAATCCCACAACAGATACCAAATCGTCAAAAATCAGAACCTGCTATAGAAACAAATCAATCAGAAACCAATGAATACCAAGACATTTGCGAGATGAACATCTAAGTGACAGAATATTGAACTCATGATTAACAATGTACAAATGATTCTTAGACAATTAACTATTCTTTATGTGTGATCATAACCGGACTGTATGTCCTCTTTCACTTCATCTTGTAATCCATATATTGATGTATACTGTATGATTATTTTTATGCATGTGGATTTTGAGGTCACGACCCTGTAGCTCGTAGACCCAATTGAATGTAAAATGTAAACTCTGTATAGTTCATAGCTTAAATCTTTTAGAAATTGCGGGTCGCAATTTTACGGGCCCCGGAGTGTTTTATGTTGGGCCAGAACACAAACGGCCTTGAAAATTGTTTAAATGCATCAGTAATACAGCACAAAAACCCAGCACGAAGATAACTTAAAATACAATATACAACATCAACTAAACACTTTAAAATCTGAGAGAATATAAATAAATATAAAATCAAAAGACATAAAAGTAAAATAAAATAAATACAAAATGCATCAAGAACCGCACGAAATTTACATAATAAATAACATAATAACAAGAAAATTTGACCATAAAATGACCATTTATATAAAAGTAAAAATTATTGAATTAAATGAATAAAAATAAAATATTTTTGGTTGAATAAATTTAATTAAAAATGTTAAAAATAAATTACCAATTTAAATTAAGAAAATAATAAAAAATTTAATTTAGATAACACAAATAATTTCAAGGTCAAATTTGTTTAATCGCAATAAAAATAACACGCAAGGTTAAGGTCAAATTATAGGTATATATACTGATGTGTTTTGACAAATTTTTAATCTAACGTTTAAGCTAACGTTTAATCTTACGTTTCGGTCTTATGTTTCAATCTTATGTGTACAATATTATCTGTAAGCGCATGAGTGAATATCCAATTATTGATTAATAACTAATGATACGAATCGATATGAACTTACTGATTATTAATGCCATGAATTGAAGATGTTATGAATTATGCAAATTACCAATATATACTGATGATTTTATGAATAAATATTTTATTGCATCGAAGCTTCTACTCAATCGGAATGGTAACATTTATTTATTTCCTTTTTCCTGGCCCACAGCCACACAACATGCAAGCTATTAAACTAAAACATAATTACCAAGCTGTGTAAGTGCGGTTTCTCCGCCATAGCTTGTGCCCGTGAGGGTTCCGGCGTGCGTAACGCAGGAACTCGAACGTCAAATCATTGAACCTAAATAGCGAAAGAGAGTAGCTTGAGAGTGGGTCTTTTGGCTCAACTTTCTTGCACTCAATTTTGATAAAATCGACATAAAATTTTAAACAACAATCGGCTCAAAATCACTAACACCGAGTAGTCCAGTGGGCACTCATTAACTATAATATAAACATAAATAGATCATAAGGACAAAGAGAGGGAAAGGGTAGCGGGAAAAATAGCGAAATCGTTGCAACAGTTAAAATGAATAGCCATCGGAAAAAGATTAATCCGAACGACCAAAATTACGAAAAATAATGTTTTAAATAATATATAATAATTGAATAAATTATGTTGAATTAAGACGGGAAATATGGGCAGAACGCTGCGCAAATTTTCGGAAATAATTAAAACGTTTATTGTAAAACTGTAAAATAAGGGCGGAACGCTGCTCAAATTTTCCGAATTAGTTAAAATAATTATCAAAAATAGCAAAGTAAAAGTAGAATACTGCTCAATAATTGATAGGATAACTGGATAAAACTGCAAAATAAGGGAGGAACGCTGCCCAATTTTTTCAAATTAATAAAATACCTTATCGAAAACTGAAGAATAAGGACGGAGTAAGGCTAAATTTTTATATAAGTAAAATATTTTTTATAAAGCTGAGGAATAAGGACGAATCCCTACACAAAATTTAATAATAGTAATGGTAATGGCGATAATAATAATAATAATAATAATAATAATAATAATAACAATAATAATAATAATAATAATAATAATAATGATAATAATAATAATAATTATAATAATAGTAATAATGATAATGATAGTAATAATACTAAATATAATAGGAACGGTAATAATAAGGATAATAATAGTAATAGCAGTAATAATGGATTAGAATAATACATATAATGGTAACGATAATAATGCTAGTAATAATAATAGGGAACACTGTAGTTATCGAGTATATTTAACATAACAAAAGTGTACAGGCCATGGTAAAAGTCGATAATACGAACAACGATAAGAAGGACAATGGGAATAGACGTAATGATAAATGATATGAGAATATGGGTTAACATTTAAAAGAGATAGGAGAATAATGGGACCTAAAAATCGAAAAGCGAGCATAGGCCTTCTATCGGCAGCTCGTTGGACCCATGGATCGTTCGGTCAATTATAGCATTAGCAATAACGCTCACTTTTTGCGGACGATCCACCCACTCGAACACAGTTCCAACGTTGCTTAGCAACGGGTGCCGAGTGGTAAGCGAAGGAATATTTGTATGGGGTTGTCTGGGTAACAACCATATAGTTTCAAAAAATCAAAACCCAGAAACCCACCATTTTACTCATAGTTTAGGGTTGTTTATTTGGTGGTAATAGGTCTGAATTTGAATCTGCGTGCTTTGTGTGCATGGTATTTCCAATCCATTTAAACAAATATTTGTATTGGCGCAACACTTACCTGGATGTTAGCAATAAC
>CM039679.1:304984513-305374513 GCA_022537955.1 Schmidtea mediterranea | reverse complement strand
TAATGTTTACTTTCAACTGTTTTCAACAATATATATATATATATATATTATATAAACAAATTTCTGAAATTTAATTTGCCAATATTATAAAGAATTCAATAGATCTGAATTAATAGATCCAACCAGACAAAATGTCTAAACTCAAAGTTTTAGAAATGAAAGTCAAAACTTTTATATTTATTCTAAGTTTTTTTAAAAGATGAATTTTAAAATATTTAATTTTTTTTGTTTAGATCCGTATAAAGGTTTATTAATCTATTAATTAAATTACCTCATTAATAATTAATATTATGAATGGTTTGATGCATTTGTGTATGTTATTGTATGTCTAAAGCATGTCTCATATTTCATGTTCATTATTACATAATAGTCTTTGATTCCAAAGAGATAAATACTAGAACTCTTATGTCATGAAATAGATTTAAGAATATACCTGACTTAGAATTATTTAACATGGCGACCACGAACAGATTAGGAATATCCAAATTGTTGCAGATTATTCCTCAACCAAAAATGTACTCAACTGTTGAAGATGTTGAAGAATTTTTCATGTCAATAAAAAATTATTTTGATATGATCAACTAGATGAACAACAAAGAAATGATGTTTGAGCATATCTAGACAAAAGAAGCAGGAAGAAATATGATGAAACTCCATATGAAAACAATTTGGAAGAAAGATTAAGGAAGACCTTTGTAACACAAACAAATCTAGTGGAAGATTTACAAAACGCTTTGAGCTATCGTAAAGCCAATTCAACTTTCGACGACTACATCAAACCTTTATAGAAAAATGTTGTCTGTGTAATGAGGCACAAAATTACAAGCAGTAAATTAACAGCATATTTATTAAAATATTTTTGGATTGTGAAGAAAACAGAAGAGAAATTTAGCGTTATGAAATTACAGAGGACTTAATTAAAGTAAAACTCTACAAAGAAGAAAGGAAAGTTGACAGTGAACAAGAACAGAAAAGAGGTCCAGCGTCAAGTGAATACATAAAATGTATTTTAAAAAAAGTGAAGAATCTAAACTCAATGAAAATGTAGCTACAATGAATAAAAGAAGCTATGCAGAAATGGGTCATAACAATTATAACCCAATGAAGTTTAAACCTTTTTATAAGAATAATAATTTCCAAATTAGAAAAAATGAAACTTTCAGTTGACCAAATCGATTTCAACGCAAAATTCAATGTTATGGCTGCAAAGAAGAATGGCATATCAGACGAGAATGTCAAAATATTAAATGTTCCTATTGCAATGGAAATTGACATTTACAATTTCAGTGTTTTGACAGACGAAACCAAGTAATTCGATTTCAAAGACCCAACAATAACAGAGGCAGTGAAAGTTTTAGAAATTTTAACAAAGAAAGAAATTATGGAAATTCTTATTAGAAAACTAATGAAAACTTTAGGAATTTTAGAAATCAACACAATGATCAAGATTACAAACAGCGTATCACAGCTATGGAGGATGAGAATTTACCAATGAAGTATAAATTTAATGACGAATCGGAAAACTATCAAGTTCCAATCAAAGTGGACGTGCTAGGAGTTCTCATCAAAAGTAATTAATGATAGTGATAATATGAAACTGTTAAAGTATGAATGTGATAAGGAATGTTTGAATGAATGTTTTGATAATTTTGAATGTTTGTTTAATAAAAATAATTTAAATGAATTTACATATTTAAATATTGATGACCTGGAATGTATGAACATAAAGAATGATGAAACTTTTGCAACGAATGAAAATAATGATAGAAATGAATTTAAAATAATTTTTAGAGATTTAATGATAATTATTTAAATTTAATTAATTATAATAATAATGATAGAGTAGGCCATTTATTAAGATTAAAATGAAAATATATAATTCAATTGCTTATTAGATATAGGGGCTAAAATTAGAGTAGCTGAACTAATAAAAATTAATATCAATGGTGGAAATTATAAAAAGATAAGCTGTGCTAATGCGAGCGAATTAAATGTAAGTGGTTTTGGAAATATTGAAATTAAATTCAATACATTGATTGTAATTCCAAATGAAATTTACCCAGAAATTATTTTAGGCTTTGACATTTTAAACGAAATGAATATCAGATTGATGGAATTACATAAATATAATAATGTTGGTAATAAAAGAATTAATAAAAATGAATTTGAAAAATTGATTAAAATGAAAGGTATTTCACCGTCATAAAAGTTAATAGAGTTAATAAAGAAATTTCCAAATATATTTATGTTGAATAAATGGGACATAGGCCTAACAGATATTTTAAAGCATAAAATACAAACAAATTGTAATTCAGTAATGATTAAAGAAAGAAGACAATCCATACATTACGAGAATAAACTTAAAGAAATAATAGAAAACGAAAACTTGGAGAATAATGGAATTATAAGAAAATGTAATGCCCTTAGAATTCACGATTGTCTGTGTGGCGAAGAAAAATACAAATGAAATTCGAATGTGCTTAGACTTTAGATTATTTTATGAAAACACTATTAGGTCGGCATTTCTAATTTCTAATGTTGATGAAATGTTAGACTCATTACATGGGTCTATGTATTTTAGTTCAATCGATTTAGGAAACGCGTACTATCAAGTTGAACTTGAAGAAGAATCAAAAGAAAAAACAGGTTTTTCAACAAAATACGGAGGACAGTATTGTTTTAATAGAATGTCATCAAACATTTGAGAAATTAATGTCTATCATAGTTGGAGATATGATGTGGAAGGAAGCACTTGTATATTTAGATGACATTTTAATTTTTTCCAAGACTTTTGATGAACATAAGAAACGCATTGAAAAATTATTTAAAAGAATTAGTGATTCGGGGTTAAAAATCAATTTCGATAAATGTAAATTTTTAGTAACAGAATTAAAATTTCTGGGACACTTGATAAACAGAGAAGGGGGTTATAACTGAGAAAATTAGTACTATCCTTAATTTTAGAAAACCTCATTTTGTAAACACCTCCGTAGTTTTTTTAGGGTTAACGAACTATTTCCGTAAATTTATTAGAAATTATTCAAGTATATCTCGACCTTTAGAAAAATTGATTACGTCTAGTAAAGATAAGATTCAATGGTCTGATGGGTGTGAAAACGTTTTTGACAAACTTAAATATCAGATGGTCAACGCACCGATACTAGCGCATCCGGATTTTGGGAAAGAATTCATCCTTGATACAGATGCTAGTTTCGACTCCATCGGTGCCGTATTGTCACAAAGAAATAGTTTCGATAATGAAAACGTTATAGCTTATGGTTCTAAAAGTTTGAATACCCAAAAGATTGGTTATTGTATAACAAGAAGAATTTTTGTCTGCATTTCACTTTACACAACATTTCAAACACTATTTATGGAAGAAGATTCAAATTACGTACTGATCACAAAGCTATAACATTTATGATGACAACAAAGAAATCAATAACAGCCCAATTTCAAATTGGATCAACTTTTTAAGTAGTTTGAATATGTAACTAGAATATCGCAAAAGCAAATTACATTCCAATGCAGATGTTTTATCTGGAATGGATATTAAACAGTGCTCACAGTGCAACCTCAACCATCCAGATGCAAAAGTTGATAAAATGAGAACTCGAATTTTGGCAATGACCGACAGTGGAGGAATATTAAAGTGGCAAAATAAAGTTGTAACATCAAAACGCGTGAAATAGTTCATAGCTTATCGTGAAATGAACCATTTGAAAGTGTTTTCATTGATTTTTGTGGTCGACTTAAAATTACATTTAGCTGAAAGAAGTATATTATGGTCATAATTGACCAATTCAGTAAATACGTTATTCTAGAACTGTTAAAGTCCAGGATGAGAGGACGGTATGTAACATTCTATTCACTAAATAGGTATTAAAATTTGGATCACCAAAGATAATTTACGTAAAGGAAAATGTTTTTAATCAAAGGAATTTAAAGTACTAGCAACTGAACATAATATCAATTTAAATTTCCCAAGCCCATATCATCACCAGACCAATGGCCAGGTGGAGAGACAATTTCGAACAATACGAGATTGGATACAGTCTTGTATCAATGATAAGTTGTACAAAAATTGGGAAGATGCACTGCCACATATAGAATATACATTAAATGAGGCAGTTCAGAAGATAACTAAACATTCTCCAGTAAAAATAATATTTGGAAAACGCATTAACAAACATTGTTTCGTACGGGACAACAACAAAAGAAAATATTATTGACTTTATCGAAAATATCAAAAGAAAGCAGCAGCGAGTAATGCAAGAAATTAAAGAGCGTAATAACAGCAATCTTTACGACAAGCATAAAAGAATTCAAAGAACTTTCAACGTAGGCGAAAAATTATTAGTTAAAATAGATTTACGAAATAAAGATTATAATCGATACAGAGGCCACATGGAGATAATAAAAAATTCCATGAAAACAATTATGAAATGTTAGATAATTCAGTTTCTACGATCATTCGGAAAATTGAATGGTTAAAACCTTTTAAAGCGGGCGGATATAAGTATTCTAATAATTAAATTACCTAATTAATAATTATTATGAATGTTTTGATGCGTGTATGTATGTTATTGTATGTCTTAAGCATGTCATATATTTCATGTTCATTATTACATAATAGTCTTCAATCCCAAATAGATAAATACTAGTACTCTTATGTCATAAAATAGATTTAAGAATAGAATTATTTAACATTTATCATTTATAGTTTTGATTTACTATGAGCCGGTAAATCGTATTTTGTAAATACATAATAAGAAATTGAATATTTATAATCGAGTTTATATCAATAATTAGAGTGCAGTTGTAGAAGCTTCACAAAAATAAAATCTGATGCGCTTTGTTGCAAATCACCGAAACATATTGAAATATGTATCCATGCAAGGGTACATTGCTGCACCAAGTCAATGCACTGTATACACTTCAACTAAATTGAAACGATTATTATAGTACATAACAATTGTATTCATTTGACTGTCTTTATGAGCATGCATTATATCCTGTTTTGGACACAACATTACGAAGATCAACATGAATTCAGTCACTTCAAATCCACTGCTTACAGCTATATGGTGTTAGGTGGAGACATCTGCCGAAAGCAGGATTGCAGTTCCCATTTGTCTGAGCCACTCTGCATATTTTCGACATGTCATCATTTCCCAGCATTTATATTTCAATTAATCTCTTTCATCTTATTTGACATGCCCTTTGAAACAAAATTTAAAGCATTGATACCAGCACCTAAAAATAAGTTATGGGGAATTTCCTAGAAATCGTATAACATTAAAAAATACATTATAGTTCAAAGTTTGTTTTGTTAAATAATAAATTCTTTTTCATTCAGATCTGTAAATCTATAATTTTCAGTTTTGGTATAAATTGTTTTTATTTTGATTCTAAATTCTCTTCAACTTTCTAAATATAGCTATAATTTTAAATCAGTGAAGCGTGCATATCTAGTTTTTTCAAATATTGTCAACAATAATCAATATAGATTTGTCGTAATTTTTTAAGCTAAAATATTTACAAATTCAATTTTTTAATCTTCAAACTTTAAATCAAGCAAAACTCGAAAGGTCAGCTGTCGCATTTCTAGGCTAGCAACACCTATTAACGTCATTTTCATAATGAACTCAACGGTAATATGTGGTTTTTTCGAGCTACATAAGGCCATGAGCGCCGTCCACCAGTAATCATTGATGGAAATTAGTTTGACAGTGTTATTGCACGAAGAATTACTAAACAAAAAGTATTGTGCATTGCCAACTGTTAAGATATTCAAACTTTAACGCGCTCCTGTTCCAGCATGGACAAATTCGATCTCTATTTCATACTTGCCGATTTTGTAGAAATTATACTATTTATTCAAATCATTTTTTGTTTTTTAAATACTTTTCGTAAATAAAATGCTTAGAAAGTTAGAGAAATATATTTTTAAATTTCTATTTTCCTCTAGTAGAGTGGCATTTTTAGCTAATCCTTTTAAAATCATGTTGGCACTCAAAGGGTTAAATTGATAATTTTTAATGTTTTGATTTGTCTTAAATATTGCAAAGTTTTTTCCCAAAACCTTTTCAATGACATTTAGACGGAATATGAAATTAATGCATACACGTAATCGAATTTCAGGCAAAGCTTTATAGTAAAGCTATTTTATAAATTATTATCTTTTCGTCATACTTTTACCGTAATTTAGTTTTTACAAAGTATTAAAATGCTTTTATTTTTTGAATAAATTTAACTATTAATCATCATCTTGTTAATGTGAAAAGTGAGAAAATAATTCGTTTAAAATCATCTTCACCAAATGCTTCTTTTCTCGAAGAGAAAATATCCCAATAACACATCTCTAATTCTTCGGCGACTTCTTTCATGGGTTATTATTTAAAAATTCACTTATACAGTAATCCCTACAATTACGTGGAAGGTTACTGTATACCACAGTTTTCTACAACATTTCACCAACTTAAAATTATCTAAATTACTATTGTTTTTCTATATACATATTTAATTTATGAAGTTGAAATTTTGAGTTTCGTTTTTATAGCGAGAGAACTTCACCTATTTTCTTTTGGCAATGGACACCCTCTGAGAATGTTGAACGAATCAACTTAATTGATAATTTACTGATTTCTGGTATTCACCACTTAGCACGGCTTCCATAAAACTCGGTACCAATTAAAGAGCGGTTTTAATCTATTTCTAATTAAAAAAAAGTCACATTGATTGCTATATATGCCGGTTGCAAATTGTTGTACAATTTTTTTTATAGACAACAATGATTATTTTTTTCAAATCAATTTTTAAGCCATTTTAAAAGTCAAACTTGTCAAGTGGGCCAACTGATGTTTTTGAACAATTTCGTCGTAAAACCAATTTTTTAGCTGACCGCTGCCGCCACTACACAAACAAGTGCCGCGTACCCTCAGTGTCCGGTGTGGCGGCAGACAACCTGTTCATTTTCAATTTTTGCCAAATCTAATGCAATACAGTATTCATAATTAACTGTTTAATATTGAATTGTTTAATTTTTTTTTCAACAAATTTTCATTCAATAGTAATCATTGATAACAAAAGTACATTTTTAAAAAAAATTTGTTTTGATTTATCTGATAGCAGTCTAAAACAGCAAAGTAATTGAAAATAAACATCGTTCAATGATGAAATAGTAATTATTTAAAAACCAGTTGTCTATTAAACTGTTGTGATAACTACGGTATATTATATGCGATAATTTACATAGTAATCTACAACACGTTTATGCCTATTTAACGATTTAATTCATACTGAATGTATTTATCATTAATAATTTTATGATCATTTTCAATTAGCAGTGTTGCTATTTTCATAATCAAGTTATTAAATTTTACTTAATTATTTAATATTATTACTATTTTTTATTATAATTATTATTATTTATTATTATTAATTTATTATTAAATAATATAAAAATTTATTAACTATCATTATATTCCTTTAAAAATATTGTTGACAAGTTACTTAATATCTATTATTCATGTTAACACCTACATGAATGTTTCTAGTTTAGTCATTTTAACTATGACGCTTGGTTAATTTCAATAAATAATCATAAAAATCTTATTCACGATATTTTGACTATATTTTTATAAAAAAAATTTATAAAAATATTGAAAATAACTAAAATTTATTTAAAACATTGTCAAATGATGTAGTCTTAAAGTTGTATTATTTACACCAATTATACAAATTATCATTGGTTTGTTAGTTTAGCCAGGCGGAAATTAAATTTCTAAAAAGTTGCAACTTTGTATCGAATTTAATATGCTAATTTGATTACCGTATATTCTCTCAAGTTCGATTGAATTGAATTTAAAAAAATGCAGTTTTAAAGCTGTTTAAAAATTACATTTACTGTTGGTGTTTATAAATCAAAAATAACAAATTCAAAACCTACAAAGAGAATGTACTAATGTAATGTATTGTCAAATCTAAAAATAAGTTATCACATTTATTAAAATCTTCCAAAATCTGATTCTTCATCAACACTTTCGCCAATTAACCGATGAGAATCTGCTTCTTTGATGACATCATTGCTAAATGTTATTTGTTTCTTATTCCACGCATTAGCTGATGTACCATTTTAGGGAGAATTTTCCGGAATCTTTTTTCAGGTTAATTCACGATGATGTAAGGTAATTCATTAATTAACTACGAGAGTATTAAATACAATTTTTTGTTTATATTTAGTAGTTATTGTTTTAAACCGTTTATTCTATTATTTTCACTTTCTAAAATATTAGTTTTGAATAAATCCTTAAATAAATATTTGATAGCTGAAGTGTTCTAAAAAATTTTATATTCATCAATTTTTATACTTCGAACTATTTATTGGCTTCGTTTATCTAACATATATTATTAATAGTTATCCTGTTCCTTTAGGATTATTCTTTTCAATATTTTTCATGCGTTTTCATAACGTGTTTTATTATATAATGGTTTAAGTTTTCATTTTGAATGTCTTTCGTTTCTCAAGAATATAGCATTTTAATAAATTTTAAATTTTAATATCTTGTTGTAATATCTTCTAATATTACATGGTATTTGTAGATATTTTCAGATTCTTCTTTTTCAACTTTTTGAATACACAAATTAAATCGAAATTAAGATAAGTTAAGCGCAATTTGTGGTTAAAAATTGAATAATCATTAAACGCAGTTTCGTGTTCCTTGCTACCGTTGTTGGTTGAACTATTTCCGAAATGCGTTATATTTACATTGATAGTAATGCTACTAATGAATAAATTCTGAAAATTTATTATAACTAATTAAAAACGGAAATATTTTTCGTATACATTTAGAATTTATATCTAAAATTATTAGTTGCAGATTTATAATTTGTATTATAAATTTTCATTTTTATTATTATATCATTTTGATTTCTAAATACTTTTTTGTAATTAAGTTTGTAAAAAATGAATAGACCGATTAACTGATTAAATATTGGATCCTACCGCCTATTTAAGTTCATATTGGTTAATCTAGTTTTTTGATTTATATATTTATACTTTGACGATACTTTCGACGAAAGCAGACGACAAATCTTATAACATAAAATATTTTCATTTTGTTAAAGTTACTAATAATAAATTGCTGATTTTTCATATTCAAACCAATATTTTATAGTAATGTTTAATTGTAATTCTCTTTAGAAAACCGCTTTTACATATAGTTGTGAATCTGTAACTTCGTTCTATTAGGATTTTAAATAATCCGTCAATTTTTTCTAGTCAAATCCATTCTGCAAATTGAACGAGGCATCGCATAACTTTCATAAATTGACACCGTATGTGATAAACTATCTTAAGAATCCAGAATGATATCCGTTGTCCGTACAGGCACATACATAGCTGATGAATGAAATGTCTTAAACATAATTTAATTAATTTCTTCACAATTTGCCTTGGGATTCAATGGCGTTTCAGTCAACAAAAGTGGTTGTTCTTCAGGAGCTGCTCTAAGCTCCTTGTAAATTGAGTGATGTCAAATATTTTCCATGTCATCACAATTTGTCCCAATGCAGTGTTCGATTGGGTATTTCAAAATTAAGACACCTCTCTTAGACTGAGCCTCATCATCAGCATAACTATCATTTGATCAATTATTATTATAACACCTTGATGTCTTGGGTGACCAACAATCAACGGAAACACAACTCTTGGAGCATCATCACTGGGGCTGCCAAAAAGTTGGAAAATGAGCGCCCGGTTACTCGTTCACGGCATAATTTTTATAATAAATTGCACTAGCCTGTAACATCATGTACTTTGTTATTGCAGGAAAACATAGATTACAGCAAGCGATCAACTTGGATGGTGCAGAACAACAGTAGTCAACAACTGATGCACGATTCTTAAAAACTTTATTTCTTTGGATTATTGGAAATTTTTGGCTATTTTCACTGTTTTGCAATTAAATGTTTTTAATTTTGAATTTGTTTTAAATATTGTTGTTTCGTTCCTATGATTTTAGGCTTTTAGCAATGCTAGAAGTGTAAACATTTTACTCAAGTTCCTTTTTTAAACAAGAACAAGTGCTTATTAAAGTCTCGATCATTCTTGGTGAAAGTAATAATAACAACGTCATATAAACTTAAATTAAATTATTTTAATAATGTGACAGCGGACAATTTGACAACTGACAAGGTGGATTTATAACAAGATCACGCATACTACTGAATTTAATATACATAAGATGTGAAAAAAACATAAAAATAATCACGTTAAGTTACAAAAAAGAAACTACTAGAATTAAATACAAAATTAAAATGTTGACTCTCGAATCGAGAGTCTCAATGCGGATTAAAAAAGCTACGAAGGCCAGCGCCAAAAGCAGTAACGGGCGTCCAGTGGCTGTGCTGCAGCCTAGTTGGGACTTTGGGGTGACAAAAACGATCTCCAGGGACGCCAATTTCAAAATGAATTTAGTTTCTGGGTGGCACTGAACCCTTAGCCCAGAGCTAATTTAATATTAATAATTTTGGAGTTTCCCTCGTTTGCAAGATGACTGATTCCAGCTCCCAATTATCGTTCAACCAATGTGCAGTAACACACATGTATGCAATGTTTTGCATAGAGGTCCACATGTCATTCGTGAAGGCAATAAGCTCCACTTTATCCAACTGAATCTTCATCTTCTGAAGAGCATTTTTATTCATCTCCTTTACCAGGGCTGTCGTCGTCGTACGCTACTTCAATTCATAGTCTGCCACCTGAAATTTCAACAAACTACTGAAGCCCTTTCCTTCAACTATGCTAATTGGGCTCACGTCACGTGCAATAAACTCCCAACTTTTCTATTCAATTCACCGATTCTCAATTTCGTCAATTTCTATCGTGATGCGGCCTTACAAAAATTCTAACAGAATATTGTGTGCTATTTTTCCTCAGGTTTAACAATATCAATGATATTTAATCATCATCATTTTGCTGAGATGGAGAATAATGGAAAAGACTAGATATCTTGGTTTTTGGATAGAGAGGGATTCAATGATAACCGGTTGTGGCTGCAACCTGGATAAATCTGACTTGGGTTGTGGTTTAAGTCCAAATTATTAGATTCCATAATATAGACAAATAATAATATATAAAGTATATTTATATGCCCTTACACAGATGCGGGAGGACACACAAACAATTGTTGAATAAAGTATGAATAATAACTCATACATGTTATATGCATTTCGAAATTATTTTTATGTACCAAAACTAGGGGTGCGTGCACCCCCCCGCCAAATACGCCTCTGGTTGTTACTATTTCTGCTCCCACTTCGCGAATTTGATCGCAGTCATTCGGATGTTCGTAATATCTATGAGAATTTGTATATAATTCCCTAAATTATCGCTAATTTGTGTCATGAGACTTTGCAATAGGTCATTATTGAACCACATTCAGAACTGTTATAATCTTGAATTAGTAAATCACATAAACTATTGATAAACGTTGTACCTTTTATCCTCTCAATCCTTTTACTGATTGCCTTTCTTTGATTTGTATTATACATCTGTTCACCACCATTTTCATAGTTACTTCTATTTATATTTCTTTTTATAGACATCATTCTTAATCTTCCATTTGAGTCACGTACTTCAGTATCTTCATTTTCAATATTAGCTTCACCACCATTATCACTGTTATCGTCACAGGCATTTACATTAAAATAAAATTTAGCCTTTTCTAATTCTACATAAAATCTTCAGCGAATTAGGTTTTCGTTTAGAAATTATAATACTCGAAATTATTTGGTGAATTTAATATTATTTTTATTATTGAATTATTTTTATGGTAAATTTTATAACATTTACCTTTTACTGAAAACTTGTTATTTAGAAATCGATCTGGATATATTCACAATTATGATAGTACAGGATGTGCAGCAAATTCCACTGAAAATGGTCATCTTAAACATTATTCAGCTTCTAAAAGTCCATATTTATCACTCCCTGTTCGAGATTTACAATGCAATAAAGACTGTGATAATTCATATCGTAAGAGACATGCTAGTGGAAATGTTATCTCTCTTCAAAATGAGATGGAGCTCAATTTAAATTCTAATTCAAGCACAAAAAATGATTCTTTCAAATATAAATCACTGACCCCAACAGAAACCCTACAAAATAGCCTTTTTAACAGCTCAAATGATGCCCAATTATTGTCTCCAGTAGTTTATGGCATGATTTCAGCTGATTATAGAAGGTTAGTAACTTGATTGTTTCTAATTTAGACATTTTAGAACTGAGGTCGAAACATAATGAATATATTTGTCTCAGTGTAAAACTATCTATCTATCTATCTATCTATCTATCTATCTATCTATCTATCTATCTATCTATCTATCTATCTATCTATCTATCTATCTATCTATCTATCTATCTATCTATCTATCTATCTATCTATCTATCTATCTATCTATCTATCTATCTATCTATCTATCTATCTATCTATCTATCTATCTATCTATCTATCTATCTATCTATCTATCTATCTATCTATCTATCTATCTATCTATCTATCTATCTATCTATCTATCTATCTATCTATCTATCTATCTATCTATCTATCTATCTATCTATCTATCTAATTTATTAATTTATTTATTGATTGATTTATTGATTCATTATATATGCTTAAATTTTGGATTTCAGGAGAAATTTTTTTAAAATTAAATTATTAATTATGCTTTTTATTTAGGTTGCTTAAATTTTTATTTTTATTTAAAAGATTCAAAAGGTTTTCCAAAAATGTATTATTCAAACTAAATTGTTAAATAAAACTTGGAGAATTTACCATATTCAATTTCAGCCGGGCTAAACTCTACTGTACTCTACTTAGTAGAATTTAATGAAAACCCTTCTTCGGGAATTAAATCCGCCCAATTTTTATATACATTGTCCTTCATAGATATCTGAATTGCATCTCTAATCTTCCTAAATTGTCTTTCAATCATTCCATTTATCGAGCGATGATATATCAACTCGAATATTCTACTTTCATTTTATGTTTTTCTTCCAGTGATTTTATTAGATTACATTCAAATGTTTTGCCTTTATCACACCAAATCGTAAAATTCAATTATTTCTTAATATATTTGCAGTCATGTTTTTTATCCTGTGTTGACGGTGCATTTAATGAAATATATATCCTGAACAAATCCATAATCGCTAACATATATTTCTTACTATTGATTGTAGTTTTATATGGACCGCAAAAAACAATTAATATCGTTTCAAATAGCGCTGGACTTTTATGTTTCATTATCGTTTCTTTGGTGCATGTTGTAATTGGTTTTCTCTTTTGACAGTTTTCACAACTGTTACTTTTTCAATCTGTTTATTCTTATTTATCATATCAAAATTAAAAGATATATAATTATTAACTTCCTTTGCTCCTGCATGACATAATATTGTTGTTTCAACTCAATTGGAAATGCTCTCGAACTAGTGTACGGAGATGATGAGCAGTCTTTCTATTACAAATAAAACGATTTACAAGATCAGAACATAGACCAAAATATGTCACAGATTTATTACTGAACATATCACAACCTTTGTGAGACTTCTTAATAATTTCCAATAGTTTTTAAAATAACTAATCTAAAATTTTTAAAATCCTCAGAAAATAATAAAACTATAGCTGGGAACAGCATCAACAAGCAAATAACTTTCATTTATATTAACAAATTTAGCATTATTGCTATCAGTGTAATTTAATTGGGCATCGTAAATAATATCAGTAATTACTTTTCGTTAAAGGACCACTCTCAATGGAATCAAACGGATCAACATCAGGTAAAATGATGTCATCAGCCCCATTCAGTTTATTAACACAATTATATTTATATAAAAAACTTAGAATATCACTCAATCAATTTATCTAAACTATCATTAGATTTACAATAAGTACTTGGTAACCGTGATCGGATTATTGCCCACACGAAAAATGCCCACATAGAAAATAAATAGAGAAAAATGCACTACAAATTAAAAAATTCTTAAGTATAATTTATTTCAAACCCGAGTTGTGAACGAAAATTTTCACTTATCAATTTCTCAAAAATTCTCAATTATTTAAGAATTCTCAACTCTTGAGAATTTGATTTTTTGAAAATAATAAATATTTAGGTAATACAAAAAAAGCAAAACAAAACAGTAAAATAAAGGCAAATCTACTTACTTTTATTAATGAAGTAAAAAGAATTTTTGTCACAATGATTAATAGCAATTATTATTATTATTATTATCGTACATTGATTAACTCTTAAATTGAATATTATTCTTTATTTTTTCTCTATTTATTTTATTGTAGTGCTTTTTTCTATGTGAGGATTTTTCGTGTGAGCAATACTGTCTGTGTGCATTTTTCTGTGGTCATTTATCACCGAATCCTTGGTAACACACAAGAAATATATACAAATTTCCATATCATATTTCTTTTATATTAATTTTAACATAATTGCTTTTTAATAACACAAATAAAATTTATTAAATTTTAATTTTAATTTAAATAATTTTTCAATTCTAAGTATTGTATTAATGAAACTTTACTTAGTTTGCACAATATCAGATTTTAATATTAACAGAATGAATTTTGTTCATGTCTGGCACTGGTTTAAGTAAATGTCAGTACTCATGATGATAGACAGTATATGATTCTTGCAATACAATTTATTAATAACAACATCACATTCTCTTCGTAAAACATATCAGGCACATTATTATTATCACCAACAACAATAACAAAATTATTAAGTATGTAATAGTAAACACTCATCATATTTGATTCTAGAGCAATTATTATACCGGATTATAAAAAAACTTAATTAAACAATTGGGTTCACATACGCTTCTACAAATATATACACTAATACCCTGCTTAACGTGAATGATCCATCATAGGTTTTCATAGCGTTAAGCAAAATGACCTCAAATGAGATTAGGGTTTAAATTCTACAAAAAATGTATAAAAAAATTATAAAAGTATTTTGTGCACCAAAAACAATTTTAATAAATTAATGTTCACTATAAAAATTTGTATCACGTAGTAAAATAACGTTAAACTAAGTACAGAGTTTTATTAAAAATTTCTATTTTATATAAACTAAAAATTCGCCTTGACGAAAATTTGGTTCTTTGGTAGGGTAACCTATAATTCCAGCATTATACTTCATCAAAATACATCAATTTGGAATTATTCAAAATTATAGACTTTTCTTAATTTTATTTTTTTGCAATGGCAATTTGATGCTATTTCCTTCAATTGGAATAACATGATTAATTATTATGACCTATTCGGAATTGTTTGAACTCTCGTTATAAACTTTACGTCGATAATTGCTGTATTAGCTTTGTTTTATTTAATAAATTATTTAAATGCATAACTGTGAAGAAAAATAGAAAATATCTTCCTAAATATAATAAAAAAAGAAAGCTGTGAAGTGGAAAAAGAAGTCAAGTTTCTTAATTTATCCATGGAAATAATATTCTTGATAGAACAATAATTGACTATTTAACTGGAAATATAATTAAAAAAAACTAGTGCCCGGTTATATAAAATGTATAAGCCCTGTTAACGACACTGACATTTAAATATTGAACAAAAACCGACAAATGGTACAAAACTGTCTTCAGAAAAATTGATATAATTTCAAATCAGTTGATCAAATAACTGAAAAAGTATGAAATAACTAGAACCGGGAGGTTTTGCTCTGATTCGGTCTTTATTGAATTCTCCTTGGAATTGAATGGGATTATTCGAAGGATTTATCGAATTTATGTTATCATTTCCGACTATATACTTGGTAGTGAGATTAAATTCCAACAAGTAAGAAATTTGGCGTTCCTGAAAATATTATTTCTTCACCTCTAACGCTAGAACCAAAGGTTTATGGTCTGTAAATAATGTAGATGTCTTTCCTTCGAGCATGTATGATAAACGTTTCACTGTGTCTACTATTGCAATCAGCTCTAATTCAAATGGTGAATATCAAATTTTGATAGGTTATAGTTCTTGAAAACAATTCTATTAGTGATGTTTTTCTATATATCGTTTGATGTAAAATAACTGCAGTTGCTGAGTACGACGCGTCAGTTGTCAAGGAAACTTCTTCGCCATCCGGAAAGGCCAGTGTTTGAGCTTGAACTAATTTTGATTCCACCTTTTCAAAAGCTGTTTCTTCATTTGAGTAGATTATGGTTTTCGATTTTATGCCAATGATCAAAGAAGATACTCTAAAGCTATTTCAGTAAATTTATTTTAAAAGTTTATCATTCCAAGAAAAGTTCTTAACTGCGCTGTTTTTTTCGGTATCTCCATATTTTAGGTCATTACTATATGTTGCTATGTCAATTTCCCTATAAGTGTGCTCAAGAAATGTAATTTCGTTTTAAAAAATCGACTTTCAGATTAAATTGCATATTGTTGTCATGTAACTTATCATGCAAGCTTTCATTATGTGGCTCTCATGTTTTGATTAATGGCAAAACTATTATTTCACTATCCACGTAAATAACCGCAAAATCTGCCTTAATAAAAACCACGTAGAATGTTAAAGTTTATTAATAATTTATTATTAATACAAATATTGTTTGTTTTAAAGAACATTGATGAAAGTGCTATGAACACTTATGACCGTTGCAAAAAAATTTTTAAATCAATTATTTGATACTTTAAGAATACAAACTTCAAAATCTAAAGTTGTCTAAAAGCAATTTCGTAAAAATTACAAGTTCTTTCAGATATTTTCCAACTATTTTCTGACAACATTACCATAAATCGGTTGAAATTATTAATAATAGTTACATTTTCATTGTTGGTTTGTTACGTAAAGGTAATGCGTTAATGTGAAAAGCATCTTTTCAGACACATTAATATACTCATTGATATATTATGTATGTGCATTATATTTAAAATAATATTTATTTACATAAGTGAGAAGTACATTATTAGAAACTAATATTTTATTCTATTCTAATAAATATTCTAACATACTTACAAATGTTATAAATACAACTGCCACGTTATATATTTAATCAATTTATTTAGTATTACCACTCAACTTTTTTTATTCAAGTACCTCATTTTTACAAAAATATATGTTAAATAAACGAATGATAACAAAAACTGTTTTCCATTTTTTCTGATTGAAAAGAAAATTATTAATTGTGCAATTGATATATTACAATATAACTTTTTTAATGTAAGAACCGATTTCTGAATATTTTAACTAGCATTATCTTTTTTATAGAATATGTTTATCATCACAAAGTTCTTTGAAGTAAAATAGGTTTTTTATTATTTTTGATATTATTTAGAATGCTGTATTAATTTATATATATATATTAGAAAATTTGTAAGAGACCTGTAAAGTATCCATTAAAAAATACATATATTGGGAATAACGGGGTGAGTGATATGTTAATTTATTAGCGTCTGCGATTTGATTTACAATAATAATAAATAAATGAATAGGCGTTGTAACGATTTTATTAAAAGAAAGCGACATTCAAACAATCGTTTTACGATATATTTCGACGATTAACTGTCGTCAGCAGATACTAAAACCAAAATAGTATGGATTATATATTTTAAACAAATGATTATTTTTTAATTAAATATTTTAATACATTTACATATTAATAAATTCATATTAAAAATTAAAATATTGAATCATTTTACTTAAAACAATACAAAAATATTATTGTATAAAAAATGAACATTACAAGCAGGTGATAAGTTTCTGTTATGAAAATGGTTGTTGAATACAATAATTAGTCAAATATTCAAAATATAAGTGATGAAAGTTGAAATTAACAAATGCTAGTTTCAAGTCAATTTTGTTACTTATGACAGAAAATTTCAATTTCAAAATTATTGTATTGCTTAATTTGATATTATTTTCCATATGACAACGAATAAATCAAACACTGGTTTACAAAGTAGAAACTTTCTAAACTTCCTAATTTCAACTTTATCTAGAATTTGTTGTCAAATGTAAAATGTCATTTGCAAATCATGGAATTCTATATTTGTAAGAGGCGGTTATAAACACTGCCGCTTTTGTATTAGCCTAAATTTGGAATCTTAATGATCTACCTTCTGAAACCAATGGGGAATATCTCCAAGAATTAATTCACTATGATCATTAATCAACATGTGATTATTTCTGTTTAGATATTCTAATGGTTAATATAACTTTATAATCAGGTTTTGATTTGTAATGAACTACATTCATATTTTCTTATTGGATTATTGTAACGTTTTTGATGAACATGTAAATATTTGTATATGTCCAATGATAAAATTCATTATATAAAATTAAAAATAAAACCTTATTATAAATTTGTGTAGAGTTGCCTCTGATTCATCTATTCAAAAAAGTCTGAAACAATGCACAAACATATCGCAGAGCAACTTTTCATTTAATAATGAAGAGAATACTTTTGGAAAGATTCGTAACAACAGGGAAGATAATTCTGCTAATGTATATCAAAGAATAAAATCCATGACGTCGTTAGTGTCAAATTATTTTTATGATATTTTAAATGTTTATAAACCATAGTAGATTCATTAAAAATTTATAATTCAAAACATATTTACAGGCTTTATAACTTGGAATATTTAAAATTAATTAATTTTTGTGGGAAATGTGACATTTCTGTAGGTTTTTCTGGAAGATAATACCAGTAAGATGTGAAAGTAAAAATGTTGATTAACATCATGTTTCGCAATATATAAATCTTCAGATACTACCGAAAAGTACGCAGAATTAAAAGAATTGATAATATTTGTCAATGAAGTGGCTTCTAGTGAGTTTCGGATAAATGTATTTTGAAACCTCGTATGGCTTTGGATTTCCACTTCATTAGATTTTTTCCATTTATTATTTGATTAGAAACCCGATCTTTGAACTCCTTAAAAATCTATTTATCATCCGCTTGTACATAGGAAGTCGGGCTACCCGGGGTAATAATAAGTTTTATATAATTAAAATATAATTATAATTAAATATTTTCGAAATGTTTATTTTATATATTTTATCTGGTTTATAATTTACAGCTTTTTGTACTCGGGAATAGTATTAGGATGGGTATACTATTAAATAATAATTTTAAAAATGAAGATAATATTATTAAGTTTATCCTATTATTTGCAATGGGCACATTATTTGGAAATATCTGTTATTTATTTTATGGTTTTGGAAAGTTACTCTAATCTATCTATTGATTGAACATTCTTATTTTTCATAAATGTCACGGTTTACATCTCAACTATTTAATAATGGAATGGGTGTGGAATTTTTGGAATATCTTCAGTTAGGTTTAATGAATTTTCATATGTAACATTAAATTTGGAACCATGTTGTATAGATACTAACCATATAACAAAAATACTTGAACCTCGATGGCGCCTTTCTTTAATTGTTCCTAGCAGATTGTGTGGCTGCAAATTAAGCAAAACACAATTTATTTAGATTGTCTAAATCAGGGGTAAGCACCTTTTTTGCAGAGGGCTTCATCAAAATTTAATTTGTTCTGAGAGTCTCATAATGATTTTCCTGGAATGTAGATAAATTCTAGACACAACATTTGTCGAATAAAACAAACAAACTCTAGTTAAATCATTTTAATCTTCTCTATTTGCTATCAACTCTTGTACAGCATTATTTAATCAGTGAAACCTTAAATTATCCGAATCTTCAAAAAATTTTCCAACGGTTTCAATTTATCACAAACATCAGCACGATGTGATTCATTCCTAAAAATGAACATTAACGGAAAAAGTTCCATGAATACATCGTCATTCAATAGAATTTGCAATCTCGACTCCAAGTCCTCACTAAAATATTATAATTAAAATACTGGAATAAACCGTAGTGTTTGTCAATAAATTGATTTATTAATTTGTAATCGTATAAGCACATGTGGTTTACATAGAAAATAAATATTTCACCATGAATTGTTGTGATTGGAATATTTTTTTAAAATTTTTTTTTAGAGAACCAATTAATCCTGGTCCAAATCATTTCAATGAAACTCAGAAACTGGCTAGCTATCAAAGAGATATTTCAACATCATCTTCATTTTTGGATAATTATATTAGCCAAAATAGCCCAGATGAAAATCTAGATCCTAATATAGATACTTTTGCTACTCCCGATAAACGTCAGTCTTTTAAATTTTCTGAATTTAAGAAATTTCCAGAAGAATCCCAGATAATCAATTCAAATACATGTGTAAGAAAGTCTTTATTTCGCATTTTAAACTAACAGCTATAAACCTCAAAATCAGTTTACGCTAGAATATTTTCGTAAAATTAGTAAATATGAGTAAATATATTAAATGTTAGCTGTAATAGAAATGCAAACAAACTTTCTAAGACTTTTATTTTGATGATGTACTTAAATTTTCAAATTTCAAATATTAAAATTTATAAATAGACAAATTTTGCAAACATGAATATTTAAAATCACTAGTAAAATATTCATGGAAGTAATACAAAGGAATAATATTAAGTGAATACAAAAAAAACATTTTTACTTTATAAATTTGCTTTATAAAAATAACTTTGTAAACTAAAATAGATAAATGTATTTTATAAAAAAGAAATGAGCTTAATATTAATCTTATGATATTTATTTTATTTCCCTGCTCTTTTTAATTTTATTTTGCCAAACTAACATTTATAATTTGAAATGATAATAAAAAAATTAAATACTGCTCTTAAAAAAAACATTTGATCATTTTTATATATTTATAAGCAAAATAAATTCAATTCGTTATTTATTTAAAATAAATTATTATTTATATATAATATTTATTTAAATTGAAATTTTTTTAAAGCACAAATATCTAATATAAATTACAATTATATTTAAATAACTATAACTTATGTTATTGTTTTAAGTTCGTTTAATTTTTATAACGCACAAACATCTTTTTTAATACTCAAAAATAATTATTATATCATCAAATTACATTTTTTAAAGACCATTTCGAATTTTTTAAAGTGCGGTTAGTTCCATGCCTAATACAAATTCCACATTTATATAAAATAATAATAATAATAATAATATAAATACTTTTTTTTCACCTTTCTTTTTTTCATCATATTTTCTATTAAAATTTGACTATGAATACCATAAATAAATCTGATTCATAGTCAAATTTTGTAGAAAATATAATAATCATAATAATAATAATAATAATAATAATAATAATAATAATAATAATAATAATAATAATAATTATAATAATAATAATAATTAATCAAAGAAAGAAGGCAAGGTTTTAATAATAGAAAACACCAACTGTATATTCTATATAACATTTCACTATATATTTCGACCATTTATCAGTCTTCTTAATGAAAATAGGAAAATCTAAACAAATTAATCAATAATAATCGTATTCAACTCGTATTAAAAAAACCTAATTTTAATTTAAAAAAAAATCAAACATTCATTAAATTAAAATATTTAATAAAATTAAAATAAAAAATTAATTAAATTTAAAATCTCAAAATAAAAGTCGTAAATATTTACTTAGAGGTACCCCCATTACAGGTATCTTACTACATACCGGTACAACATTTTTAAAAGGCTGGGAACCGCTAGTCTAAAGCATCAGCCGTTCGAAGTGTTATTTGTGTAGTTTATCCCTGATAAATTGAATCAATTAATTTGTATTGATTAATTAAGTGAATCTGTTATATAAAGTGATTGATTCTGTAAAATAATGACACAAAAATAACTTTACTATTTTTTGGGTTATGTTGTATGGATTCAGGGATCAAATCCTTCCGGAAAATTTAATGATATACCCAACAATTTATATAATTTAATATTAATGAAATAAATGTAATTTACACATGTTTTTCAATTAATCAGTGATCAGGACCTATTTTAAGTCGAAGTAGTTCATATTTCATTTTACTAATAAACACTCCGGAAATTGACTTACATAATTATTTATTTAAATGATTATTATTATAAGGACTTTTTTGTCTCACCTCTGATTTCTTTATAAGTGACATAATATTTTCTAGAAAATATTATTATTATTATCATTAATTTTATTATTAATAAATAACTGTTTGTCTCATCGTTGAACGCGATACCTAGATCTTTTCTACTAAACGAGAGCTACCTTTTGACAACATAAAACGGTAAAAAAGTTGTTTAGAAAAATTTTTGTGAGTTAGAGAAAAGTCAAATTTGACACCATTTTCTTTCTTTGTTGAATATAAAATAAGTTTATCTAAAAAGTGATTTTGAATTATGGCCGATTTCGTAGAGCATATTGCTGACAATGGTTCAACACTTAGTTCTGATGATGAGTTCGACATGGAGACCGATATTGAAATTGAGAATGACGATAAAAATGACATTTGGACAAATTCGGGTCCTACTGGAAAAACTGATCGAAACAACCAGGCTATTGTAAAACCAACTTTTATTATTGATTACAATGAAAATATGGGCGCTGTTGATCAACTAGATATGCATATATCGTCCACAGAAGTAATTAGAAAGACTGAAATGGTAAAAAAGAAAAGTCGAAAATGACATATCTTGAATTCAGAAAAACTTTGGTTAGACAATATATTTGAAAATCTACCCTCTGGTCCATCAGTTCAAGCTCAGCATTTTCCTGGACAATATACAGAAAGAGATTATGCTTATAGAATTCTAAAGAACGTTTGCAGATCACTTACAACTTGGAATTGCGAAACTTGTGAAATTGCATCATGTCTACATGGCTGTTTCAAAACAAAGCATTCATAATCGCGTTGCCTTTAGTATTAGTTTAGTATTATTTTATCAATTTCTTTCATTTTTCATAAAAAAATTAATTTTTTTTTCTTTTTTACTTTTTCTTAACTTTTTTTTATACCTTTTCTTATCAAATTCGTTATACTTATTCATTTTCGACAATATTTAGCCATTAATAAATAAAATTAGACCCCGGGACTCAAAAGGTTAATATTATTATTTAGTTATTTTAAGGATGTCTTATCAGGTGCTTTTGATATTTTGTACTTTAATATTTGGAATTTGATTCATTCTAAGGGTTTATATGCTACACTATTTATTCAGTTTGATATAACTCAAATTCTAATGATTAAATATATGATTTTTAATGATATTTTTGTGGCTAACCATATATAATGCTCCATATATAATATCCACCGGATTCTAAATCAAAATATGGTATAATTGCAACGTTAATTCTAAAACAATAATTCAGAAAAATTTAATGATCTCAAAACTGTAATTAATTGAAATATGTTATTTTGATAATATTTTTCTAGAATCTAGATTGATTATTCTAATTTTGGTACAATTTCTTTTCCGTTATTTAATTACGTAACCTTTTTTCGAAATAGTTTTTGAAAAAATATTTCTTATTTAGTTGCAATTGACTTCAAATTCGTTTATTATATATGTAGCATTTAATCATGTAAAATTTGATTTATTTAGTATTCCAATATATTGTTCAATTATAAATAAGATAGATAGATATGTGACTCCAGGACAATTTTCTCGACTTACGATTTTTAGGTCAATTCAAGGTCACACACACAATATATTTTTTAGCGATACCTCAATAATCAATTTTTGTTTTAATTGATGATTTTTATATATTTCAATATCGTATAAGAATTTTGATACTTATAAACTCGAAATTTAATTCTTGTTTTTGTCAACTGACTACATCATAGTCATTTTGAAATTTAATTTTTAGGCGATACTTTTGAATCTTCTTGTAGTTTGAAAATACATGAGATATTTTAAGATAATGTATAAATATGATTTGACATCTTTGATATGTATTTAATCCCGAATTGAAATATTGACAAACCAGCTTTCGTTTTCTATAAATTCAATTTAGCAAAGACATCATGAAAATGTGATTTTTGATTTTCGATGAATATATATTTTTGATTGCGTGGTATATTTTCATCAACAATTTATTTACCGTAAAAATTTTCTTTTAGTATACTATGAACAATGAGGCTTGAATATTGTTATATTATAATTTGCTTCCAAATTTGGTTGTATTGGATGAATTTTCAAACATTTCTTCTAGTTTAATAAAATAATTACTTTTCTCATCCATTTCGCTTTCTTCATATTTAGCATTTTTTGGTTATATTTTTATTCGTTCGTGGTCCATTTCTTCACTCTCATGTTGTAATTAATTCTGTATTATTGTTGTCACTTATGGTTCACTTTGTGATGTTAAGGGGATATATGATATTATAAAAATCTATTTTTGTAAATTGTTTCTTGATGAGGAATGAGTGTAATGAAATGAAGTAAATATGTATGTGATCTGTATCAACAATATCGTTTAAAATAATAATACTTATTTTTCCAGATTATGAAATTAATAGTACATTAAATTGTATTACAATTAAATATTCCAATTTGCATTAATTTAAATAAATATTGCGTGTGACCATATCTTCTAACATGTCATCGCTCCTTAAAGGAATGGAACGATCTAGTGGATAATAATAGCCTCGCAACTTTTGTTTTTTAAATGCACTGGTTTCTATCTAAGATTCCTCTGCTAATGATTTGTAAGAACATGTCAAAAATTGTCTTAAATAATTCTTTGGTTGCTTGAATAGAAGAGGTTTTTCATCAACCGAGAGGATATGTTTCCATTTCTTGACGTCGTGTTACCAACTTCTCCATTTGATAATAACACTATGCTGAGTTGTGATAGGAATGCTAGCTTTTGCCCAGATGTCAATTACATTTCAAGTTTCATAATATCTCACTTAGACTTTATTTGCGATGAAGCTTCGTGGGATTGATTTCGATACCACAAGAAACACCAACATACTTCTTGAGTAGGAAGCTGGTTTATAGTAAGTATACTTGGCTGGCCAAATATTACAAGGCGACAACTGGATCTATAATTAAATTAAAATATTTAAGTATTTAGATAAATTAAAAATATACCATAAAATTATGCTTATGTTATATCTTCAGAAATACAGATGGATTATTAAATAAGCGCTGTATGAGACAATGATACAGTAAAACACAGTTTTAAATGAATTATAGTTTCTTATTTTGATGAAATATAGGTTTTAAACTTCATGTTCACTTTTTTAAACTTCAAATTCAAAATAATTAAATAGCTTCTTTAGTTAAAAATTAAATTAAATTTCGAAAATCAACCTTATATTAATAAACATGACTGAATTTCTAAACAACAAATACATTCTATCAACAATTTACCAAAAATAATAAGTGCTTTTAATTTAATGTAATGGTTGGCCAACTGTAGCCAATGGCAATTTCATAGTTATGTCAACATAATAATTATTACAATCGGATTGGATAACAGTTGCTAAAGATTCTTGAATCACATTCTCCAAATTTAAATCGGTTCTTGATTCACCAACAAATTTCGCGCACATAATTTGGTTTTAGAAAAAACCTTTTCAATTGGGTTCGGCATTGGCGAATAAGGTGGGAAATAAACAAGAGTATGAGATGTTGTCCCAACCTTATCCCTCACTTCTTGAGTTTTGTGAATAGTGCAATTATCCAAAACAAGCCATACACACGTAATGTTTGGTTCTCTTAATGTTTGAAATAATCCATCCAGAAAATTAATAAAAACATTCGCATTTACTGTTGAGTTTGCAATTATTTGCTTGTGTACAATGCCATGTAAATTTGAAATTTAAAAAAGTGAATTTGAAGTTTAAAACCTATATGATAATAATGATTTTATATTTTATATTCATTTTATATCCATTAAAATGTATATAAATATTTTAAAATATCAATATTTTATATGGTCTGATGAACGTAATAGTACTTGTATGCATGATTGGCAATTTTTCCCACTAGATACGGTATAGGTTGTGAAAATCGACCCGCCTTATTATTGATTCAACACAGCTCGTTATTAAAATATTTAACCTCATTTTTTAAAAACCAAAAACTAATTAGCACTCAGTCCCACTTTACCGATTAAAGTTCCGGTCTTCCCTGTATTTAATAAATGTTTTGAGAAATTATTTAGTGTATAAATAATTGAATTAATAAAACATAAAGTAATTTGGTATATAATTAATTATAACAAGTCGACGTGTCAATAAAATAAACTCACACAATAAAATCAACAATAACAAAAATAAAATCAGACTGCAAATCAATGTTCTTAAAGCACATTTTCAAAATTAGATTTCGAAATAAAATGAATAATTGCGAAGTAAATTATATTGTTTGCAATTACAAATTCTTTTCGATAATAATCTAAGAGAAGTTAATTAAAATAAGAAATATAAATTATGTTCAAAGAATAAATAACTAATTAACTAAATAATATTTTAATAATAAATGAATTAGCTAACAATAATTTGCGAAGTTACACTCATCACTGAGTGCACTTTCTGAATTTTCTAATCACTTATTTATCTATGGAATCTATGATATTATTATTTGTATCATATTAGTATGTGCTACTTTTGTATACTTTAGTCATGTTCAAACGATGGAATTAATTTACCACAGCCCGTTGTTTCACAACAATCTTTCACTACCTTTGTATATAATGATCATGGACCAAATTTTGAAGTTTCTGTAGAAACACAAAATGTAAATTTATAATATTTAATATTTATTATTAATAATAATAATCTAGAGTAATTATCTTAGTGATGATTTTACTCATTCTACAGATCATAATGATCAATGCTATTGGACACAGCCGGCTGAATCAAATCAATCAAAAGAACCATCTCCTAAAATTAAACCTTGTGAAAATCTTGATCCACTGAATGTTGCTGTTGATCTGAACACCGATTTTTCATGTATACCTGATATCACCTTGAATGGTTATATTTCATCAATACAATAATCATTATAGTGCAATGTCATCTTATTTTTTTAGATGAAGACGCACAACGTCGAGATAGTTTAAATATGGCTGATGAGGTATTGAATAACCTGAATTTGGAATCGAATAATTCAGAATTTAATTCATTTCGTGAAAAATGGTTTGGATATAATAATATTTATCAACCTATGGATATTTTATCCGAAGAAGTTACAATTAAGGATTGTGAGAATGAATATTAATTTTTGTTTCTTTTTTACTTACACTGACAATTCTATTTGGACATTTTTAAAATTTCTAAAACATATTTTTATTTTCTTTTGAAGGATCATTACGTTTGAATATTTTCTACGATTCACTTGAAATATCGGTATATAATGATTATCATAATTATTGATGATTATTATTAATTATTATTGATTATTATTATTATTAATCATCATTTATTATTATTAATTATAATAATTATTGATTATTATTATTAATTATAATAGTTATTGATTATTACTATTTATTATTGATTGTTATTATTAATTATCATTTATAATTATTATTATTTATTTTATTATTAATTATAATAAATATTGATTATTATTTATTATATTTATTGATTTTTTAATTATAATATTGATTATTATTTTGAATTTTTTGTTACTTTTGGTGCTGAATAATTGTTTTTTTATAAAATCGCACTTGTAATATTTCTTTTACTTATTATTTATCAAATAATTAATTCACTTTGTTCATAATGATGTAAAAGTATTTTAATTCGTTGTAAAAAAGTTGATTTTATTTTTATTAAACATAGTTTGTCTGTAAGATTTATTAAAACTTATTTAGCGAACATGTTTCTGTGTCATTCAGAGCTTCCGCATATTTATATGTGTCGATCATTTTATTTCATCAAGCGGATAATTTAAACTGTTTATTGTTATAATTTCATTAAATTCGAAAGTTGAAATTGTCAGTTTGTGAATAAGATTTACCATTAAAATGAATTAATTATATTTTATAATAAATTTATTTATTAATATTTTCCGGAAATTTCGATGGAAATATTCAAAATTGAGCCGAATTTAATTTTATCATGACATTCTTTGGAATCTGGAATTTTATAGATGACAGCTGATACACATTATTATTGATTTTATTTCGTATATATTATAAATCATTTTTAATAATAATAAATAAAAGTACATAAAAATAAATATAATTATCAGATGCTGTAAAAACATATTCATTTAATTCAAAATTTGTATTCATTCAAAAATTTATTCAAATCAAAATTACATCTTTCATATTTCCGAAAATTTAAACAAATTAACAAATGGCATTTAAATTTTATTTTATGTTATATTTTAATAATTAATATTTAATAATTATTATAATAACTTATAATCAGATATTTAAAATATTTAATCTAATTTAGCAAAAGTTAGTTTATGTCCATTGATAATTATGCTTAAATATCCTCACAATAATAAAAATAATAGTAATAATAAAAATATATAAATAAAATAATAAATGACAATAAAAATTGAAGGACAAGATAAAGTGAACGCATTTGATATTACCAAGTCTTTTGAGTGATGAACAAATATATTTGTTTGGTATTCGTTATCGTCCACAAGGGTTGTCTGAGCCTCCCCAAGTAGGGTAAAATTAATTGCATAAGATTGCTAGATCACAAACCACAACGACAAGTTTGCAAATAATTATTTAAATAAATGGATAAAAAGGCATACCTAACCTTATAAAAACCATAAAATAGTTTTCATTATTCATCTTTATCATCTATTTTCTGATCACTGTTTTATCATTATTCAGGACACACTGAGATCAACTGGTTCTTGGTTTTCTAAGACATTAATTAATAATTATTTTTTATATTAAAATAAAGCGCTATCCAAACACTCTTGAACGATATATTTTGACAGTTTAACTGTAATCTTCAGGTACGAAATTTATATATTTTAAATAAATTATTTCTTTATTAAATAAATATTTCAATAAATGTTTAAATACTTTTGAAATAATTATAAAATGATTTAGAAATTTAAATCATTTTTTAATAGAAATAATATCATCAGTTAAAATTTATTAAAACAACCAAAACATCAATTTATTACAATTTTACAAAATCAAACTATTTAAAAATATTCAAAACATTCGTAGTCATAGAACTTTGCACATTAATCTTTGAATCCAATGTCCTTATCAACAATGCTTCACATATAACACGTTTTCAATAATTATTAAAACTTGTCAATAAAACTTTAAAATAAGATATTCCTATTTTACTTTTACAGACTCTATTGTGCTCACTAATATTGGTCAAACCCTTCAATCGACATGCTCCATAACTCGAGTGCAGAGATGACGGGAAGTTTATCCAATGTATGTTGCATTACATCCATTACATGTAAATTGATAAATGAGATCTGAAAACAGTCTAACCGCAGTTTTTGATTTATTAGAAAACATATTGCGTACCTTACACGAATTACAAACGATCTTATAATCTAAATTTCCAATCTGTTCATGTACATCAATATGAAACAGCTCATTGAATTTTTTAGGCCCTGTGAACAAGGTACATCTCGCGTGAAAGAAGTTTTCAAACTTGTAAAACGATGCTGTGTGAATGGTGTGAATGGGAATGGATTATCCATTATGAATTACTAGAGTGGAACCAAACTGATAACATGAATCTCTAAGTTCAACAGATGGAAGAACTCAATATGGCTATTTAAGAGAAAATACCAAATCAACAGAATGGAGTTTTTTGCTGTAATACAAACGCATGGCTGGAAAAAGGTACACACCCACCGTACTCTCCTAATTTGACACTAACGAATTTCCACCTCTTTCGACTATAATATCGGAAAATAATTTCTAAAATTAAAAAGACACTTCCAGGTATCCAAATTGTGTATATTTTTGTCGATGCAATTGTCTGCGCAATTTATATTAGAAAAATTTTATAATACTAATATTAATAATAGCAATAATATTAATAAAAATAATAATAATAATATTATTATTATTATTATTGTAGAAGTAGTAGTAGTAGTAGTTGCAGTTGTAGCATTAATAGTAAAACCAATACAGTAACAATGATAATATTGATAGTTTAAATATTAGGAAAATAATAACAAATTTAAACAGAAAATCATTAAATATAATTAAGATCATCTAAAAATGATAAATTATATCAACTTACAACAGACCTTTACATTTCTAACCTAGGAATGCTCAGAATCTTGATGACAAAAAATAGAAACTGTTGATTCTGTTTTAAAAATAAAAGATTTTTTATTAAAAACAAATATTATTGACAATTAAGGATAATAATAAAATCAAGAGCAACACAATTTTTCTATATAAATCAACGTTTTCCTCGATCAAACCATCTTAAAACTTGTTAGCTAGGAATTGGAAATTCAGTAATTGAAATGTAAAAAAGCAAGCAAAATTACATAATTGAGCTCAAGTAAGGACACAGAACAAAGGGAAAAATAAAAGGGATAAACAAGATCCTTGTATAGCTTTAATTAAAGGTGAATATTGTTATTTTCTTTACAAAATTGTTATCATTTAATAAAACCTTTTAAACCCGTGTATGTGTTTATATTTATGTAGGACATCAAGTCGAGATTCTGTTAACCTCAACATAAGTATGACTTCTCCATTAGTGCAATTGATAGACCTTTATCTAATGTCATTTATATGCCTAGTTGTTGTTATTTGCTGCAAACATTAGCAATGATTATATTGCAGTTTTATTCAAATAATTAACAAGAAAGCAAATGAAATAGACTAAAATTGAATTTTAGAGAAAAATTGCATTAACGAGAAATTGTTGAGATTATCATTGAAATATGAAATTAATAATTATAGATCTAACTCTAAAGTTGCTTTGGTTGACAACAACTGCAAATTTCGAACAATATAAATTTTACGGATCAGTACATAAGATCACAATTTTACAAATAGGCTTATTACATGCTTATTGCGACACTTCGGAAAGAATAGCTTCTTTATTATACATATTGGAATTCACAACCATTTAACTGATACTTCTGATTCGACAATTGGCTGAATCGATTTCCTTTCTTTACTTTATTTAGTGGTTCATTAAAAAATATCAATCGAATCTGTAAAAATGAGATATTAAACCAGAAACATTGGTTGAATAAACATGAATTTATTGAAATTTTATCAATATAAAGTTTATTCTTGTTTAAATTAATTTATGAAAATGTTATCAGTAAAAGCACAAATAGATTATTAGGCAAACACTACACTTAACCTATTTTTGTATATTCGGCACATAGCAACCTTTAGCGGCAAAAACAATTCTGGAATAAAACATGAATCATTGAAAAAAATTAACGAGTACCAAAAATAATAAAAAAACAAATAAATAAACAGAAAGAGTAAAATTTAATATTAAAACATCAAAAATCAAAATATTTTATGAAAACAAAATATCAAAAGAAAAATAAAATTATTAAACATAAATTTAATTAAAATTTTTAATAAAAAAAATGAAACAAAAAGAAAAAAGAAAAAATAGACAAATTTTCGTAAATGTGTAGGCGTTTTTGTTTAAATGCAATAAAAAATACACTCGAAAATCGCGATTTATAAGCTGATGCGGAAAAGTCAGTAATTAAATCATTACTAAATTCTGGTAATTCTTAAGATTAAAATTTAAGAACTATCATTTATTATTCTAGTTTTTTTTTTCATTGGATAATAATGAGTAATCTATGTTTATTTTTTTGATTTATTAATTTTTTGATGTTTACCTAATAACTATTTCATTTAGAAATAGGCTATACCATGAAAATGAATATTATTTAAGTTTAGGTTTATTTTATACATTTCTGTAAAAGTAATTAGATAAATGTTGAAATATGAATTAAATGGAATTTTAAGTTAAGATGAGTTCTCAGTATCCGAATTATTCATTTTCCGATGTACAAATTTTAAATTATTTTACTATTCTCTCAAATTAGAATTAGCCCATTTTCACTAATTTTTTTATAATGTATTATAAAACTATCTATGATCGAATTGTATAATTAAATAAATTATGTACATACTGAAATGCAAGTGATAAAACTGAACTTAGACCGTATAAACATTGAATGGTTACATTTCATCAATAAAATAATTATAATATAATGTCATTTTATTTTATTTTATTTTTAGATGAAGAAAAACAACGTCGAGATAGTATAAATATGGTTGACGAGGTATTGAATAACCTGAATTTGGAGTCGAATAATTCAGAATTTAATTCATTTCATGAAAAATTGTTTGAATATAATAATATTTATCAACCTATGAATAATTTATCCGAAGAAGTTTCAATTAAGGATTGTCAGAAGAATTAATTTTTGTTTCTTTTTACTTACACTGACAATTCTACTTGGCCATTTTTAAAATTTCTAAAACATGTTTTTATTTTCTTTTGAAGGATCATTACGTTTGAATATTTTCTACGATTCACTTGTAATATCGGTATATAATGATTATCATAATTATTGATTATTATTATATATAAATATTTTATCACAAATAAACATCACTAAAAACACGATAATTACGAAAATAATGAATAACAACAAAAACACAGCTATACATTTATTAATTAAATGAACAGTCGGATGATCGTTTGGATTTGCTGTTATGAAATTATTCTGTTTATTCTTACCAATATATTTTCCTGTAAAATAGTCATGATCTCTAACCTTATCTACTATCCCCTTCTTACAGAAATAACAATATTCACAATTATCAAATGAATATTCTTCATCAAAAGTAAGTAGCTCTTTTTCCTCTACTTTATAATATCGTAGCACAACGTTTGTTTCTATATCTGAAACTTTCTTCAATAATTCATAAACACAGTTTTTGATCAGTGAAATGATGGTAACTTGATATTATAGTAAATATGTTAATTAATAAGAGTCTAGCAGAAATTGGCATATGTTTTTGAAAATAAATGTTATCTTTTGGTACATATAGATTCAAGATCTGTATAGATAACGAACAGAGGTGTTATCGTTTTTAACTTTTTTGAATTCCAAATTTTTATCTTTATCTTTTGGAAATGTATATAGTGTAATACCCAACTTATTTTTCTTACATAATTCTTGATGTTTTTAAAGGTATTTTGGCTTTCAAAATCCATTTAAACAATTTTGACACCATTTGCAACAAATTCAAACATTAAAATCGTTATTTTTATTACAATTCAGCAACAATTGACGATTAGTAACTGCTGTCTAATGATATCTTTCATCCTCTATTATCAATAATAAATAAATTGAACCATTCCAGCTGATTTTGTTCGATGAATTATTGTTAGAATATGAGTAAGTGGTAATAGTTTTAAAATTAAAATACTATGTAGTGATATACAATAGGTATGAATATATATATATATATATATATATATATATATATATATATATATATATATATATATATATATATATATTGTGAAGATAATATTATTTTTATTGATTGATTTGTTGTATTCTTATTTGTCATTATTTTTTGTAATATTTTTTGTTTCTTGGTTAGCAGCATAAATTAAAATAATAACCAAGGACCCAATAAAACACTAGGCGTCAACAATCATTCTGAAAGCACATTGAGTGCAAAAAGAAAAGAAAAGCACAAAATGAACAAGTGTCAATAACACAAACAAATAATAATAATATTATAAGGACATTTTTTGTTTTTCACCTCTGATTTCTTTATAAGTGACATAATATTTTCTACAAAATTTGACTTTGAATCAGATTGAACGCAATCCTGAAGATACAGTACAAGGAAGATGTTAGAAAATCCTGATTCTTTAAAATCTGACTGACTCAATCATAAATACTCAACAATTGACTAAAGCATTAAATATTTTAAACTTTTACTTGGACTCTTCTCTCCAATCAATTTAAATTTTGTTCGATATTTTTTTGAATCTTTGTTATTATAAATTGAGAGACACTAATCCTAAATGAGCTCTTGAATGCATAGATGCGCCAGGGTATTCGTAGTTACGGTGATATAGCTCATATTTTACTGAAGACCACCCATTCGAATACAATTCTAACGTCACTTGTGATGAGTATCTAATGGTTATCTTTATATTATCTTTATATACATCTTCTACTTCCGCGTACATTACTAGTGAATATCATTTCTATTGCATTTAAATATTCTTTAAATCAAAAGTACGTTATTTTAATTTCATTTACCTTTTGCCAATAATCTTTAGATCTAATCAGTCAGAGGTTATCAACCTTTTTAACATGTGTACCCGTAAATCACTAACCTAGAAAAAACTGTGACGTTTCTAAATTATCTATTAAAAAAAACAAAAAGATTCGTAACAAAGAAAAAGGCTTGAAATATACATTACAAAAAAAACAAGGAATAAGTATAACAGAATCTTTTTAATGAGATGGTTGGGTTTGCTTGGATTTACTCTTTTTTCGCGTATCCCACGCAGAGAATCGATGCAAATAAGTTATAAATTTTAATGAAATTTATCTTTTATTAGACTTAGACTCAATCAGATTGAAATTTATTTAATTAAATTAATTAAATTTAAAACTGCGAATCATAATCAAAATTGAATTTTTTCACTAAATTTTGTTTATACATTTTAGTTGATTTTGTTTATAATTAGCAGTAGAATTAAAACAATGAAATCGATTTATTTTTCTAAAAATACAATTTTAGTTACAGCTGAATGAAAATTAAAAATGTTCTATTGGATTCAATATGAAAATGACATATTTATGATTGATAAAGATAATTTTCAATTCAATTGAGTAACACTATTAATTAATTCTTTATTTTACTAATTTAATAACAATGTTGACACAAAATAAATTATTAAGTTTTTGACAGCTAAATAATTAATTATCAAAAGTCAGTAAAATCTGTAAAAAAATTTATCTTTTTAAGATAAAACGTAAATTTTAAAATAACAAATTAAATTACATCACCAAAAAGTTATTTTAGTGGAACTTGAATATTTTAGATCACACCACTTCTTTTCGTCTCCCGTTTTCTACCTTCCTTCCCAGACACCCCACAATTTTGATTCGTACACCCATATGCAAGCTCATGTTGGTACTGTTGGGCCAGAACACAAACAGCCTTGAAAATTGTATAAATGTATTAGTAATATAGCACGAAACCCCAGCACCAAGATAATTTAAAATACAACATACAACATCAGCTAAACATCCTAAAATTTGAGTGAACATAAATAAATATAAAATCAAAAGACACAAAAGTAAAATAAAAAAAATACAAAATGCATCAAGAACCTCACGAAATTTTGAGTACTTGATACAGAAACCCAACTTGTAGCTCATTCTGCTTTCCAAGATCTTTTAACCTAAGAGTTAATGAATTTAATAACTCTTGAAAACTTTCCAGGTCCCTTATTGACTCCAAATTTATAGGTTTGAAGATGCTTACGTCCTCAGAAATCGCTAAGAAGCTTCGTTCTGTCCCTCCATATCGTTTATCCAACCACGTTAAAGCTGCGTCATAGGCATCCGCGGTAAAACCAAACTGATTTACTACTTTGAATAGTTCTTCTTTTAAAAATTGTCGCAAAAGTAACAACTTTTCCTTTTTTGTTCTCACCACAGAATCCACATAAGCATTAAATGTAGTTCTCCATTGAGAGTATTCCAATGTCTTTCCATTGAACACTACAATTTCTATTTTCTTAAGCTTGTCTAGCCTCTTTATTGAGGTCTTTTTCACAACATTTTTCATCAGCTTTCCTATCTGCAGTTGAACTTCTTCATGAAACCTACTTTCATCATTTATCGAACTTGTCCTTGTTGTGAAACCACCTTGAAGCTTACTTCCGTAACCTTGTTCGCTTAGTTTTCATCGCCACTTTCAATCGCATCTAATTCTTGCTCAAAGCGTTTGACTGTTTCTTGTTCATTAGGGTCATCAGCTAACTTTTTTAATTCGATCCATTATTTTTGCACCTCTTCAAAAGTTTCTTCGTACATTCTTCTTTTTTCTTTAAAATCCTACACTGAAAGACCTTCAGTCGCCCTAGTGAAGGATCTTGTTAACTTTGATTTTGACATCTTCGACTATCAATTCCTAATTTTACCCTCTTCTGTCTTTCTTCTCTTGAAGCTTATCCTTCCATGCCTACCAAAACCCGTATCACCAAATGACAAGTCGATCAGGCCTAAATTGTATACTCTGATATGATCTTTTCGTCGCTCAATTGCCGCCCGCAAAGATTAAAACTTGTTTTTCTGGGGGAATACCTTCCTTGTCTTGAAATTTTGACTTGATTTCTTCTATGAGGTCATCAGACCAAACAGTGAGAACTATTATTTTCCCTGATAAGGTGATCAAGCATATTTGAAAAGAGCCCATAACAACACTCTTCAAAATAGATGAACCCACCAATAGTATTAACTGATTGGATTTTAATTTTATTTGATGTATTTATTTTCTTCTCTGAATTAATCAACAATTTGGGTACCGCAACTCTTTTATTTATAAAAGATTTAATCCAAATATTTTTGATATTAAAATTATTATTTATATTTAATTTAAATTTAACTAAAGAAAGGATCTTACAATTAAACCTCGCCCGATCTTCCAAAGAAACGTTGTTCTCAAGTGAGAACCTCGCTCTGCTACCAATGTTTGATCGGGAAGCAGTCTGGTCTGAATCAGCATCCATTAATTTATTCAGTTCTTCATCATTGCCGATAACAGATTGCTAATCTCGAGGAATAATACGACCTTTCTTGTTATCTCTTGCAGCATCACCAGCCAATTCAAGTAAATTAACAGCTAAGTATTCCAAAACTGCCGCCAAACAAACCGTTGCTCTACCTCCAACACATTCAGCAAAATTTCCTTTTCGACACTCCTGTGAATTCTACCAAAAGGAAAATGAAGACAAGCTCTTGAGGTACGAATTCTGCTTGGGGACTGTTTTGTTTTCCCAGCTTTACTTTTCGTAGATATCTTAAATGACGTTAATTCTTGCACTAAATTGAAGATTTGATAAAACAAGCCCGAGAAGCCATATCCAATGCGCTCCTGAACACCTCATCATTTGACTGGAAGATAGAATACCATAATTTGGTTAAATTATGTTCACAAAACTCCATCAAAGTCAACAATTGCATAATTTTAAAAACATTTTGCAATGATGATGTTTTCGTTAATACATTTACATTTGAAATTAGTATGAGCAGAAATTTCGACATAATTTCCGATTCCGTTTCTGTAAGCGGTGACATTATTTTGAACGGGAAAAGAATTTTGGAACTATTTAATGCGGCACAGAATAATCCACAATATACATAAAATAATCCACTTTTAGATAATTCAAGGTTTTCACCACATAAATTTGAATTAAACGTTTGCTCTTCAACTTGACAAACAAAGACAACTTGATCATTTTTATTGGGCATTTTCATTTTCAAAGCTTTGATTATTTTTTCCTTCTTATGATTAATAATTCTTCAAACAATCAATTAATTTTCTTAAATTAAATGAAAACTAATATTCACAAAATAATATATTTTTAAAGTTTCCAATACAATTTGCCTTTTATTTAAACAACCTTTATACACCAAGCCCCATTGAGATAAATTCCGCAATAATTCAAGTTGTTACATAAAAATATGCAAAAATATGCATTTTTTCGGATATTATTCAAAAAAGTGAGTTAAATTATTTTTGAAGTTATAAAAATTATTAATTGCATTAAATAATTATATTTTTTATACATATTTTGAAAAAAATCTTCGATTATGTACACAAAATAATTTGGTTTATGATTATTTTTTAAAATTTACTAATATAATTTACAATTTATGGTTTTATTCGGATTTCAGGTTTTGTTTTTTTTCGACAGAAATGTCTGAAAAATTAAATTTAGTATTAAGGGTAAATCTTATGAAGATACATCCTCATTTACTCGAAATTTCCTAGCAAAAACCTCAAAATTTAAATTAAAAATTTTTTCCGCCATTTTTATTTCTAAAAATATCTCAAAAATGTAAATAAATTAATTTATTATAGGAGTTTGTCTCAGCTTCTGATGGCTACATGTTAAAAGTTTACATGCATGTTTTATTATGGGTTGCGTTAATGTGCATTATTTTATTTCTCTATCACTTTTTGTGTTTCTATAGAGTAGGGATTTTTACAAAACTTCAAGGTGAGTTGGTGTGTTACATGTAAATTTTATATGTTTATAAATTTATGGATTTTTGTTTTATATTATAAGTGATTTATCTCAACTTCGCTTGGTGTATATCCAAACAAAATTAATGATTCCAAAATTGTCTTTTTTTAAAAAACCCATTATCAGAAACCGGGGCCAAATTATTGTTTTTCATTTAAGGTGAATTTTAATTGTAAGATACTCTACAATTTATTTTATCATAATTTAATTATATTTATATGGTGCTTATCCAATAATCATGTATTGATATAAGTTGATCAAATTGCTAAGGAATACTTCTAAAGGTTTAATCTATTGTGACAACATTAACGATGTCTTGTTATAGACGATTTGTTTGGCCACTCCACTAAAGTTAATTCATTAAAATTTAGCCAAATGTTCTTAAAAATTAGAGAAGTTTGTCAAAATACATGGTTTTTAAAATATGATAGTTAAGTAAAAATTAAATTCAAATCAAAATCACTAAAATGTATTAATAATCAACAATCAGAAAATAGTACAAAAAATTTTAAATGTTAACGAAATTTAATTTAATATTCAAAAATCCATTAATAAATTCCTTGAATATTAACCAACAAAAGTTTTAACATCACATGATTTTTTAACAAAATGTAAAATGTGTAAAATCCAAGTTATCAAAGTTATTTAATATTTTATGACGAAATGTCTCACTATACAATGGATGCTAATTTTCATTTTTTAACTTCTCCTTTCCAACTTTAGCTTTTCGTTCCTCAATTGTATGAGATTTTCTTGGATCCAATCCAGTTTTATAAGGAAACTGACATAAATTTTGAAGTGTAACATCTAATTGGATAAAATTCTTAGTATTTAACTTTTTTGAATCCATAATACTGTTGAAATAATTGACTTAAACAACAGTATATAAATAGTTTATTTTAAAACTTTTGAAATTAATTTTCGAATTTTATTTTTTTTTATAAAGTAAAAATGATGTTATGTTATAGACGATTCGTTTGGCCACTCCATTAAAGTTAATTCATTAAAATTTAGCCAAATGTTCTTAAAAATTAGAGAAGTTTGTCAAAATACATGGTTTTTAAAATATGATAGTTAAGTAAAAATTAAATTCAAATCAAAATCACTAAAATGTATTAATAATCAACAATCAGAAAATAGTACAAAAAATTTTAAATGTTAACGAAATTTAATTTAATATTCAAAAATCCATTAATAAATTCCTTGAATATTAACCAACAAAAGTTTTAACATCACATGATTTTTTAACAAAATGTAAAATGTGTAAAATCCAAGTTATCAAAGTTATTTAATATTTTATGACGAAATGTCTCACTATACAATGGATGCTAATTTTCATTTTTTAACTTCTCCTTTCCAACTTTAGCTTTTCGTTCCTCAATTGTATGAGATTTTCTTGGATCCAATCCAGTTTTATAAGGAAACTGACATAAATTTTGAAGTGTAACATCTAATTGGATAAAATTCTTAGTATTTAACTTTTTTGAATCCATAATACTGTTGAAATAATTGACTTAAACAACAGTATATAAATAGTTTATTTTAAAACTTTTGAAATTAATTTTCGAATTTTATTTTTTTTTATAAAGTAAAAATGATGTTATGTTATAGACGATTCGTTTGGCCACTCCATTAAAGTTAATTCATTAAAATTTAGCCAAATGTTCTTAAAAATTAGAGAAGTTTGTCAAAATACATGGTTTTAAAATATGATAGTTAAGTAAAAATTAAATTCAAATCAAAATCACTAAAATGTATTAATAATCAACAATCAGAAAATAGTACAAAAAATTTTAAATGTTAACGAAATTTAATTTAATATTCAAAAATCCATTAATAAATTCCTTGAATATTAACCAACAAAAGTTTTAACATCACATGATTTTTTAACAAAATGTAAAATGTGTAAAATCCAAGTTATCAAAGTTATTTAATATTTTATGACGAAATGTCTCACTATACAATGGATGCTAATTTTCATTTTTTAACTTCTCCTTTCCAACTTTAGCTTTTCGTTCCTCAATTGTATGAGATTTTCTTGGATCCAATCCAGTTTTATAAGGAAACTGACATAAATTTTGAAGTGTAACATTTAATTGGATAAAATTCTTAGTATTTAACTTTTTTGAATCCATAATACTGTTGAAATAATTGACTTAAACAACAGTATATAAATAGTTTATTTTAAAACTTTTGAAATTAATTTTCGAATTTTATTTTTTTTTATAAAGTAAAAATGATGTTATGTTATAGACGATTCGTTTGGCCACTCCATTAAAGTTAATTCATTAAAATTTAGCCAAATGTTCTTAAAAATTAGAGAAGTTTGTCAAAATACATGGTTTTTAAAATATGATAGTTAAGTAAAAATTAAATTCAAATCAAAATCACTAAAATGTATTAATAATCAACAATCAGAAAATAGTACAAAAAATTTTAAATGTTAACGAAATTTAATTTAATATTCAAAAATCCAATAATAAATTCCTTGAATATTAACCAACAAAAGTTTTAACATCACATGATTTTTTAACAAAATGTAAAATGTGTAAAATCCAAGTTATCAAAGTTATTTAATATTTTATGACGAAATGTCTCACTATACAATGGATGCTAATTTTCATTTTTTAACTTCTCCTTTCCAACTTTAGCTTTTCGTTCCTCAATTGTATGAGATTTTCTTGGATCCAATCCAGTTTTATAAGGAAACTGACATAAATTTTGAAGTGTAACATCCAATTGGACAAAATTCTTAGAATTTAACATTTTTGAATCCATAATACTGTTGAAATAATTGACTTAAACAACAGTATATAAATAGTTTATTTTAAAACTTTTGAAATTAATTTTCGAATGTTATATTTTTTATAAAATTAAATTGTTTGTAGGGACACAACAATAATATCAAAAATATATTCGAAACAATACCAAGCAGATTTCGGTTGATTAGATTCGTGATTGACTTGACATAGTTTTGAGAATTCCTCATTCAATCTGAATTTTCGAGAGTAAGAAGTAATGGCGACGGAATATAAGACTGATGTGACTCTTAATGATTGAGAGATAATGTTTACTGATGTGATAAACGTTTTGTCTGATTATCATACCAACAATTGAGCCGCGCTCCACCTTTTCCTTACAATATTCGCTGAAGTATGTTAATTAATTTGGGAAATTTGAGCAGCGTTCTGCCCTTATTTTACGGTCTTATCCGATATCTTATCAATTACTGAGCCGTATTCTACTTTTATTTTGCTATTGTTGATAAGTATTTTAATCGATTCGGAAAATTTGAACAGCAATCCGCTCTTATTCTATAGTTTCATGATAAGTGTTTTGATTATTTCCAAAATTTTGCGCAGCGTTCTGCCCATATTTTACGCCTCAATTCAACATAATTTATTTAATTCTTACATATTATTTAAAAAATTATTTTTCATGATTTTAGTCGTTCGGATTAATCTTTTTCCGACTACTCGATGTTAGTGTTTTTTAGCCGATTGTTGTTAAAGAATTTGTCGATTTTATCGAAATTAAGTGCAAGAAAGTTGAGCCAAAAGACCCACTCTCAAGCAACTCTTTTTCGCTATTTAGTTCAATGATTTTATGTTCGGGTTCCTGCGTTCTCACGCCGGAACCTTCACGGGCACGACTGTTGGCGGACTTACACCGCACTTACACAGTTCGGTAGTTATGTGTAATTTTACTGTCTTGCAAATGTTTTGGCTGTGGGCCGAAAAAGAAATAAATAAAGATTACCATGCCAATCGGGTAAGAGTCTCGAATGCATAAATCTGTTTATTCATATAATTGGTGGAAGTTCATAAATGGGCATCACATTATCATAATTTATTGTTCATAAATAACATTTTCAATCCACATTGTCATAATAAATAAACATTGTCAATTCATGGTTCATAACATTTCTAATAGCATTAGGTTATCTATCAATACATTCATAAATCATCAATGTGTTTAAATTTAGTTGCAACGCACACTAACCACAGTGAACTTGCTCAAACAAGTCTCAAAGTGAGGCTGAAAATCAATATTTCAATTAAGTTGAAAATAATAATGCAAAGTAGAATTGAATTATTTGTGAAAACACATCAGTATATATACCTATAATTTGACCTTAACCTTGCGTGTTATTTTTATTGCGATTAAACAAATTTGATCTTGAAATTATTTGTGTTATCTAAATTAAATTTTTATTAATTTCTTAATTTAAAATGGAAATTTATTTTTAACATTTTTAATTAAATTTATTCAACCAAAAATATTTTATTTTCACTCATTTAATTCATTAAACTTTTTACTTTAACATAAATGGTCATTTTAGGTTCAAATTTTCTTGTTATTATGTTATTTTTTATGTAAATTTCGTGCGGTTCTTGAAGCATTTTGCATTTATTTTATTTTACTTTTATGTTTTTTGATTTTATATTTTTGATTATTTTATTTACTTTAATTATTTGTATTAATCAAGTCAATAATATTATTAATTTATATTTTAATTATATTATTATTAAATTTAATTGCTTCTTTTAATCAAGTCAATTATTTTATTTATTTTTATATTAAATAGTTTGCTTTAATGAAGTGAATTAAATAATTATTTTTTATTTTCATTTAATTATCTATTTAATATTATTATTATTTTTATTTAATTAATTATTTATTTTATTTTACTTTTATGTTTTGATTTTATATTTTTGATTATTTTTTTTTACTTTAATTATTTGTAATAATCAAGTCAATAATATTATTAATTTATATTTTAATTATATTATTATTAAATTTAATTGCTTCTTTTTATCAAGTCAATTATTTTATTTATTTTTATATTAAATGGTTTGTTTTAATGAAGTGAATTAAATAATTATTTTTTATTTTCATTTAATTATCTATTTAATATTATTATTATTTTTATTTAATTAATTATTTATTTTATATTATTATTATTATTATTTTATTATTATTAACATTTTTATTTATTTATTTATTTTTATTTTTAAAATTTAATTGAAAGTCTAAGAATAATTTTGAATTGTAAAAATAACAAATTTTCAATCCATAAAAATATTTTTATTGACAATAAAGAATAAATAAAAAAGATTAATTTTTATTTCAAATCAAAAATATCTGAGTAATATGCTTTACGCATTTCGGTCAACAATATATGGATTGTTTGGTTACGTTTGAAATTGTGGCAACATAGACATCCATTTGAATATGTTACTCTTATATTATCTTTACAAACAATGCAATTTGCAACACATCGATCACCAGATCCCTGAACGTTGTCATAGTGAATCTCGAAAAGTTCTTCAGTGTTAATCTCTGTGAAATGGTAAATGTTTGTTGCGAGAAACTCTGGTACGCTATAATCCAACGTATTTTTAATTCTTGGATAAAGTTCCTGATAATTCTTTAAAATTACTTCAAAGAGATAAACTAAATAATAAAATAAAATGCATATATAAATATACATGATTTACTTTTTGATATTTTTTAATACTTAATAAATTAAACAAATTCAAACAAAATATTTATTAATTTATTAACATAGTTATTTCTGATTTAATATTTTCTACATAATCATTATAATCCAAGGATTTTATTCCGAGTATTACTACTTTCCCACTTGAAAATATATTGACACATGATGGATTATATTTTTGAAGACGTAATGCTGGAAGTATTTCTGGTTCAAATATACAATTCATCTTTCTTTGTAATTTATATAGATTTATAAATTTTCCAATATCGATTGTTACGGTGATCGATTGAATTTGTAAAGCATGTATATTATATTTCAAATCTACAGTTTTTAGAGGTTCCTTACATCCCATTACCTGACATTTCCCCGATCTGAAATATATTATCGGATACTTACCTGATCGATCTACAACTTGCTGTGGTTTTCCAAATGGGAATTTCATGTCAGGTATAGAATATATTCCTTTATAATTTATGTTACAGCATTTTTAAATAATTTCAATTCAAGTAATTCTTAAAATTAAAACAAATATAAACAATTAAATAAATAATTAATAATAAAATAGAAGTAAGAAATGAAGCTGTATATCAAGTAGTTGGACCAAGTGGTTGTGGAAAACTTTATTTGTATGCAATTTATTACAATCTAACTTGTTCAAATAAATTCAAAAAAATATATTGGCATAGAGAAGCTGACGAAGAACATGGACTTACTCAAAATCAATTCTGTAAATTGAAAATGACAATAATTAAAGGATTTGATAAAAATTGGTCATCTAGATTACATCAAGGCGATGTTATTATTATCGATGATCTATACCAGGAAGCTAATAAAGAAAAGAATTTTAATAATTTATTTACAAAAATTGCTTGACATATTGGAGTTACTGTTATTTTCATTACTCAAAACTTGTTTCATCAAGTGGGCGGTCATAGAACTCGTAATTTAAATTTCCAATACTTGGTTATTTTTAAAAACCCTTGAGATGCAACCATTATAGATTTTCTTGCTAGACAAGCTTATCCCAATGATAGAAAATTTTTAATTGATTCGTTTCAATATGCAACAAAGATTCCCTACGGATATTTGTTCTTTGACTTTACACAACAATGCCCTGATGAATTACGTATTAGAACTGATATTTTCAATGAGAAAGGTGTTACGATTTATAAACAAAATTGAAATCTGAAAATAATTACTTGAAATGACGTTTAAAAAAGTTATTGTTCAACGTGAAAAATCAACAAAGAAAAAAGTTACAAAGAAAAGGGTTACTAAACTTAAAATAATAAAAACGAGTAAGAAGATTCTTAAAGATAAAAAGTGGATTAAAATATAAACAAAACAACTAGATGAAAAATGTATTTAATATGAAAGTTGAACGTAGTCTACCATACTTTAATGCCTTGATGAAGGCTCCTAATAATAAAAGAATGAATATTTTACAGAATTTTCTTTCATTTGTTATAGATGATCTAGTTGAAGTTATTTTTAATGTAGTTCGTGGTAATGTAAACATTACTAAAGTTAAACAACTTGTAATACAAAAACATAAAAGATTACTTTTATCTTTAGTAAACACTAAGAATCGTCGTCTGATGCGAAAAATAATATATAAACAAAATGGTGAATTTTTGGGGGCATTAATTCCAATAGTAATATCTGCAATAAGCGTAATTTCATCATTAACTTCTTAATGGGTACCAAGAATTCATTACCGGATAAACATAATTTAGATTTAAATATTTTGACAACTTGTTGTAATAATGAAGGAAACATTGACCAAAAATCGAAACACAGTGAAAAAGCTCGAAAAAGTATGGACAAACCCAAAACATTCTGCTGGTTTTGGTGGTGTAAGAAAACTGGCAAAGGAAGTAGTTAATTCAAAGAAAGAAACTTAGAATTGGTTATCTGGGCAAATGGCGTACAGTTTAAATAAACCAATGTTGAAAAAATTCAAAACCCGTAGTTATAAAATAATGGGAGTTGATGATTTATGGCAAACGGATTTGATGGAAACGATACCATTCTCTAAAATTAATAAGGGATACAAATATATTTTGACATGTGTTGATATATTTAGTCGATTCGCTCGTGCTATTCCAACAAAAACCAAATCGGCCAACGAAATGGCTGAAGCAATCAAGGAATTATTTCTTGATGGCAAACCTCGTAATTTACAAACTGATTTGGGTATGCAATTAAAAAAATTAATTAAATAAAATTTATTCTTTAGGTAAAGAATTTTATAATAGTAAAGTTAAAGAAATTATCAAAGGTATAAATCATTACTCTGTATTTTTTCAATTTAAAGCTGCTCACGTGGAAAGATTTAATCGAACTCTAAGAGATCGTTTGAAAAGATATTTCGTATATAAAGAAAATAAAACCTGGATAAATGTTTTACAGAAAGCAATTTATGGCTACAATTATTCGCCACATAAGGGTTTAAATGGAATGCGACCAATTGATGTTTATTCAACGAATAATATGGATAATTGGATATCACAACAATCTGATTCTATCATTAAAAAGCCTAAACATAAAGTAATCGAGTTAGAATAAGTAAAATCAGTGTTTCTCCATTCATCAAAAATTTCGAGAACAATTGGAGCGATGAAGTATTTCAAATCTCAGAAATTGATACGAATCAGAATTTTGTAATGTACTTTATCAAAGATGAGGAAAACAATCAAGTTAGTGGAAAATTCTACGAACAAGAACTCCAAGTTATAGAAGCCCATACTGTATTCAGAATTCAAAAAATATTAAAATCCAAGAATGTTGGTAAATATAAACAATACTATGTTAAATGGCATGGATATGAAACTCCAACTTGGATATCTGAAAATCAATTAATAAAATAAATATTATGAAAGAAAACCAGTTTTATATGATTTTACCTAGTAATAGTTGTCCTCTTATTTTTCCTAATAATGAAGCTAGTAATTTTAACGTCGAATTTCAAAATCTTATTTACTTGGATGATGAGTGAGAAGTTGCTTTGATTGATTTTACTTTAGTGTATAAAACATTTCCGTTTTATAGTAATTCTTACCTAAGTTATGAAACGATGAAGAGTGTTACTGAAATAAAATATTTGAAAATAAATAATCAAAACGAAACTTATGAATTAATAAATCCTAAACATACCCCTGATGTTGATGTTTTTATTGAAAAATATGAGAACTTGGTTATTGTCTATTCACATGTTCCATTTAAAGTAACATTCCTTGACATTCAACATGCGTTTAAATTTTGGATTAAAATCTATATTCGTCATTAATGAAGATGATCATTGTCGATTAAAATTACCAAAATTTATAGATGATGGTGTTATTGAACAATTCGGGATAATTATAAGTTATGAAAAAAAAACAATATTTGAAAAATATTTTGAAGATAATTTACTCAAAAACACATTATCTGAATTACAAGGACATTTATTGTCATTTATTCCGTCTCTGTTTAAAGAACTAAAAATTGAAAACAATGAATTGGTTAAAATAAAACTTGCAGATAACATTTCAAAAATATATTTTGACAACAATTTAATCAAAACCTTAGGATTAAATGAACAAACTTTTATTGATAAAGACATCGTTGGTAATAAAGTTCCAAGATTATTACATCATCATCGACAAATGTTCATTTATTCGAATATTATTGAACCAATAACTGTTGGAGATGTTAGAGTTCCTCTATTAAAATCTATTTGGGTTAAAAACTATGAACAAGGGGAAATAGTACAATTAGAAATGAAGAATCCAATGTATTTCGATTAACTATAAATTATTTTTATGATGTCGAGTATACAGATAAATTTGAAGAAAATTTAATAATTACTAATTTATCACAAATAAATGATCAATTAATGACTTTTTATCCGCATTCATTTAAATCTTGCGAAATTGAACAAGGAAGATTAATCAAAATTGAATTGGAAGATGATGTCAGTAAAGATAAATTTAGTAAATTCATGGCTCAAAGTTTGGGATTAAGTGAAGAATCATATTCAGAAAAAGTTATTGTTGGATTACGTTTACCAGAAATTTTGCAAAATAATCAACAAATGATGATCTATACAAATATCATTGAACCTATTCTTGTTGGTGATGTTTTGATACTACTATTGAAATGTGTATGGGTTGAAAAACATCAAAAAGGATGATCTAGTTCAAATTATAGAGAAAAACTCAATGTATTTGTCTGTATCGTCAACATATATAAACAATATAGAAATCAATATTCGTGACGATAGTGGAAAATATATATTTGGTAAAGAAGATAAGACTTTTCTTACATTACATTTTCGTAAATTAAATGAGTAATCCTGACATAGTAAATTTTTATAGTAGTAGTCAATCTGGTGGAGAATTACCATATTTAATAGGTAAACAATATGGAACCGGTTGGTTGAAAACAATAGGTAGATTTGCATTACCTATTCTTAGACGTATAGGCAATTTTGGTATAAAAATGGCAATTGTTGTAATAAATAATAATTTTTATTTTTTACCTGCTTTAAAATCAAATGCAATATCTGAAATTAAAGAATCTTTACCTAGTGTTATGCAAACTTTACCTAGTGTTATTAATAAAGTAAGTGATGTATTTAATCATGAAAATGAACAAAAAGGAGGGACACTTAAACGTAGAAAGATTATGAAGAAACATATAAACAACAGAGAGGATTCGGAACTATATTTAAAAAATGATTAGTGCAAAATCTGAATTATGTCTTTTTGATAGACCATCCCCTCAAGCTGTGATTGAACATGGCTCATTTGAAGATATTTTCCCAATGAATTCAATAACTGATGCTGGTACCTCTTCGATTCAACTTTACATTAACGGATCACAAACAGGATATATAGATTAGAACGATACTTTGTTATATATTCAGTTGAAAGTTGTAAATAGATTAGGTGAAAATATTACACAAGAAGCTGACATAACAGCAAACAATTTCTTTTTTCAAACTCTTTTTAAAGACGCTGAATTAGTTTTTAATTCTACTAAAAATGAAGGAGCAAATGATAGTTTTGCCCACAAAGCCATAATTGAAACTATTATAAATTATAATCAAGATACTAAACTTACATCTTTAGAGGAATGGGTTACACTGAACATGATCTTATGCGAAAAACATGGATTGCAAAATCAAAAGAATTTTCATTATGCTCACCACTCCAATATGATTTCTTTGATCACCCAAATATTTGTTATCAGGTGTGAGTGTCCAAATTAAATTAACAAGAACAATTCCAGAAAAAAATCTGACATGTACTAAATTTGTACTTAAAATAGTATTGCTAGATGCAAAATTAATGGTTAGAAGAGTTCGTGTTGAACCTTCTGTTTTAGTGGGTCATCAAATAGGTCTTGCTACAAAAAATGCAATTTATCCAATGCGAAGCAAAGAAGTTGTTGAATTTTCTTTACCTATTGGATCTTCTTCTTTTTATAAGGAACAAACATTTGGTGATAGAAGATTACCTAATTTTATCCTTGTAACTTTCCAGGGAAATAAAAGATTTAGTGGTTCGTTTTTAGATACATTTACTATGTTTGATCAATTTAACGTTAAGTCAATAACTTTAAGTAAAGGAAGTGATTATCGTGAAAAATATAGTCAAGATTTTGAAAATGATAATTATAGTACAAGTTATATGCAAAGTATTGTTAGGAATATGGGATATCTTGATAAAAATTTGAATTGTGGTATCAGTATGTCAGACTTTAGAAATAAGTATCCATTCTTTACATTCGTATTGGCGCCAGATTTCGATCTTAATCAAAGTCAGTTACCACCAAGTGGAAATTTAAGATTATATGTATACGGAGTTTTTGAAAAGGAAATTCAAATTACTTCCAATCGAACAGTATTAGTTTGAACAATAAACCAGATTGAGATTTTTTAATTGTCAAATAGGAAGTAAGAAATTTTATTAATTATATATTTTTAAATTATTATTAGTTCTATTCAGATTGATTCTATTGCTAGAAAATTATTGGGAAAAGATTTTCTTGGAGTTTTCCTTCTAGATAAAATTCCATATATCGATTTCAACAAAGCTTTGATTGTAAATACTCAATCATCTAATCTCAGTGGTGAACATTGGCTTGCAATTTATGTGAAACCAAATAAAATATATGTATTTGATCCAATGGGTTTTTATTATCCCCATTTATTAATTAATAAACTAGAATCGATGATAATGCCAATTGAATACAATCAATTTCGTTATCAAAATCCGATGACAAAAACATGTGGACAGTATTGCTTAGCTTGGTTAAAAACAATGAAAAATAAATGAATTTATTGAATAAAGTTTCTTTTCAAATTTTTTTTAAATTATAAGTGTAATTAAAGATTAATTATGTAATAAATATTACTTTTAAAGGATTAAGTTCAGAGGATTATATATATTTAAATGTTTTTGGTGTTATGTAATTAAGTGTGTTTTATAAACTAAATTTTAATTGGTCTATCATGTAACCACTTACATGTTTGTTAATATATAACTGAATGCATTTTTTAAAAAAATCACTTTTATCAAATACCAAACTTTAGTAAGTTTTTTATCATATTTTTAATAATTTTTATTATTATTTTAAGAAAATGGAATCCGTCAAAAATATAATTATAATAAAAATATAATAAAAATGACCAACAAAAATGTTCAAATGTTAAAACTCCGATTCGCAAAAATAAAACAATAAAATGTAAGTACTATTAAATTTTAACTATCATATCATAATTATAAAAAGATAATTAATTATATTTGAATTAAATTTAATATTAACATTTTATTAATTTAAATACAATAAATTCAAAATAATATAGGATAAAAATAAAAAACTAAGACAAATAAAGTTAAATACATTTTATTTAAATACATTTGGCTTCAATAATTTTCCAAATTTGTAGAATAGTCTGGTTTCCTTTCTTTATATCCTTGAATTCTTATTTTAATCATAAAATGTTTATTTTCTTTTTTCTTTCCATAATTACATTCTTTTTCACAATTCATAAAAGTGAATTTTTCATTAAAACTAATATCTTTGTTGATTGCTAGTAATAACTCTGCTATATTTTTTCTATTTATTTCTCCAATTTCACCAACTTTCATATTATATAGGCTTTGTTTCAATGTTGTTGGTTCCTATTAAAATTTATTAATAATATTACTTTTAATGAACATACTTACTCTAAATGAATAGATGTTTGGAAATTTTAAATATTCCATTGAATATTGTAAATACATAACTGGTGAATTTCTGCTTAAACTGATAGCATTTACGGAATTTTCCTCAAGAATTAACTTGACAGCTTCTATTCTAACCGAGGTTTCTATAAAAACAATTAATGAATAATTACATAATATGAAAACCATTTACTTTTATTCATTTTATGATTTTAAACTAATTTAATCTACTTATTTAAGATTTTCAAAATAAAATTAACCAATCAAATTCATTTATTCATTGTGTATAAAATTAATTTAATGTTTATATTTTAGTGATTTATTTTGATGATTTTTAATGATTTATTTTAATGATTTTATGATTATATATTTCAATTTTTCTTTTATTATAACAGGTAACCTTTAACCAAAAATTTTACAATTCTCCACAACATGATGGAAATTGTGATACGATTATGGAGAATTATTATTCTCATACCTATAACCACATCACCTATTTTATTTGTCCCACGTGTAAAACCACCCATGAAATTATACAGACTTTTATTTAAACCATAAGGAAAATTTAGCACAGTTTAACTGTAAGAGAAAATATATTTTTAAATTACCATTGAGTTATATTAATAATAATAATAATAATATTATAAAAAAGAAAAGAAAAACAAATAATAATAATAATCCACGCTCTTCGAAATTTCCTAAAATTATAGATACTATTATACTTTCGAATCAAAGATGGTTGATGATGTAATAATCATTTCTGATTCAGATGATGTTTCTGATGTTTTTCCTGTTGATATTCCTTATGTCATTGTTAATCAATATGGTGGCTCAATAGCACCTATTGTTAATTTCGATTTTAACCAATCACATGCAATTGTTAGAATAGATGTTTCGAATATAAATTTAGAAGTTAATTACCGTTAATCAATAAATTAAATAATGTTATCAATCAAGTGGGATCTGTTAAGATTCAATTTTGTATTGATGTAGAGTTTGAGAAAGATGGAGAATTTCAATCTTTATCATTTCCAACTCTGCCAGAATAATGAGTGATTCATTTTTAGATGAAGGCGCTACTCTTGACGAAAAAATAACATTAATTAATGACAAAGGTAGTAACTGGATTATAAATAAAATAAAAGTAATTCATTTTGTTCTTATCAAGTTTTCACAAATAAATCGGTTGAGTGGTCATGGATTTATTCCAACACAATTGTCCTTATTAAATAAACATTGTACTGTAAATGTTGGTAATTCCGATAATTTATGCTTCATTTACAGTATTTTAGCTATTTTAAATCATGAAAATATAAGTAACCATCATAGAAATGAAACCTTTAGCTACAAAACTTCTGAGCCTGACTTTTCACCTTCGAATTTACCTTTGAAATTCCAAAATTTGAAGCTAAAAATCCAAATCTTTCCATTTATGTCCTTACGTATGATGAAAATAATTTAATTAATAATTTTTCTAACCCTGAAGTTTTCAAACACCCTTGTGTCGAAATAATTCATCGTTCTAAAGTTGTTGGGGGACAACCTATTAATTTAAATTTATTAGAAAGCCTTGATTCTTATCATTATATCGCTGTTACTAAATTAGATTTGCTTTTAAATTATAGGTATCGTTCTTTTACTGATACTAGAGTTCAAAGTATATGGTGCCATCGATGTCTAAATGGTTTTCGCAACATAATTTCATTAAATAAACATAAAGAGTTGTGTGATAAAAATCAATTAGGCACAACTCTTTATACATTACCTTTAAATAAAAACTTGGAATTTAAGAATTGGGCTAAAACTGTTACGCCTTCTTTCGTCGTTTAAAGTGATTTTGAGGCTATCTTACCTTCAGATGACATACATTTTCAAATACATATGCGGATTTCGGTCGGTTTCCTTTTAATTAACAATTTTACAGGTGAAAAATCATATAAGCGTTTCTTGGGTAATGATTGTGTAGTTAATTTCTACAAGAAATAAATAATATTTCGATTAATATTGTTTTACCCTTTTATCAAAATAATTATAAAAAGAAAATATTATTAACAGACTCAGACATTCTTTCGTTTTCTTCGGCAACTTGTTGTTATTTGTGTAATAAGATTTTATCAGTACCGGTTAAGGACCATGATCACTTTACTGGAAAATATTTGGGAGCAGCTTGTTCCAAATGTAATATTTCTCGACAAATATGGTTTGAATTTCCAGTTGTTTTTCATAATTTTAGAGGATATGATCTTCACCATATCCTCAAGTATGGTATGAGTAATTTTAACACGTGGGAAATAAGTTGTATTCCTGTAACAAGTGAAAAGTTTCTTTCTTTGTCGGCAAGAATCAGTGGATTAACTGTTAAATTTATTGATTCTTGTCAATTTATTAATAGTAACGCAGTTTAAAACATTGACCACTCTTCCTTTAACTCGTTCGGAATTTGTAGGTAGTATTATCGATACTAAAGGCATTTTCCCTTATAACTTTGCAACTTCTCAAGAAGTTTTAGAAACTACATATGAACTTCCACCGATTTGGGAAGATGTAACTGAAGCCGAATATAGTAAGGCTCAATCTATTTGGTAAGAAACCAATTGTAGCTCTTTACTATATTATATGATGGTTTATCTCAAACTTGATGCTTTTCTTTTGACTAACTTTTTCCAGCAATTTCGTTCACAGTCCTTAGCTCATAACCGATTGGACCACTTAACCTTTATGGAATTCCCGGTATGTCTTGGGCATCGGCTCTTATGACTCTTGAAGAACCAATTGAACTTTTCACTGACATAGAGATGTATAATGTTTTCGAAGGGAAAATCCGTGGTGGATTAACCTTTGTTAATAAACATCACATAGTATCTGATGACAACACCGAATTGCATTACATTGACATGAATAATCTCTACGGTTGGGCTTTAAGTCAACGATTACCATATGGAGATATTGAATGGGTTACTGATACTAATCAATTAAATAATTTAATTAGTTTTTTGAATAAGGATCTTGAATCACTGTCATTTGCTGTCACACTTGAAGTAGATTTAAAAATCCCAACATTTCTTCATGACAAACCTAATGATTTTCCAGTAGCTGCTGAAAAGATGTGCGCTCCGGGTTCTAAGGTTGAGAAGTTAATGCTAACGCATTATCCAAAGGAGAGACTTTTGCAGCTTTTTGTTTTTTTATTAATTAAAATTACACCTATTAAATATAATCAAAATTCAATATTTAAAAAGTATTTAGACACTAACACACAACTTAGAGTGCAATCAACCAATGACTTAGATAAAAACTATTATAAAATTTTAAATAATTAATTTAAGATTATGTATTTCTGCAAACAAATTAATTAATTATTGCTCAAAACCAACTTTTTGGAAATCCTTTAAAATCGACAATGATTTGGTCTCTGTGTTATTAAATAAGGAATCGGTGTGCTTAGATCGACCGAGTTACATTGAACAAACTGTACTCGATTTATCTAAACTTAGGATGTATCAATTACAGTACATAGAGTTAGAAAAATATCGAAACGAATTCACTTGTGAAATTAATATAGTTGCTGGGGACACCGATTCTTTTTTTCAAGAAATTAAGAATTGTAAGTTAGACATTCTTTTATCTGCTATGGTTCGTGATAATCTCCTCGATACTTCTAATTATGACCCAAAACATCCCTTGTATAGTAGGAACCTTGATTCTGTCATTGGAAAGTTCAAAGACGAGAATAAAGGACTTAAATACAAGGAGTGGGTGTTCCTTCGTCAAAAATGTTTTCGTCTTATAGCCTCTTGTCTGAAGTTGAAAGTATCAAAGCTAAGGATATAACATTGAAGGGTACTGACTTAAAACATAAGTCATACCTAGATTGTTATAACAAAAACTTAATTTTTTCGGTACCACAAACTCGTATTACTAGTAAAAACCATAAATTATTTACAATTAAAAACAGTAAAACTGCATTAAGAAATAAAGATGACAAAAGAGTTTGGGTGGGGGAAAATAATAAGTGTAGCATAGGGTCATTATAGGGGAGGTGATGTGGTTTTAGGTAACAGTCCAGAAGAATGTTCGGAAGTTAATGAAGAATATGACGATTATGAAGAACTTTGAATGAATAAATTATTTGAAAATATTCTTTGTTTTTGTATATTTTTGTTGATGTTTAAAATTTTTATGTTTTCAAGTTAGTATTATTTTTTATTAATTATTAAAAATGTCAAAAGGTAAATCATGTATATTTAAATATGCATTTTATTTTATTATTTAGTTTATCTCTTTGAAGTAATTTTAAAGAATTATCAGGAACTTTATCCAAGAATTAAAAATACGTTGGATCATAGCGCACCAGAGTTTCTCGCATCAAAAATTTACCATTTCACAGAGATTAACACTGAAGAACTTCTCGAGATTCACTATGACAACGTTCAGGGATCTGGTGACCGATGTGTTGTAAATTGCATTGTTTGTAAAGATAGTATAAGAGTAACATATTCAAATAATTGTTCATGTTGCCACGATTTCAAACGTGACCAAACAATCCATATATTGTTGACCGAAATGCGTAAACCATATTACTCGGATATTTTTGATTTGAAATAAAAATTAATCTTTTTTATTTAATCTTTATTGTCAATAAAAATATTTGTATGGATTGAAAGTTTTTTAGTTTTACAATTCAAAATTTATCGATGAATTTTAATTCTTTTTTACATCGAAAAATTATTCTTAGACTTTCAATTAAATTTTAAAAATAAAAATAAATAAATAAATAAAAATGTTAATAATAATAAAATAAAATAATAATAATAATATAAAATAAATAATTAATTAAATAAAAATAATAATAATATTAAATAGATAATTAAATGAAAATAAAAAATAATTATTTAATTCACTTCATTAAAACAAACAATTAAGTTTAATAATAATATAATTTAAAAATAAATAAAATAATTGACTTGATTAAAAGAAACAATTAAATTTAATAATAATATAATTAAAATATAAGTAAATAATATTATTGACTTGATTAATATAAATGACTAAAGTAAATAAAATAAAAATAAAAAATAAAAATTCATGATTTTTAATCTAGCAAATATATTTTAGGCTTTTTAGTCGACAGGCGATTTGAGCCAATTTTATTTTTATGGTTTTTATAAGTATGAAAAAATACTTATGCTTTTATTCGATGATATATTTTTAGGTTCTTTAATCGGGTTTGAGCCAATTTTATTCGAAAATACTTCTCACTACAGTACGACCAATCATAGGAAATTTAAGCAAATTTTTATTTGTTAGGCTTTTTAATCGAGAAAAAATACTTAGACTTTTTTATCATGAATTAAAAAATTTTAAATTGAACATTTACACAAAAAATTATATTAAATAAAAATTCATTCATTAAAACAAATAATTACAAATTTTTTTTTCATTCAATAAAACAACTAATTAAAAAAACCAAACCTCCCAGGAAAAAAACTTTTCTTAGGGGGGGTCTCTGTTTTTTAAGCAAATATCAACGGGACATAGTCCTCATATTACACTACTCCCGAGGAACAGTTCCATATGGTAAACTATATATACAATTTTTTCTTCTTTCATTGTGATATGTTTCTTCAAACAAATCACATCTTTTTACCAATAAGTAATTCATCAGTTATATTATTTTCATAAATTTTACCAGTGAATACTAAAAATTCACCAAATTTATTATTATCTAGAAATGAAATACTATATCCTTTTTTAATCAACATGTTTATTTTTGCGGTTTAAATATTTAATGAAAAGTAACAATATTTTATCTCTTTTTAATCAATTCAATTATTAATTTAAATAAAACATCTAATTTATATGCTCCAGGTGGAATTGGTATCAAACCATATCAATTAACAACAACCACTGTATTTGGTTTTCTAATACCAAATTCATTATTATCTTTTTATAATATTAAAAATTGTATTAAATGTTGTAAACCATGATAATCCAACTTCATAATTATAATCTTGATTAAATTCTAAAGGAATTGGAAAATTAGCAATAAATTTTGATTCTCTAGAAACAAAACTTAAATTGTTGAATATTTTGTAGATAAAATAATAATCATTTTTACTAAACTTTTCTCATTTTAGAATAAAAAAACATTTAGGTTGAAGATTCGTAAAAAAAATTAATTTGGTGGAGCACTAGCGACTGTTCTCGGAACAACTACAAAACCCAAACCTTCTTTTTCAACCCTTGGAACATTTTCTCAGAGTTTATCCTTTCAATGTTTTCTTCTTTAATATTTTCTTCAACATTTAATGATCGAGCTTCCGAAGGTAGTGGCTGGCGCTCCCCCTCCAAAGGCAGTCGCTGACGCTCCATAAATTTAAAAACTTTTTTAAACCAACACGTTTTATATATATTTATTTATATTTATCCTCTTCCACTACCTATTTCAATATTTAATTCTTTTTCAACCAAAACACAACAAAAACCTTTTCCTTTAAACCCATCATCTTTTGTCATTGCTATTTTTATACTTACTCCATTAATTGCTAGTTTATCATCCTATTCACAAATATTAACACAAAATATAAAATATAAATTTTCAAAATCTAACATGCTTAATTGTAGTTCAACTAAAAATTTATTAGATATTAAAATATAATTTTCATATAGCATCAACTCATTTTTTGCTTTGTCGAATGTTATTGGTTTTGCAGGATAATAACTTGTATTTAATTGAACGCTTAAAGATTTTAATTGTTTCTCATTGGCGTTTGATTGAATAAATTTTGAATTATTAGTTGTATAATCAATTGTTGAACCTTTAATTCCAATCAAAATAAATCGAGGTCTCGTATTTAACATTGGTGGTTTCCATGAAAATGTACTTCCTTCTAAAATACCTACGCAAGCTGGTATTCTTTGAAGAAAATTTACATTGATTGGTTTTGAAATCATGTTTAACCTTTCAAGAATTTGAGTTTCTAAATGTGGATTACAAGTTTTTGATGGAACCATCAACATCATTCTTTCAAATTTTATTTTTTGTTTAGAATCTGCTTTTAAAGCTTTTCCATAAAAACATTTTTCATAATTATTATTCTTTCCATTTTCAATTCAAATGGTATTAAATAAATTATTCTATTATATTGTTGAAAGAATCCAAATATATTTTTTAAAGGATACTTTCGTTCAAATGCTTTGGTTGAATACAAACTTTTTCTAGTTTTATACCCTTCACGTTTTTCATCACCATCTCCAGTATCTGGAATCCATCCACTTGAATGACCATGTTGATTTTTAAATTAGCATCTGTCATAAAAAATTGTAATAATGAACTCGTTTCACCAGGATATCTTATATTTTTAATTTCTGTTGATACTAAAGTTATTGATATCTGGTTAAATAAATTTAAAAACCAATTATTTTCAAGAGTTATATCATCAGCTGCATCAGCACCAGTAACTTCAAATTTATAATATATCCATGAATTACAAATATCAAGTGGATTTGATGATTATTGAATTTAAAATAATAAATTTCCAGGTGAATTTAATGCTTCTGCAGATGAAGTTGATGGTAAAACTTCTAAAAAATCTTTCTTTTTTAATAAATGATTAAATTTACTATTTTTATCCAAATTGAAAATCGGCATTGTATTTATTAGTCAAAAATTTAAGATATTATTTTTTTATTTTAAAATTAAAAAACTTAGATTATTGGTTTTTATCAATCAATTTCTTGGTTAATAATCTTGACAAAATTGCATCTATGTGATTTTTACAATTATTATTTCTGCTTTTCTAGAAGCTAAATATTTTCTTAATTCATAAAATAATTCACAAGGATTATCAGATAAGATTATATCATCAAATTACAGTTACAACGAATGCTCTAAATTTTCAATTAATATGAAATTAATATGAAATTAATTATATGAAATTAATTAATATGAAATTAACTTTTTATAAAATTATTAATGACTTACAGTCACTGTCAGGCCTGAAATTCAGGATATTCTGAACCAATTTAGCCACGAGGACCCAGTATCGAATTCATGAAATAAAATTCTTAAAGATTAAAATGTTCTAAATCTTGTAGATATTTTACCGTTTGAAGTTATTTACGAATTAAAGAGAGCTGATAACACTTTACCGGGTATTGATTGTATTCAAAACAACGATCTTGCTCTTCTTGACTCTGAAAGTATCTTGCTAAGCTTCCTGTTTAATAAAATCATCAGTAGTAAAATCATTCCGACTACCTGGAAAACTTTCAAGACTATATTAATTCTAAAACCTAATAAGACAGATAATTATGATAAAGTTTCATTTTGGCGAACAATAGCTCTGATGTCTGTTATTTATAAAGTCTTTGCGTCTATTTTAACTACACGCCTAACATCATGGGTGATTTTTAACGATATTTTCCAGTACTTTCTTCTGCACTTGAGCATTCGAAATACAGCAAGAATTCACCATTAGCGATTGCTTGGTTAGATATTAAGGACGCATTTGGAAGTGTTCCTCATGACTACTTGTGGAATGCTCTGTAAACTATTGGCGTTAGCGGAGAGTTTATTACTATTGTCAAATTACTTTACACTGACACTCAATCTTCCTACAGCTGTGGCCCAATCGTAACACCTAATCTTTCAATCAAAAAGGAGTTAAACAAGGATGTTCTCTTTCAATGATTCTTTTCTCGATTGCCATTAATCCTGTTCTTGAAGCAATAAGTAAATCATGTATTGAACCTTTTATGATTGGTAATTTGCCCGTTCAAGTTCTAGAAAAGTTAATATTGACTTTCTAAAGTTTGTAACGGGTCCTCGTCTTGGAATTATAGAGCAACAAAGTTTTGATTGGATTAATAGTGCAGAAACTAAATTGAATCATGGTGGAAAGAAAACGAAATTTCAACGTGCACGTACTTCAATAATTTACTTTAAAATAGAACACTCAATTTCCGTATCTTTTCATATTGTTAAAGAGCAAGTTTTTTTTATATCTGATAACAAAGAGTCATGGAACTTTCATATTTACGACTAAGTTTCAAAACGCAATTTCTAAGATATTTCACTCTGCATTGTACGACTCATATATGCAAAAGTGGCAACTGAGCAATAAAAGCGGCATGATTGCAGCGGTTATAAAATTATCTCCTCAAATAAATAAAGCAATTTTTAAAAGTAAACTTGGAGAATTTGTATGGAACTTTATACATCCAGCACGAACTAATACACTTAACATGAATGCAAAGCCAAATAGAAAAGGGGATTCTAGACTTTATACACGTTGTGAGAAAGAGGATGAAACTATGTCTCATGCCTTACAATCATGTAAGATTAACCAAATACTAACATTAGAGAGACACAATGACTGCCTAAAGATAATAACGAATAATCTAAAAAATCCTAATTTTATTGTCGTGGTTGACCATTCTTGTTCTCTTGTTTTGAATTCAAAACAACGCGTCGATCTTATAATAACCGATACTGAAAAAAAAGAATATTCATGATTGATATTAAGTGTCTAATGGATTCTGTTTCACATTTTGACTTGACTGATAAGGCAAATATTGAGAAATATAGCTTGCTTCATAGTGAATTACAGGTAGCCAAACCTGATTATCAGGTAGAGCTTTACACTTGTATTATTGAGGCATTAGGCTCAATTCCTCCATCAACTTATGATCTGATTTGTAAACTTCTCATTGAACCACTTCAAACAGAAGGTCTGCTTAAAGAATGTGCAATGAGCAATATCCTGCACTCAGCTAAAATATGGTATTACCATGTGCATGGCATTCTACCAGACTTTTGCAATTAATTTAATATTATGGATATTTAAACTAACTTAAACATTTTTATTGAGATCAGAATTATTTTTTTTATTTGAAATAATTCAGACTACATTCGTAATTTATCTTTAAATTCAATATTATTAACCTGACTTTTGCTTTTGAAAAAGTCGTAATTGAATTTAGAAAACTTAGAAAATCAAATCAGAGCTTAGTTCGTAGTATTTATTACTGCAAAATTTATATTTGCAATGCCGGATGACGACGCCGATGAAACATCATATCAGATCAAGCAAAAGAAAATTCAGAAGACCCCAATTTCAGAAGAGACTGATTGATAAAATACTTGATGACTTACATTTGAATTCATGCTTCTCTACAACGATTGCAGTATGAATTGCATGCTTCATGTTGAGCATATTCTTTTCACTGTGATACAAACTTGTTATATTTAATAAAATTTTAAATAGTATTAGTGATTGATTTTGTGATATCTACGACTTAGTCGTAGACGTAGTTGTAGGCGTGTTAGGCGATGATGGGTGCTGATGAGTGCTGATGGGCGATGATCGGTGTGGATCGGTGATCGTTGGTTGGTGTGTTTGTGTGTGAACGGTAGGTCCCAGAAGTAGGTGCGTGGAAGGTTCTAGGAGGTAGGTGTGTGAAAGTTGGGATGTGTGTGGAAGGTTCTCGAAGGTGTGTTGGTTCTCAACTGCGTGACATAATAACAGTTATGTAACCGATATGTTGGTCCACGTGACATAATAAGTGTGTTCGTCCACAACTACGTAACGTAATAAGGGTTAGGTAACGGACTGTAACGGACCAGTGGGCACGTGACATATTCGTGAGGTCACCCGACAACAGTGGGCAAAGGTTAAGTACTAGACAGCAACTGAGTGGACAGAGGTAAATCTCCAGGTAGTAACAGCGGGGACAGAGGTCATATATTGTGTAATATTACGTAAGTCAAGGGGGTTGTATCTGACGGCTCACATCCTACTACTCTGATAATTTCTCAGTGCAATTATATTGTAATTTCAGCTTTAAGATATTTCATATTTCAAACAATATTTAGTAACAACGCAATAATTGCGAGTCAACTAATTAGAGTTTAAGTATTTCTATAAGTGTGAAGGTTTTTTCTATATTTTAGTAAAAGTGACGTAACTATAATAATAAATGATTTTCTAATGTTTAGTAAAAATCATTATTTTCGTAAAAAAAATGAAAATTTGATTTATTATTTTAAATATTTTAAATTATTAAAATAAATTTTTTTAATTAATAGAATTTATTATTATATCCAACTACTTTTACTGAAGTTAGCACAAATAATTATAAATTATATTTATTATCGTTATGTTTCGAATTATAGTATTTTTATTTTACTTTTAGTTCACTCGAAACTAAAATGATGCTTTTAAAACAAAGATGATGTTAAATATTATTTAAATATTATTTAATATTAATTTCTCTATAAAGCCAAACAATAAGAAACTTATAATCGCTTATTAAAATCTCTGAATTTTGAAATCTTTATGAATATATTTTTTCCTGATGCATCACTTCTATTACTTGATAATTTCTAAGAACAATTATGTTTTAATTTAACTGCTTCTAAAAACTTCATATTTTATTTGCCATATGTCAACTTATTAATAAAAAAAATTCATTATTATTAGAATCATCTCAATATTACGAGTCAACTTAATATAGAATAAAAATTCTATTTGTCATATGAACAGATATCAACACCAAAAATAACAAAAATTATTATTATAAATTATAATAAATTTATTATTACATTTTATAATTACTTACATCCGTAAAAGTAAAGTAACAATAATAAAAATATTAAAACAAAAAAATGATTTTAATAAATTTTAATATATTACTAATTATTCTGATAGATATCCATTTGTATTTGAGAGTTTTATAAATAACTAATAAATATTATTTAAGAATAATTTCTTCAATAACCAAAACATTTAATAAATAATTTGTAATTTCTATCTTAGTAGAAACTTTGAGAATTATGAAATTAAATATCAGTTATTATTTTTCTTTAAATTTATTATTTCTAATTATATCTTTCAATTTACATTGTTACGATAAAATATTTATTTAAAATCATGCGCTTTTTGGTTATAATAATTATCAAATTTATAACGCAATTAGATCCATGGAAACTTTGAAACAAATGACGCCTCAGAATGTCATTGGTTAAAAATGAGTATATAAAGATTTGATTAGTATAAAATAAATTTCGAGATTAAGTAATTTATTTGATCATGCCAAACGATTGTAAAAATATTTTATTGCTGTTTGTAACATAAAATACATTTAATTTAGGTCATATTACATACCCAGGAAATTCTATCGTTGTGCTTGACAAAGCGATTCAGCAAGACATGAGTGTATCGACGGAATACGACGGATCGTAAGTTTTTGAATAAAGTAAAAAGTATATAAAAATAATAAGTAAAATTTGTCAGAATAAATACAATGATATAAAATCTTTCAAAATTTTTATACTAAAAGCTTAAAATGCGACTAGCAATATTCATTGCAATATTCATTGATAGGTAACTTTTGTTATGGGTGCAAAAGGTCTGGCAACAGCTAGTAATATATAATAATAAATATAATACTTATATAAATGATTTTTAATTTCTTTAAAATCCATTTCATTGAATTTTTGAAATAAATTATTTTTTTGCTTGATCTGATATGATGTTTCATCGGCGTCGTCATCCGGCATTGTAAATATAAATGCAATTCATACTGCAATCGTTGTAGAGAAGCATGAATTCAAATATAAGTTATCAAGTATTTTATCAATCAGTCTCTTCTGAAATTGGGGTCTTCTGAATTTTCTTTTGCTTGATCTGATATGATGTTTCATCGGCGTCGTCATCCGGCATTGCAAATATAAATTTTGCAGTAATAAATACTACGAACTAAGCTCTGATTTGATTTTCTAAGTTTTCTAAATTCAATTACGACTTTTTCAAAAGCAAAAGTCAGGTTAATAATATTGAATTTAAAGATAAATTACGAATGTAGTCTGAATTATTTCAAATAAAAAAAATAATTCTGATCTCAATAAAAAAGTTTAAGTTAGTTTAAATATCCATAATATTAAATTAATTGCAGAAGTCTGGTAGAATGCCGTGCACATGGTAATACCATATTTTAGCTGAGTGCAGGATATTGCTCATTGCACATTCTTTAAGCAGACCTTCTGTTTGAAGTGGTTCAATGAGAAGTTTACAAATCAGATCATAAGTTGATGGAGGAATTGAGCCTAATGCCTCAATAATACAAGTGTAAAGCTCTACCTGATAATCAGGTTTGGCTACCTGTAATTCACTATGAAGCAAGCTATATTTCTCAATATTTGCCTTATATATATTTTTCAGTAATATTTCACTGTTAAACAACATTTAAAAATTATTTATTTTACTAAAAATATAATACACACTTTTAAACCATTTATATTTTTATAAATATATTAGAATTCTATTAATTTTGGAATTAATTTTATAAAATTTTTATGTAGTAAAAACCCTAAATTTACATAGATATAGCATGAATAATACTTATATTAAGATATATTCGAAATTTAAACATTGTCGTGATAATATTTTAAAGTTTTTAAAAGAAAAGTGAGTTTTGCTTTTCGATAAACTTTTATTTCAGTTGTAAATGATATTTCAAAAATTTGAAAAATTACTGTAAAATAATTTCAGTTTGAAACTAATTTATGTTTTGTTTTAATTTGACAAAAAACAAATAAAATTACAAATCTTTATTTTCGATCAAACGGTGAAAATTTATTATTTCATTAATAATCGAATTTATAATAAAATTATATTTTGTATTGACTTTAAATTTTATTGTATAATATTTGTGATTGTTATTAAAATATTTATATTTTCTCTCAAAAATAATTTCAGTTGCAGTAGATTTGTGATTATTTGCGGTGACAAGACCTATGAGACTAAGTTCGATGTCAACAAGGAGGTCACTGAAACGAAGGTAGAAAATGGAAAAATAACCATTATATGCTCTAACTAAAAAATATTTATTTGATTTCATCGATATTAACAATGTTTATTAGTTGTCGTGCTTAACTTATATTTATATTTATTTTATTTTATTTATTTTCACGCAAATAAGTAAAACAAATCCTAAATCAGTAAACAATTTCAAAAAATAGATAATGTTCTGGCGAAAATAATTTTATTTATGAGCTTTCTTTACTTTCAAAGCAAGATTACGAATAATTTCATTTTTAGAAATGTATTGTTGAGGAAAAGATAACATTTATTTAGTAAGCTATTTAATTGACCATTAAAAACTTCATGAAATTTAGCTTTCTTTATATCGGATAATTTTACTATTTTGAAGTAGCATTTTATTTTTATTTATATTTTGACTTTAGTGTATTGTCGGTGAATAAGGATATTAACATATCTTATTCTGACTTCATTCAATTTTTATTAGAATAAATTCCCAGCAATTTATGTTAGTTTATTTTTCAGCACAAATATAATTTAGTCTCCGTTTTCTTGATTACAACTACACGAAATCATTAAAAAAATTACAAGTGTTAGTGATTAATTGTGAGAAACATTATTACTAACGATAGAATAAAAGATGAAAAAATATTTGTAGAAGGGTTGCAAATAAAGCAAAAATAAAGAAAAATCAGTAGAACGAAATCATAAATTAAAAATGAAAATCAAGCTCATTATTAGTTAATTAGTACATTTAGAAATGAAACGAAAATATATTTAAACTATTTAAAAACACTTAAAACATTTGTAGTCGCAGCACTTTGCATATTAATCTTTGGATCCAATGACCTTATCAGCAATGCTTCACATATCACGCGTTCCCAATAATTATTAAAACTTTTCAACAAAATTCTAAAATCAGACATTCCTATTTCACGTTTACAGCCTCTATTTGTGCTCACTAATATTGGTCAAACCCTTCAATCGACAATGCTCTAGAACTCGAGTACAGAGATGACGGGAAGTCTCTCCAATGTATGTGGCATTACACCCATTACATATAAATTGATAAACGAGATCAGAACACAATACAACCGGAGTTTTTAATTTATTAATAAACATATTGCGTACCTTACACGAATTAGAGACGATCTTATATTCTAAATTTCTCATCTTTTTACTTAACTTCCTTTTATAATTTGTAAAGCCTTCAGAGTACGGCAATACTAACACATATTTAGGTTCAATTATTTTATATCCATTTTTACTATCCATTTTTACTATTATTTATCAACATTATCAACACTCAATTCACACTCATTTGTCAAATTACACTCAGACTTTCCAAAACATGGATCTTTAGGATTTTTAATCAATTTATCAACGGTCTCTTTTATCATCAACAATAAAAATGATTTAGAATATCCATTCTTTATCAACAACTCAACCAATTTATCAACACCTTTTACAGAATTAGCAAAAGTAGAAGATAAAGACCATGAACGATAAATCAATCCTTTCACCATATTTCTCTTATACTTAAATTCACAAAAGCTTTCTGGAGAAGTATAAAGACCAGTATCAGTTGGTTTTCTATAAATCTCTGTCTCATAATGTTTATCTTTGTGTTGAATTAACAAATCCAAAAAAGCAATCTATGACTTTCTCTCAGTTTCACATGTGAATACAATGTTCATTGAATTAAATGTTATATTGAATGTCATTGAATAAATCCAGGCTGATAATGTATCATATTTTGTTTAAATGTTATAATTAAAAAGAAAATTTTAAAGTTATATTATTTTATATAAATATTTTAATTATTTAATAATTTGTTAAAATTAAAATAATTTTAATTTATTAATAGTATCAACTTTATCTTTGTGTAATCAGATAGTTTTAATGTTTATAATAAGTTTTGTACACAATTTTGTTTCATCCAAAATATTCCTAATACAGTGATTTGGACTAAATTTCGAAATACGCTCTTCTTCCACAGTCAAAACTATTTTACTCAAATTTATAACAGTATTCTTCACACTAAATTTAAAAATCCCAAATGCTTAACTTAAATTGATCAATTTTTTAATATGATCATTCTCTTTAGTTTTCATTCGTAAAACTGAATCTTTGAAACATCATTCAACACATACTTGTAAACAAAACTCATTTGTACATTATTTAATATAATTCAAATATTCGTTAGAATTTTTATCAATGGAAGTTCTTCTTATTTTCTCTGATCCCAATATCCCAATCGCATTTTTATTTTATCGTTTACGGCCATTTTTGTGTTTTTTGCCTCCAAGAAGTTTAGATTGCTCGTCTTTTCCATTTGCATCTTTTCTTAAATCTTTTTTGCAAGATTTTAGCGGATAATGTTTTAACATTAATGTTAGTGCTTGTATCTGTTAGCGATTTTTAATTTTATTATTTTTGTTTTAAATAATGTTTTATGTTTTTAATTTTGTTAACTTGATGTTTTTTTATTTATTTTTAATTTCTGTTTGCGGTGCATGCCTGTATACAGGACCCATTTTAACAATTTCGCTTATGATTATTAAAGAAAAATTTGTTCATAAATTTAATTACTAATTTAATTGAATTACCATGACTTCTAGTCCAACAAATGTATATGAGTAGAGAGGTGTTTAGTATTCGTGAAGGGTAACCAAATGCTTTTTGTTTAAGATTTTGCTATTATGGTAGTTTTGATCAATGTTACTTATCAGTCAAAACCTTACGAAGAACAGGCACATAAAAACAACTATTAAATTACTCCAATATTAACCATAGAGTCGTTTGAATTATTCTGTGAGTTTGTTATTACAAAAAATCCAGTTTCAGTGATTACTATAATAAGAACTAGAGAAGTGCTTTCTAAGAGTTGGATGAATTCGATGAACAGTAAGTATGGCTGCGGTTAAAATAATTAAATGTCATTAAAAATATGTATAATATTTTAAATACTTCATACACCTTTCGGAGATGTATATGTGTTATACTGTCCCTTCATTTCAACTCGTTTCATGTCAGTTTTTCATACCTAATTATACGTACTTTTCTAATTGTAAATTTTTTATTAATTTTACTATTTTATTTTAATTAGCTCATTCATTAAAATATCACACTAAAAGAAAAATTTTATTTTTCAAAATTATCGGTCTTTCTAATATTTCATTTATATAAATATATTCATGTTAAATATTTAGCAAATTATATTTTAAAAGGTTTTAAATATATAAAAATGTTTATAATAACAAAATCAAAAATAAAATGCTATAGTGTCGATTAAAAGAATTTCTCATATGTCGATTCAGACAGAATATTTAATAGTTATTCTTCCATCTTTTACTTCCTTTCCAGAAACATGAATGTCGTTTGTGAACTTTGTCAAATATATTTTGTCCTCACAAATTATTGTGAAATATCTATAATTAAAAATCATAAAATATAAATATTTTAAAATTATGTTAATATTGTACAATAAAACAAAAATTCAAAATAAACTATATTTTATTTAAAATCTAACCTTGAAAATTTAATTAATTAAACTGACATAATAATTTAGTTAAATTAAAAATTAAATAACTTACTTTATTTAAAAATATAAGTTTAGAAAAATTTGCAATATTTTTCGTTTGCATACTTAATTAAATAAATAAAGAATGTAAAATTTGGAAAACAAATTATAATAGATAGGACTGCGCATTAATTAAAGTTGACTTGCATTTTACTTCATAGAGCTCAGTTTAAAATATTGTTATTAGTTGTAAATTCCATAATGAGAATCCCATCTGGTGAAATGTAAAAAAAGTTTTAACTATGGCTTTAAAAAGGAGTTACCAAAGGAATTTGGATCCTACCTACCATTAAGAACGTTGCCTATTTGCATAATGAATATCTTAAAAAGAAAACAGGTGGTGAAATTATCTTCAATGAAAACAAATAATCGCCATATATTTAGGGTGCTTTAATTATCTGAGAAATGCAACATGGAGTTTAGAATGAAAATATAAATGTAAAATCACTCACTGATATTAGTTAACACGTTTTTGAGTTAAAATTGATCTCAGTTTAAAAAACAGCATTTAAACAATTAATCAAATATTGGGAAAATATAGACCTCTTTTTTTACTTTTTTGAATCTACTTAAACGATTCATCATGAAAATAAAAAAGGTAAACATATAAAGTTTTAACTTGAATAAATCTTATTTTATTTTATCAAATCGAAAAAATTAGAAATATATATTTATTTTTAAATTACCAAGAAAGCTGGCATTCCATAAAAAATCTAATTACAACTGAACCGCAATTTAGTTGACATTGTCATTGAATAAATCCAGGCTGATATTGTATCATATTTTGTTGAAATGTTATAATTAAAAAGAAAATTTTAAAGTTATATTATTTTATATAAATATTTTAATTAATTTAATAATTTGTTAAAATTAAAATAATTTTAATTTATTAATAGTTTTAATGTTTATAATATTTTAAAATATTTCTTTCGCAGTATTTTTATTTTTTATTAAAATATATGATAAAAGTTTTTCATTCTAAAACATTATGTTGAAGGCAATTTTATTGATAGATAATTATAATAGTTTTTGAAGAATTTTCAAAATTCAAACTGAAATGAATTATTAGATATGTTAATCTATGTTTCGCATTAAATCATTTCTGTAATAATAAATATTTTTCAATTAAGTTTTATATTATAACTGTATTTTAATGTATTCGTCAATGTGTTGATGTTCATTAAAAACAGGAATGCAATTTTATCAGTAAATCTAGTGTTATAAAATTATCCTCCAAAGTGTCAAAATAGTCCTTTCCGATATCTTATTCCAAAAGAGTACCAGTAAATGTCTATTTTGATATCAATATTTATCACTTTGGGATTATTTCAGACATGATAATATATTTCACAGTTAAAATAAATGTTTCATCAACTAAAAGCAGTCCATGGATTAGTTTTGTCCTGGTAAACAAGCAACACCTCGCGTGAAACAAGATCTTTATACATATAAAACGATGCTGTGTGTGTGGTTGGACTAGGAAGGGTTTATCCATTATGTATCGCTTGAACGAAACCAAATCATAAATTTGGAACTCTATGTTCAACAGATGGAACGACTCAACACGACATTTTAAGAGTAAGCACCTCATTAGCAGCATGGAGTACTTTTGCTGCACAAAAACATCAGCTTGTATCAAATACTTTAGAAACTTGAAATTATAAAAATACGATTTAAATTTGAGTTTCAAAGTAAAATGTAATCTGTAAAGGCAGAAAATTAAAAATTAAAAGGTATTTCCTGTGACATATTTTCACCGTGAAAAACACAAATGCCATTTTGGAACAGCAGGAAATAATTTGAATAACAAAGGAAATACTCCGAAAAACCTATAAGTTTAAAATCTATAATCTATAACAAAGGTGCGCAAACTAGGGAGCGGACCCCCGGATTGTGGCGCGTGATAATAATTTTCGGGCGCAGAAAATTTTAAAATTGTTAGATTTTACAAACGAAGTGTTTTTTTCGTTGAATATTTACTATTGTTTCTTTGCTAATGCATTAGAACTGTTATTTTCATAATAGTTAATTTGTTCAATTTACAAGAAATAGAAAAATACACTTTGTTTATTTTAAAGATGCTTATTTTATTTATGTCTTTTTTATTGTGGTGTTATGATATTTCGTTAATTCGGGTGCGCCAAAAATGAATATGTTGAAAATGGGGGCGCAACCTAAAAAGTTTGCGGAAGCCTAATCTATAATAATGATAATAATAATAATAATAATAATAATAATAATGATAATAATAATAATAATAATAATAATAATAATAATAATAATAATAATAATAATAATAATAATAATAATAATAATAATAATATTTGACATAATATTTTCTACAAAACTTGACTATGAATCAGAATACCTTAAATAAGTCTGATTCATAGTCAAATTTTGTAGAAAATATTATGTCACTTATAAAGAAATCAGAGGTGAAAAACAAAAAAAGTCATTATAAAATAATAATAATAATTATAATAACTATAATAATAATAATAATAATAATATATAATAATAATAATAATAATAATAATAATAATAATAATAATAATAATAAAACTTACGATCCATTAAATTTAGTGTCCACTTTCATTCCGCTTTCAATTTCTTTGTCCCTTACAATAACTGAATTTCCCAAATAAGAAATTTGATCTAAAAAATATCATTTAATTTTATTTCAAAATACAAAAATATAATTACATTCGTTTGGCATTTTTGTAGAAAATAAAATCAATCAATGATTCAAAATGATTCGTTTTATTCCTTAATATTTCTAGCCAATAGGAAAAGAGAAAATTATTTTGCACACATTTCCTTAGTGCAAATCTCAATATGGAACTTTGGCACTGTTTTTACAATAGATCCTAGATGAAAAATATTGTTTTTTTAAATAGCCGATATTGTTATAATTAGCCTATTAAGGCTCGAATTTTAGAATAAATTATTATGCCTCATTTTAATTTAAAATTCACTGAAATTATATCATCAATAAATTAATTTAAAATAATATTTATATTTTTTAAATTTTCAAAACAATCACATTTTTAAAAATCATACTTTTAGCTTATAAATGCGGCCAGTTTTACTTTTTTTGTTTCGTTACACGTTGTTTTGAGAAAGTAATAAATAAATTTATTTAAATTCCACTAACTGCATAAAATAATTTATTTGGAATTATTTATACTTGTGACATTTATAAATATACAAATAAAATAACTTTTTTGTTGTACGAAAAGGTGTTGTTTTATTTGCTTGATTTGTGATGCAGTTATTATTCTCAATGGATTTTTCAATGACAACAATATTGCATCTAAGAATTGGAATGGCCAGGATGTCCTTCACGTTTACTTTGTCTGGATGCGTATGAGCAACACGTGGGTTTGTGTACTGCACCTTCAAACGTACCAAAAGAATGGTTTTGTGATCCAATTGATTGTTTGTAATGCAATTAGAGCGTGTTGGAGCAATTACGGGGTTTTAATAATAAATTATGGTGAGGTTATGAATAGGTATCGTTGATGATTAGCTCCCATTCTGACTTTTGTCATTTTACTTAGAAAATACTATTTTCAAGGGTAAACTTAAGTTAATTCAGAAGATATTAATTACGGAGATTTTGAGTGGTATATTTTGAATGTATTCGAAAATTAGCCGGAGGCTGGTGAAATTTTATTCATTATTATGAAGCCTCGTTTGGATGGCGTGTTGATGATTTTAAATGTATTTTATGTTATCTTGGAATTACACCGCAATTCATTTTACCAATTTTTATGTCTCAAATAAAACTTTATCCTATTTATCACATTTTTATATAAAATTTAAACGAATATAAAAGTAAAGTGTCGAATAGTCCACATTTTACCTTTTACTTTATTTGTGTTTGAGCAGCTTAAATTTTCTTATTCCAACATTTTCGAACGTATTTTACAATTGACACCAAAACATTTCTCTCACACTGAAATCTTTAAGAAACTTATAAATCTCATAAATCTATCTATTTGTTAAAGTTGTTTTTTATGGTTTTTCAGTTTACATCAATGGAAAGCAATAAGAACTCATAAAGAAGAAGTATTGACTCAAAACTGTTAGACTATATTAGCGTTAGACAATGAAGTCGGATATCCCTCTCAACATCCTCTCAAGGTGAACGTATGACTGGAGCTAATAAACCTGAGTGATTTGCTATTTGAATGAACCGATATCAATGGAAGATCGAAAGATGAGATGTTTTGCACATTTACTCAGAAAATGAAAATGTAAAACTTATACAGTTTACAATATCGTGAAGTCCTAGTTTTGAAGGCTAATTCATCTTATATCGGTAAATTAAGGCAAATCCTCAATTATAATTGCGAACCCCGTTCGACAAGCTAATCGTAGTCAAATTTAGGTTTGCTGTGAATGCAATAAAATTTCGTCAAATTTGCAATTCGATTGCTTTACAATTTGTGATGCCAATAATCTCAATGTGGAAATCAAACGCAAATTGAAGAAACTTTCAAAAGTCCTTTCTGAAATCCTTTACAATTTGGGATATTTCAGAATTTGAGTGAGTTTTTAATCCATTTATCAGATGTGTATCAAAGAAAATGTTAAAATGTTTTTCTGAAATTAAATAATTATTTTTATTATTATCAGATGATTTTAGTGTGACAGGATCTATTTTTAATATTTTTAGCAAAAAATAATTAAAAAGAATTATCGAAATATAATATTCTCACTAGTCACGCTTCCAAATAAATTTCATAAAAATAATATTACCAAACCGGATATAACGCATATTAAAAATAAAAATATTTCACATTTAATGCAATTTTGCCAGCTTACCAAAAAAACGTTTGAAATAGAATTTGTTAACAACCATTTTATTGTTTTTTTTTTTTGTAGTATACGAATACATGTTGGCTATGCCGAGGGGATTTGAAATAGTAATTATAATACTAAATAATACTGATAAAAACATTAATATTATTTCTGATAATACGAAATGTTTTAATTACTACTGGTTATTTGTTTAAGTGTTTCACTCTTGCTTTCGAGTGATTATTTGAAAATTCAAAAATTCTTTAAAATTTGGTTTTGCTTTTAAATATGAAAAGATAAACTTTTTCATTTGTCATTTAATTAACGATTTACCTTGAATTTTATTTTCATTTTTTATACAATCCTAATTTTACGTTTATTTGTCTAGGTTATTTGACTTGCGTCTTTCCAAAGAACCATTCAGTATTAATTCTTTCTTTTGACTGGAATTTTCTTAATCCCACCAAGTAACGCTTTTTCATAATCTTCTCGTTATTTAAAGTGTAAAATGTCTTTTCATGAATTAATATTTTTGCACTATAAAAATATCTAACAAATATAATCTTTCTATTTATAAAAATAATTATCTTTTTTGTCTTTAAATTATTGAAAAAGTTGTCATTTATTTCCGATAAAAAATTACATGACATCTAACAAATGTTTCACATCTTCTCTCTTTAGAGCTTCTTAGTCGTCAGATAAAGAAGAGACAATTTGCAAAGGAATAATCGTCACAGTAAGTAACATATCATATAAGCGATAAGAAATAATAAATAATTCAAGGACGAGAGAAAAGAATGAGAGTTTTAATCTTAAAAAATTGTTTTAATGCGAAAGTTGGCATTACACAAATTAACATCCATCATTCATGTCTGATATGGTAATTTCCCAAAACATTTACTCAGGAACTTTCTCAAGTTATTACTATTGTTTTTGTGTTAAAATAGAATAATAAAATGATCTTTTACTGAATAAAAATTTTTTTGATTTTAATTTTTTTTTTCAAAAAAACAAAATAAGTTTCAAAATATAATTCAAAAATATATTTTAAAAATTATTTATTTAACTATTTAATTTTGAATTAATCAACGCATTATTTTTCAAAAACTATTAAACGTATTTCAAAAACAACAATTATTATTTTCATAAAATAAATGAATATTAACTTTTGATTATTTGTCAAAATGAAAATAAATAAAATGTCAAAAGTAAACAGGTAAATGCTGCAAAATTAAATAAAATATTTTACTGATTTTAACTTAGTAACTTTTTTTCGATTATCAAGAATATCACATTAAGTTTAATTTAAATATTCCCTAATTGCTTTGTTTGTTTAAATGTGTTTCATTTCTTTTATATTACTAAGTGGATATTCAGAACATATATTCTTTAATTCTGTCTTTTTCATTATATATTTATATAGCAGAAATAGGACCTTGTATAAATCAATGAGAACTTATATACCTTTTTCAATAACATTTTATCTTCAACCCCTGTGAATCAATTCACCTCTTCCATTAAGTTAACAACATTTATTATATTTTAAGATCTATGATGATTTATATGTTTAGCTAAACTGTCAAAGATATTTTAGCAAAACAACAGTTCTCTATATAGAGATTCTAACAGCATCAATTCAGTTTTTAAAATCATTTTCTTTTATTTCATTTCTCCGAATATAATTTATTTTACTTTGTACAAATATTTTTGATTATTCATAATTTTGATTTTATCTTCTTTGTGTTATTTTTAAAATAAAATATTTGTTTAAATGGCCAGATACGGAATATCGGTTAATTAAATTGCATGTGATTTTATTTGTTAAAAATTGATATAAAAATAGTTCTTGAAAAATAGTTCTAGAAAGAATTATTATAATTTATTAATAAAATTGCATCATGCCAAACGATTGTAATTTTATTTTCTTGTTCTTTGTAAAATAAAATATAATTTGTTAAGAAGTTATTTCGTATTCAGAAAATTCGTTTGTTATTCGTGATAACGCGATTAATTTAGTTATGAGAATTGGATGGAGAAGCAATAGAAGGTAAAGGATAAATTATTTGAATGGTTTACATTTGTGCTGTTAAAGGTTTTTCCTTTAAGATATTAAAGAAAAATATTTAATTCTTTAGTTCAGTTTTAAGAGATTACACGTAATTACGTAATTACAAATATTAATAATAAATATCTGAGAAAATAATTGAAGACATTTTAAAAAGAATGTTTAATAGGAATGGTCAAGCGGACGGTGCAAATAACCCTTTTTGATGAAACACCTTTTTATAATGCAGCTTTTTACCGAAAGATTTGTGATAAGAAAATAAAGTTTTAATTTACTTTCTAGAACAGGGGTTCTTAACCTTTTTTACTTCATACCTCACCTAATATTTAATTTTATGTTCTCACCTCCAGCATAATTAATTTATTTTAAGAAAAGATAAGAAACATAATTAGTGGTATACCAACATTACATATATTATTTTTTTTTACCATTTAAAAAAAAAAAAATCATATTTAATTCATACTGATATAAAAATTTAATATAAAATATAATTTTTTATATAAACTTAACAAAAATAAACAAAATCTCATACCTCCCCCAACACATTAGTATACCTCCCCCAAGGGAGGTATACCTCACAGGTTAAGAAATTCTGTTCTAGAATATCTTTTAAACTATTGATAAAAGTCAGTGTAGAAAAAATTGAAAATTCAAGAAGTTTTGTAAATGTATTTTATTATTATATGCAAGAGAGATTACTGCGTTTTAATATTAGTTACAATTTTTCAGTTATTTATATTGCAATATTATTTTTTAATATTAACTTGATATAAGACCTACTGTTATAAAAAAGGGAGGACAAAAATAATTGTTTTTGATTTCTTTTTTGTATTGTATTTATTAAAATTTCATTATTAATTAATTATCGAAATTCTAGACATCTAGTTATCGTATTCAATAGTGAAGATTACGTCACAAAAATCCCCTACGATAAAACGATTACAAAAATGAACGTATCAAATAAAAAAAATAACAGTTAATTATAAATGAAAACTATTTAATCATTTGTTGATGAAGTATTTATTTTATTGACATTTAACAATAAAATTAATTTTTTGATTCATTTTGGTGAAATTATATTATATTTGTTGAATATTTTATTATTATAAAATTTACCAATTTTATTTAAAATAAATATATTTCAATAAATTCAAAAAGATATCAATAAATATATATATATATATCTAATGCGTGTCTACAGCACATGTATCATTGAGATAAATAATAAACAATGATGTAATTCGAGAACCCAGACAATTTAAGTAATCAATCAAACATGCAGGCAATCAAACAATAATTAAAAAGGTTTACATATAGCGCACAGTGAAATCAATCATCCCATTACACTTACATCCCATCCCCTTTACTTTAAATGGCTTTCGCTATTCTACATTTCATTTTATAGATTTTCCATTTAAATCTTTCAGGAAATACCTATTTTTGTAATCCTAGTTTCCTAGCCTTTTTGACACACTGGTCCACAAGTGGTTTTGATGTTGTGAAATGTATCTTTCTGCTTGTTGAGATTGGTTTCTGAAGATTGTTTTACTGGCAGAATTAATTAATATTTAATATTTGGAGACAAAATCTGAACCCAAAATCGGTTGCTTCACATCAGCCACATCATAATTCTATGCAAATTTTATAGTAAATCAAGAAACTTTAAATGATAAATTTCTTACCATAGGGTTTTATTGAAGTACCGTTTGCTAATTTCAATTGATATGTCAGTTCCAGAACCAATCAAAAATTAATGAATTATAATTCCAGCTTCTGCATCTACTGTGAATATGAAATTAACCGACAATTTGTTTACAGGGACCTCTACCGTCTGTTTCATTTAGGTCCTTGTCCGTTTCCTTCGATTGATTCCATCTGCATGGTTGCGAACACTTTAGAGAATTTTTGCCACATTTTCTGTGATAAAAAAATATTGTTTTTGTTGTTGGTTTCTGATGGGGCACATTGTTTCAGTATTGTATGTTCTTGAGTTGATCTTTGAACTAATTGATTTCCTTTTGTAGTTGCGATATCATATACTCTTTCCTTGAGTCGATTGAGTGAATACTTTGATTTTGCGCTTCTATATAGTAATGGAAATCAGCCAACTCTGTTAAATTTGAAAGCGATTTATCGTTGTGATTTATTAAATGATGTCGACAGTTTGCTGATAATTTCTGAAAAAATAAATGTGTGATTACAGTGCGCCACTAACTACCTACTAATATTTAGTGATAATTTAGTTTGTTGTAAAATTAGGGGTGGGCTAAAATTGGGCAAACTTACACACATCTACCTATATATAAATTTATATATTTATAAATTTATATATTTATATATTTATATATTTATATTATTTATATACTTATAATATAAATAATACTTTTATTTAAAATTATTTATAATTTGTCTAATTATTTTTGAATTTTTTAAATATTACATTTTATTTTATTGGGAATACAATATACAAATAGGAGCAGAAATAGGTAAATTTGTATTATCTTTTTTTATTATTTATACTCTAATTTTTCATGCACTCTACAAAAATAATAAACATTTCACAAATAGATAAAACGTGAAAACTTACAAAAACATCTTTCCTATGAACAGCCGTTAGTTATGTCCTTGTTTAAATTTTTATTTTTTTATCATTCATTAGTAGGTAGTTAGTGGCACACTGTAACATAAAAAATTTCATAATAAAATAGGGGAACGGGGGGGTTATTTACAGATTATTTTCGGATTATCTTGATTGCATAATGATGTAATCAAATTAATTAATTTTGTGTGTATTTTTTTTTCGAATTTTTTCCAAATTTTTTATGTGTGTATTTTATAGTAAAATTTCTAATTTATTTTCGAATTTATTTTCAATTTTTGAAATTTAAAATATAATTTTTTAAGTATTTCTAATTAAATTTTTTTAGTAAAATTTCTAATTTAAATTTTTTCAGTTGTAAATGCTTTTATCAATGTAGTTTTTATTTATGATTTTAAAAATATTATTTTTATATATAAGTTTAATTTAAAATATATAGGATTTCTAAGTTGAATTTTCAGTATAATTTTATCAATGAAATTTTTAAGTTGTGTATTTTATCAAAATTTAAAATGTATTTTTAAGATTAAATTTTAAATGTATTTTTAGTTGATAATGTGTATTTTAAAATTTAATATTTTAAGCATTACATATTTTTAATTAAAGTATTTTATAGGAAAGTTTTAGTTTGATTTTTGAATTAATTTTTAATAAAATTTTTAACAAAATAATTATTAAATTTTTATGATAAAATATGTGATGTTTTAAATGATTTAAAATTTTATACATAAAACTATGATAATTGAATAAAAAATGATATTGTTAACATAAAATAGTAATAATAATAATAATAATAATAATAATAATAATAATAATAATAATAATGATAATAATAATAATAATAATAATAATAATAATAATAATGATAATAATAATGATAATAATAATAATAATAATAATGATAATAATAATAATAATAATAATAATAATAATAATATAATAATAATAATAATGATAATAATAATAATAATAATAATAATAATAATAATAATAATAATAATAATAATAATAATAATAATAATAATAATAATAATAATAATAATAATAATAATAATAATAATAATAATAATAATAATAATAATAATAATAATAATAATAATAATAATAATATGATTAATTCAACCAATTTAAATCTTTATAAAAAAAAACTATAAACTGGTAAAAGATCGAAATCTTTATAAAAAACTATAAACACATAAAATAAACTCGTAAAAGATCAACATTTATTTACATCATCACAAATCTGCTTATAGTAAGCTCTTCTTAGCTCAGCCAACAAAATATGTACAACTTCCTTCTTTTTGTAGTCCCTGCAGCATCTGCATCTAAATGGACAAGTCGACATTGAAGGATCTGCACAAACAATGCAGTCATCTAAATATTTCAAACCAGATCCTTGAACTGATTCGTAATGCATCCGTACAATTTCTTCGATGTTGATTCCTGTCATTTGATAGATCCGTGTAGCCAAGTATTCAGGAGCACAATAGGAAAGTTTGTTTTTCATATTTGGAAACAGTTCTTCCATCTTCATCAGAATTGTTTTGAATACGTATACTTCTTGCTCGTCGATCATTTTTAATTTTTACCATCGTCAGAATTGAATCTATTTAAACACAATAAGTGCTTAATAAATAATCTAGTATTTCTTCGTCGGTATTAAGGTTATTAGTTTTTGATTTTATAAAATTAAATATTTCTTGTACTAGACTGTTGTATTCCAGTGTTTTTATCCCCATGACAACAACTTTTCCGCTTGCAAATACATTCACACAAAGTGGATTATACTTGACAAGTCTTAATGCAGGAAACAGTTCCGGTTCGTAAATGTTTTCTGTTTTTGTGGACAAATCATACAAGTTGATTCGACAACACATGTCAATATTCAAAGATAATGATTGAATTTGTAAATCTTGAATCTGATAATTGAGATCTCCTTCCTGTAATGGTCTTTTACAACCCATTACCCTGCATTTTCCGCTCTTGAAGAATAAGATTGGATATTTTCCACTTCTATCCACTACATGTTGAGGTTTTCCGGTTGGGAACTTCATTCCGATTACTTGTATGCATATTAGGTAACCGATAACTAGTTACTGAACAAATAAATATTTGGTTACTTACCAACAAAACTTTAACAGTAAATCAATAACAAGAAATACAAGTAAAATTACAAATTTATTAATAAAATTTTCTTGACTTTTTCTCATCATTAATGCTTCTATATCTGTAAATCACTTTGTTGTCTAGTTACTGAGTTAGCAAGACCTCTTTTCTGAATAAAATTTTGTATTTGATTATTGTATTTTATTGAAATCATTGAAATTATTTTGTTAAAGTCAAACATTTTTCAACTATTTTTAAACATTTATCCAATTTTGAACAATTATTCTTCTATTAAATGTTTTCTTTCATAAAAATATTCATTTAGATAGTATTTACCCTTTAAATAACAATATTCAACAGACTCAACCGTTTAAAATATCAATAAACTTGTTCCATATCGATAATTTCCTCTTAAAATACTTGGTTATTCACACACTCACAATATGTTATCAATAACTAGTTACTGAAAAAATCAATATCAAAAATTGTTTACTGACCAAGAAATCTTTAAATAAAAGCACATAAAATTTGAACAATCAAAAGAAATACAATTTCCATTACAAATTTTATTAACTTCTCCACTCTTTTATCGATCATTGATGTCTCCAAATTGTTTGGTTGCTTAGTTACCTGATTGCTATCTAGAAACTATTAATCATTGAAGCCCAATCAAGTGTTGTATTTTTTCTGAATAAAAATTTATTGCTTTACAGTCTTGTGTGTGATTTATTGAAATTATTTTGTAAAACTTAGTTAAAAGACTTTGAAATTTTTCTACTATTTTTGTAATATTTTTAATTGCGTCCAACAACGAACAATTATTAAAAGTTATTTTCAAAGATGAATGCCAACGTTTTCATTTAATTTTCACATGCCCCTAAATAAATTAATTGCTAACTCATCAAAAAATTACTTAAATTTATTTTTATAGATTTTCTGATCTTTTCACCCCCAACTCTTATTGCTTACTGAATGATAAATTAATTAGTAAGTACAAGTAGTAGTTAATCTAATTGCTAGTGAAAAGAAACTTGATTAGAAAAATATTCTTAAATTAATTTCTCAAAACATATATTACTTTCATTGTACTTAGAATAAATTTTCATATATTTATTGAAAATGATTCGACTCTTAAAATTATTAACTCAAAGATGCTAAAGGTTTGAATAAAACTGATAGAAAAAAAATTAATATCTACCGCATTACTAAAATCAAATAACTATAATTTCTGATACCATGCTTCAATACATACATAGGTTCTTGTGTACTGATATCACTTACTGAAAACCCAAACTTATAAGAAAAATGTATGTGATTGTCTATTAGTCTTTGTAGAAATTATTTTTATTAAATTGTGGTTAGCTGGTGAATAGAATTTGATTAAAGTAGTGGGAAAGATGTAAATTTTAAATAAATTTGATTAAATTTGTTAGTTCTTTAAATAAAATTTTTTAAAGAAAGCTTCAACATAGTAGCAAATTTTAAAGAGAATAGTACTTATCAATTAAAAATTAAATTAAATTAACTAAGTTGTAAGATAATTGAAAAATTTATTAGATCATTTTTTAAAATTTTATAAGATTGTTAGGTATATGTTCTAGGTACTTGTTGAATGAAAATTAGTGTATGTTATCGACTGCTCATAGTATTTAATTCTACAATTTCCGGATAAATAATTATTAAATTCTTGATTCCTGGAAATAATAGTAAATATTTAAATTATTCAGAAAATGGTCAATAAAAACCTAAATAATGAGTAACAAAAAAGTTTTAAATACTAGTCAATTTTAGTTTTTAATTTAATTGAATTACAAATATTTTAATAAAATCAAATAAATAGTTACATGAATCAAACAATTTCTTAGAACTGAAATCTTATCGATATATCCAGATTAACCTTTAATCAATGAAAAAGTAACAATTTTCCTAAGTATCTTAATAATTCAACCAACTCAATCCCCTTAAAAATTCTATAAATTCGACTCTCAACCAATCATTTCTCTTCAAATGTCATTTTTTCACTACATTATATCAACTATATTCATAATTTTACCCTTTGAACACTAATATTCATTCCAGAAAATTCCTTTAAAAATATTATAAATTCCTCGCTTGACCAATCATTTTCCAACAAATAACAATATTTCCAGCCATTTTCAATATTTTTCATAAAAATCATAACAATACCCATTTCTATAATATTTACTCTTTAAATAACAATATTTAACTAACTCAAGCCCCTTAAAAATGACAACAAACTTGTTCTTAATCGACTATTTTTCACTAAAATAAATTCCACTCTTGACCAATCTTTTCCCATCAAATAACACTTTCCCTTACTCTACCAACTAAATTCATTATTTTTATAAAAATCACCTATTAAATAACGATACTTAACCGACTCAACACCTTAGAAATATCAACAAATCTGTTGTTAATCGATTATTTCCCTTTAAAAGATCATAAATTCTCATCTTAGCCAATTGTTTTCCCCTAAAATAAAATTTACTCTCAACCAATCATTTCTCTTTAAATGACATTAATCCCAGCTATATTCATTATTTTCATAAAAATCACCGGCTTATATTGATATACAACCAAATAAATTTCTTAAAATCGCCTTAAAATTAAATTCCTCTCTTGACCAATCAAATTACCTTACAATTATCATAAGTTCTCCCTTAACCAATCATTTCTCTTTAAATGACAATAATCCCAGCTATATTCATTATTTTCATAAAAAAATCACCGACATATCAATATTCAACCAAATAAATTTCTTGAAATCCCCTTAAAATAAAATTCCTCTCTTGACCAATCAAATTACCTTAAAATTATCATAAATTCTCGCTTAACCAATCATTTCTCTTTAAATGACAATAATCCCAGCTATATTCATTATTTTCATAAAAATCACCGACATCGATATTCAACCGAATAAATTTCTTGAAATTCCCTTAAAATAAAATCCATCTCGTGACCAATTATTTCCCCTTAAAAGATCATAAATTCTCTTCCTTACCAATAATTTCTCTTTAAATGACAATATTCCCACTCTCACAAAAGATTTACACACATATTAATATTTATCTGAACAAAGTCCCCTAAAAATATTATAAATTACTCCTCTATATTCTCCATTTAGAAAATATTTACCCTTTGAACACAGATGTTCAACAAACTCAACCCCCTTAAAAATTACAACAAACATGTTCTTAAAATATCATAAAATTTCATCTTAACCAATCATTTTCTTTAGAAATCTATATTTAACCGAATAAGATCCTTAAAAATTCATCATTCGAATCATATTTACTATATGTATTTAACCAATTAAATTCCCTTAAAATTATCATAAAAATCTGAATTTTACCAATAAAAATAAATTTTCTTTAAAGTATTACATAATTGTTATACCCAACATTTTCCGTCGAAAATCACCACAATTTGATTCTGATAACAAATTCTATCAAATAAAAAATTCATCAAAAAATAACTAAAATCGAATAAAGTTTATGTTTCCCACATAAATTAAATTTCACTAAATTATTGTAAAATCATAAAATATATATCATGTTGCTCAAATAATTAAAATTAATCAGTAAATCGAGTATAAATTCAATAAAAATTACCAGTCAACCCATAGATATAATTCAACGATTTTCATATGTATACTGATAACCAAACTGAGCATCCTTTTAAAAATCTCTATATTATACTACTTTTGTGATTGATATCCACGAAATCAATAAAATGGAAAATGCAAATAATTAATTGACCGTCCTTTTTTTTACTGTAAAATCAAATAAAATTTTAGGTTTCACTAAAATATTTTTAAAAATCAACTGATTTAATCAACTTTTTTAATAGATCATAAAATTTAAATTTAAATATTATTTACTATTCAAAATTTATCAGTCAAATTGGAATCTAATTGGTAAGTAATTATCATAAATATATGTTTCATAAACATTTTGTTCCTAAAATACACTTTTATTTAAAATAATCCTAAAATCAAGTTAAATTTATTAAATTATCAAGAAATAAACTGTTTCTAAAATTCTAGATTTACCCTAATTTCTTCAAGAATTTCTACAAAAACATGATAGTCCCCAAATTCCATTAAAATTCAACAGAAAACTATAAAATTCACAAAGATGATTAAAATTTACTAAAATAAATTAGATATTATTAAAATTATCATACAATTTCTCTAAAAGCTCTAATTGATTTACATAGCCTAAGAATTATTTTATTTTTGCCGAGTACAACCTAATCTGTTGAAGGGTGTAATTAAATTTATTAAAAGTTAATTAAATTTTCATTGAAAATGACAAGTCAACAAATGGAATTTTAATTAGTAGAAATTATATTCTATAAAGAAAATTTTCAGCGAAGAAGTAATATTGGTGAGAGAGTATATTAAGTAGCTAAAATCGTTGAAATTACTGAAAAAAGCGGGATAGCTAAACATATCTACTAAATAGATGACAAATCAATTAATATAATAAAAACTTACAAGGTAATATACTTTGAATGGAGAAATTATTCATTGGAGAGAAAAAATATTTATTGAAAAAAGAAAGCAATCATTAAAGTGAGAAAATATGAATTGAAGCTACCAAATATTCAGTGAATTGAAAATTGCTTAGATTAAATTAGATTGTAAATTTCTCAATGATGAAATGAAATATCAATTAAATATTGGGAAATACTTTAAATGGAGTCTGAATTATTCACTGATCAACAAATATACTTAAAAGATGAAAATATTCACTGATAATGAATTGTACTATAAGAGTGGATGAATTAAAAATTCAATTAAAAATTACTAACAATTGAGTAGATTTTGTCGGTTAATTATATTTAAATAGGGATATATATATATATATATGGACACTTATGAGCGGAGGAATAGTTATTAAAAACAATAAACGTGCGGAAATTTTACTAAAAAAATTTAATTAGAAATACTTAAAAAATTAAATTTCAAAAATTGAAAATAAATTCGAAAATAAATTAGAAATTTTACTAAAAAATACACACATAAAAAATTTGGAAAAAATTCGAAAAAAAAATACTCACAAAATTAATTAAGTTGATTACATCATTATGTAATCAAGACAATCCGAAAATAATCTGTAAATAACCCCCCTCCCCCTATTTTATTATGCAATTTTTTAGGTTCCAGTGTGCTACTAACTACCTACTTTCATTGATATCTCTTTATATTTCTTTGAATTAATTTTTTATTAAAATTTATAAATTTTTTAATGATAAAATATTTAACAAATATAATATCATTTCTTAATAAATTAAAATCAATCAAAAATTTATTAGAATATTTTAAACTTTTTAAGAAATTTGATCATAAAAATGGATCAAAAAATTATTAACATTTTAAATGTCAAAGTAAAAATTTGATAAACAAAAGATAAATAATTTTCATTTATAATTAAATGTTATTTTTTTTAACTCACATAATAAGAATATTTATTTATTTATTTATTGCAATAATACATTTGTAACGATAATGGTTTTCGAAAGCCTTCAATTATTTCATCTGACAATTAAAATTTATAAGATTAATGTTATTGTCATCACTAATTCATTATTTATTATAAAATTTATTTGTGATTTATTACGTTCGTTTGGCATGATGCAATTTTATAATAAATTTTAATAATATTTTCTTTGAAGAGCTATTTATATATCAATTTTAACAAATTATATTCAGAGCAAATTCACATATCAACTAGGTCAATGTTACTCTGTATCCAACCATTTAAACAAATATTTTATTTTAACAGAAAACCAAATTGAATGGAAGAAAATAATGAATAATCATATGCCTTTAATCACGGTAAAAACTTAAAGTTCTTTTAAGGTGGACATTCTAAAATTCAAATAAAACTTTAAAAATTTAAATTTAAATAATTTTCAAATTATAATAATTTCATTTTTGAATTATTTTTAAAATAAATTTTACTTTATTCGCTAGATTTTTAAAATTCAATTTATTTTACTGTGTTTTATAAATGATTTTCTTTTTTGAAAATTGTTCATATTTTAAGATATGCAAATAAAGTATTTTTTTGTAGTTTTAGGTAATTAAGGAATCGTCTAGCGTAGATGATCGACGTATTAAAATATAATAAATGTTGAAGGGATGAAGGTACAATGTTATTGGAAAAGGTATAAATAAAGTGTGAGGAATACATTATGTTTTATATTGAAGAACGACAACTATGTATTTGAGATTGCGATATTAAAATATATTCTGAATATTTACTATGTGATTTGTAACAAATGAAACAAATTCACTTAAAACAAACAAAAATATTAATCAAAATCTAAAAAATTGTATTCAATTGTGGAAACAAAGAATATTTAACGAAACTTTAATGTGGTATTCTGGATGTTTCATAATCCAAAATATAATTGTATTGCTAAAGTTGCAGTGCAATATAAAAATAGCTTAATAATTATTTTATTTTATTTATCATATTTATCAGATTTTTAAGCAACATTCAAACACACATTGTACGATATATTTCAACAGATTCACTGACATCATCAGGTTCTAAATCAACTAAAATAATATGAAGTTAATTTATATACTCAAAGAAATTATTACTTTTTAAATATTTTAATATACATTTTTTTGTTTAAAAATATCACATTTAAAATAAATTCTATACTATAAAAATATTTAAATTAATGTATATGAAAATTTTAAAAAACAAACATTTTTACTTATTTTTTACTATTAGATAATCAAATTATTGTAAAAAAATCAAAACATTCATACTCATTCATAATCATTTGATCTAATAATCTTATCAACAATGCTTCACATATAATACGTACCCAATAATTATTAAAACTTTTCAATAAATTTTTAAAATCAGATATGCCGGTTCTACTTATTCATTCTTTATTGCCTATTTAGTATTTGTCAATCTCTTCAATCTTCAATGTTCAAGAAACCAAAGGCAAAATTTGGTAGTTTCTTAATTCACTACTTGAGTACTTAAAATGTCTGCAAAGGAAATTTTTCTTTGAGTGAAAAAAATAAATAGTGGATTGCTGTACATGTTCTTAAAAGTGTTTTGGGTGAGATTAACTAGTCTGCGGTTTTGTATTCAAATAAACAAAAGGTAGCGATAACTGCAGTTATTGGAATACCTGTCGGGTTCATTGGTATTTGGTCGTGAACATTTCTTAATTCTTAAATGTCGAAAATAAGCATATCAAAATAAAGATTATAAATCAATAAAATTCTCAAATAATACAAATAATTATAATAAACTACAATATAATTGATGTTTCACTATACTTACTTTACATTTGTTTTGACGAAATTATCTTGCATGTCAATTAGTTAACACAGTGCAAAATTATGCATTTCTGAGTACCGAAATTTGTTGCATGTTCAACTTAGGTTATGTAAAATAATTTATTAAAAAACGTACTAAATTACAGTTAAATGTTATCTTATATGCTATCATTTAATCTATCATTTAAAATTCTTGATTTACTATAACATTTGCATAGAGTTTTGTTGAACTGATGTGAAGCCACCGATTTTGGGTTCAGATTTTGTCTCCAAATATTAAGTATTAATCAATTCTGCCAATAAAACAATCTTCAGAAACCAAACTCAACAAGCAGAAAGACACATTTCTCAACATAAAAACCACTTGTGGACCAGTGTGCCGTAAAAGCAAGGAAACTAGGATTACAAAATAGTTATTTGTTGAAAGATTTAAATGGAAAATCTATAAAATGAAATGTAGAATAGCAAACGCCATTTAAAGTAAAGAGGATGGGATGTAAGTATATTGGGATAATTGATTTCGCTGTGCGCTATATGTAAACCTTTATAATTATTGTTTGATTGCCTGCATGTTTGATTGATTACTTAAATTATCTGGGTTCTCGAATTACATCATTGTTTATTATTTATCCCAATGATAGACACGCATTAGATATATATATATATATATATATATATATTGCCGCCCTTTCATTAATAAATTCTTCATTTTCTTACAATACATAAATCAATGGTAAAAATAATAATGGATGACTTTTCGGGTATAAAAATTGCATTTATTTATTGATAATGAATTTTAAAGATGAAGGTTTAAAGTAAGATTAGAAATAACATGCAACATTTGGATATTAATCGGCTAACATTTGGGTGACATGTGTATATATTGAATGTTTAATTTCATTAAAACATTATTTATTGATATCTTTTTGAATTTATTGAAATATATTTATTTTAAATAAAATTGGTAAATTTTATAATAATAATAAAATATTCAACAAATATAATATAATTTCACCAAAATGAATCAAAAAATTAATTTTATTGTTAAATGTCAATAAAATAAATACTTCATCAACAAATGATTAAATAGTTTTCATTTATAATTAACTGTTATTTTTTTATTTGATACGTTCATTTCTGTAATCGTTTTATCGTAGGGGATTTTTGTGACGTAATCTTCACTATTGAATACGATAACTAGATGTCTAGAATTTCGATAATTAATTAATAATGAAATTTTAATAAATACAATACAAAAAAGAAATCAAAAACAATTATTTTTGTCCTCCCTTTTTTATAACAGTAGGTCTTATATCAAGTTAATATTAAAAAATAATATTGCAATATAAATAACTGAAAAATTGTAACTAATATTAAAACGCAGTAATCTCTCCTGCATATAATAATAAAATACATTTACAAAACTTCTTGAATTTTCAATTTTTTCAACACTGACTTTTATCAATAGTTTAAAAGATATTCTAGCAAGTAAAATAAAATTTTATTTTCTAATCACAAATCTTTCGGTAAAAAGCTGCATTATAAAAAGATGTTTCATCAAAAAGGGTTATTTGCACCGTCCGATTGACCATTCCTATTAAACATTCTTTTTAAAATGTCTTCAATTATTTTCTCAGATATTTATTATTAATATTTGTAATTACGTAATTACGTGTAATCTCTTAAAACTGAACTAAAGAATTAAATATTTTTCTATTAATATCTTAAAGGAAAAACCTTTCAGCAGCACAAATGTAAACCATTCAAATTAACATCTAAACAAATAATATTTCATTTAACAAAGAACAAGAAAATAAAATTACAATCGTTTGGCATGATGCAATTTTATAAAAATTTATAATAAATTAATTTTTGAAGAGCTATTTATATATCTATTTTTAATGAAAAAAATTCACAAACAAATTGATTTAAAAATTAATTAAATGATAACAAAATATTTTATTTTAAAAAATAACGCAAAGCGGATAGAAAGAAAATACTGAATAATCAAAATTATTTATAACAACTAAAATTGTTTAAATTAATGAAATGTATTTTATATAAAAAAATAATTATTATTAAACTTAATTTTGACTCAGATTCTTAGACATTCTTATGTGATCAATCCGATAAATTACTCAAAAAATATCGAAAATTTGGAGATTAAATATATTATAAAAACAAATCCTTAGAAATTGAAATTTTACAATCAAATAAATACAATAATAAATAATTTATAATAATAAAAATGTTTTACAAAATAAATTACTTTTCATTTTCATCTAAATCGAATGTTTTAAAATATAGAAAATGTTTTTAGTAAAATATCTCATTAAACCTCATTAAAACACTCTCAAAAATTAGGTTTATAGTTCATAGAATTATAGTTCATAGAAAATGAATACAATTATCACTAGCTTTATAATTCTTACAAAATGTTTAACCTACTTTTGGGAAAGAGTCGTTTATGAAGCGTTGATGATGAGGTACTTAGATTTAAAAATAATTATTCAAATTAGTTATATAAATTATTATATTATATAAATTATATAAATTATAATTATATAAATTATTCAAAATAATTATATAAAGCTAATAATTATTCAAAATATAATTATATTGCTAAACGTAGTAAAATTCATTCATAAATAACTGATTACTTATCAATATAATTTTTAATTTATTTTAATTTAATTTATGAAATTTATTAAATTATATTTTTAATATTTTTTTAGTTTATTATCATCCATACGGATACTTTTGCCAAATAATGAGATGCACATTCGTTTCTTTGCGAATAATGAGTTTAATTTACAAATTACAATATTCAAATACATAAGTAAACTACTACTTTTTATTATTAATATATTCGTAAAAACCGAAGAACATTATAGTACATAAGAAATTATTTTTATTGAGTAATTAAATTTTATACATATTTTGATAATGAAAAATTGCATTAAATGTGAAGTTTTTTTATTTTAAAATATGAATTATATCCTGTTTGCTTTTTTTTATGAAATTTACATTTTTTTCGAAATGTGACTTTTAGAAATATTTTATTGCTATAACTAATTTTTAAATAATGCCATCTGATAATAATAAAAATAATTATTTAATATTTCCTGACTTGAGTTTTAATGCTTTCGGGTTTATTTGTATTAATAATAATAATATTGCGATATTACTTCATATTACTTCATATGAAATAATTGATAATTGAATAAATAATTTTTTGTAAATAAATATAAATATTGAAATTAAAACAAATATTTCCACTGTTGTATTAGAAATTTAAATATTTTATCAGTTTCCAGTTTCCAGTTTACTGAACACAATATTCAAACGAATCAGTAAAATAAAATTCTACAGATCAATTTCATAAAAAACAGAGGAATTTCTTATTCAAAAAATCTATTTTGTTACTTTTAAATATACTCTAAAATAGTTTGTTTCTCTAAAATGAATATATTCGTTTTTTATTTTAAACAGCTCTTTCAAAAAAGCTTTAAACTGTTAATGTGATAGAAAAACATTTTAAACGCGCGCACACAAACACACACACACACACACATATATATATATATATATTTATATTTTAGAGCTCTGATAAATATCGAAATGGAATAAAAATTATCAAATTAAATTGCTATTTTTATTAATATTTTTAAAATCTAAGTACTTCATCATCATCGCTTCATAATCGAGTCTTTCATTATTCTATTTTAACACAAAAACAATAGTAATAACTTGAGAAAGTTCCTGAGTAAATGTTTTGGGAAATTACCATATCAGACATGAATGATGGATGTTAATTTGTGTAATGCCAACTTTCGCATTAAAACAATTTTTTAAGATTAAAACTCTCATTCTTTTCTCTCGTCCTTGAATTATTTATTATTTCTTATCGCTTATATGATATGTTACTTACTGTGACGATTATTCCTTTGCAAATTGTCTCTTCTTTATCTGACGACTAAGAAGCTCTAAAGAGAGAAGATGTGAAACATTTGTTAGATGTCATGTAATTTTTTATCGGAAATATATGACAACTTTTTCCATAATTTAAAGACAAAAAAGATAATTATTTTTATAAATAGAAAGATTAGATATATATTTGTTAGATATTTTTATAGTGCAAAAATATTAATTCATGAAAATACATTTTACACTTTAAATAACGAGAAGATTATGAAAAAGCGTTACTTGGTGGGATTAAGAAAATTTCAAGTCAAAAGAAAGAATTAATACTGAATGGTTCCTTAGAAAGACGCAAGTCAAATAACCTAGACAAATAAACGTAAAATTAGGATTGTATAAAAAATGAAAATAAAATTCAAGGTAAATCGTTAATTAAATGACAAATGAAAAAGTTTATCTTTTCAAATTTAAAAGCAAAACCAAATTTTAAAGAATTTTTGAATTTTCAAATAATCACTCGAAAGCAAGAGTGAAACACTTAAACAAATAACCAGTAGTAATTAAAACATTTCGTATTATCAGAAATAATATTAATGTTTTTATCAGTATTATTTAGTATTATAATTACTATTTCAAATCCCCTCGGCATAGCCAACATGTATTCGTATACAACAACAAAAAAACAAAACAATAAAAAATGTTGTTAACAAATTCTATTTCAAACGTTTTTTTGATAAGTTTGCAAAATTGCATTAAATGTGAAATATTTTGATTTTTAATATGCATTATATCCAGTTTGGTAATATTATTATATTTATGAAATTTATTTGGAAGCGTGACTAGTGAGAATATTATATTTCGGTAATTAATTTTAATTATTTTTTGCTAAAAATATTAAAAATAGATCCTGTCACACTAAAATCATCTGATAATAATAAAAATAATTATTTTATCTCAGAAAAACATTTTAACATTTTCTTTGATACACATCTGATAAATGGATTAAAAACTCACTCAAATTCTGAAATGTCTTAAATTGGAAAGGATTTCAGAAAGGACTTTTGAAAGTTTCTTCAATTTGCGTTTGATTTCCACATTGAGATTATTATCATCACAAATTGTAAAGCAATCGAATTGCAAATTTGACGAAATTTTATTCACAGCAAACCTAAATTTGACCACCATTAGCTTGTCGAAAAGGGTTCGCAATTATAATTGAGGATTTGCCTTAATTTACCGATATAAGATGAAAGAGCCTTCAAAACTAGGACTTCACGACATTGTAAACTGTAAAAGTTTTACATTTTCATTTTGTGAGTAAATGTGCAAAACATCTCATCTTTCGATCTTCCATTGATATCGGTTCATTCAAATAGCAAATCACTCAGGTTTATTAGCTCCAGTCATACGTTCACCTTGAGAGGATGTTGAGAGGGATATCCGACTTCATTGTCTAACGCTAATATAGTCTAACAGTTTTGAGTCAATACTTCTTCTTTATGAGTTCTTATTGCTTTCCATTAATGTAAACTGAAAAACCATAAAAAACAACTTTAACAAATAGATAGATTTATGAGATTTATAAGTTTCTTAAAGATTTCAGTGTGAGAGAAATGTTTTGGTGTCAATTGTAAAATACGTTCGAAAATGTTGGAATAAGAAAATTTAAGCTGCTCAAACACAAATAAAGTAAAAGGTAAAATGTGGACTATTCGACACTTTACTTTTAAATTCGTTTAAATTTTATATAAAAAATGTAATAAATAGGGATAAAGTTTTATTTGAGACATAAAAATTGGTAAAATGAATTGCGGTGTAATTCCAAGATAACATAAAATACATTTCAAATCATCAACACGCCATCCAAACGATAATAATGAATAATTTTCACCAGCCTCCGGCTAATTTTCGAATACATTCAAAATATACCACTCAAAATCTCCGTAATTAATATTTTCTGAATTAACTTAAGTTTACCTTGAAAATAGTATTTTCTAAATAAAAAGACAAAAGTCAGAATGGGAGCTAATCATCAACGATACTTATTCAAAACCTCACCATAATTTATTATTAAAACCCGTAATTGCTCCAACACGCTCTAATTGCATTACAAACAATCAATTGGATCACAAAACCATTCTTTTGGTACGTATGAAGGTGCAGTACACAAACCCATGTGTTGCTCATACGCATCCAGACAAAGTAAACGTGAAGGACATCCTGGCCATTCCAATTCTTAGATGCAATATTGTTGTCATTGAAAAATCCATTGAGAATAATAACTGCATCACAAATCAAGCAAATAACGCCAACACTTTTTCGTACAACAAAAAAGTTATTTTATTTGTATATTTATAAATGTCACAAGTATAAATAATTCCAAATAAATTATTTTATGCAGTTAGTGGAATTTAAATAAATTTATTTATTACTTTCTCAAAACAACGTGTAACGAAACAAAAAAAGTAAAACTGGCCGCATTTATAAGCTAAAAATATGATTTTTAAAAATGTGATTGTTTTGAAAATTTAAAAAATATAAATATTATTTTAAATAAATTTATTGATGATATAATTTCAGTGAATTTTAAATTAAAATGAGGCATAATAATTTATTCTACAATTCGAGCCTTAATAGGCTAATTATAACAATATCGGCTATTTAAAAAAACAATATTTTTCATGTATGATCTATTGAAAAAACAGTGCCAAAGTTCCATATTGAGATTTGCACTAAGGAAATGTGTGCAAAATAATTTTCTCTTTTCCTATTGGCTAGAAATATTATATTAAGGAATAAAACGATTCATTTTGAATCATTGATTGATTTTATTTTCTACAAAAATGCCAAACGAATGTAATTATATTTTTGTGGCTTGAAATAAAATTAAATGATATTTTTTAGATCAAATTTCTTATTTGGGAAATTCAGTTATTGTAAGGGACAAAGAAATTGAAAGCGGAATGAAAGTGGACACTAAATTTAATGGATCGTAAGTTTTATTATTATTATTATTATTATTATTATTATTATTATTATTATTATTATTATTATTATTATTATTATTATTATTATAATTATTATTATTATTATTATTATAGTTATTATAATTATTATTATTATTTTATAATGACTTTTTTTGTTTTTCACCTCTGATTTCTTTATAAGTGACATAATATTATTATTATTATTATTATTATCATTATTATAGATCAGGCTTCCGCAAACTTTTTAGGTTGCGCCCCCATTTTCAACATATTCATTTTTGGCGCACCCGAATTAACGAAATATCATAACACCACAATAAAAAAGACATAAATAAAATGAGCATCTTTAAAATAAACAAAGTGTATTTTTCTATTTCTTGTAAATTGAACAAATTAACTATTATGAAAATAACAGTTCTAATGCATTAACAAAGAAACAATAGTAAATATTCAACGAAAAAAACACTTCGTTTGTAAAATCTAACAATTTTAAAATTTTCTGGAAACAAAGAATTATTACATTTTAAAATTTTCTGTGCCCGAAAATTATTATCACGCGCCACAATCCGGGGGTCCGCCCCCTAGTTTGCGCACCTTTGTTATAGATTATAGATTGTAAATCTTATAGGTTTTTCGGTGTATTTCCTTTGTTATTCAAATTATTTGCTGCGTTTTCCAAAATGGCATTTGTGTTTTTCACGGTGAAAATATGTCACAGGAAATACCTTTTAATTTTTTAATTTTCTGCCTTAACAGATTACGTTTTACTTTGAAACTCAAATTTAAATCGTATTTTTATAATTTCAAGTTTCTAAAGTATTTGATACAGGCTGGTGTTTTTGTGCAGCAAAAGTACTCCATGCTGCTAATGAGGTGTTTACTCTAAAAAAGCCGTGTTGAGTTGTTCCATCTGTTGAAGATAGAGTTTCAAATTTATGGTTTGGTTTCGTTCAAGCGATACATAATGAATAAACCCTTCTTAGTCCAACCACACACACAGCATCGTTTTATATGTATAAAGATCTTGTTTCACGCGAGGTGTTGCTTGTTTACCAGGACAAAACTAATCCATGGACTGCTTTTAGTTGATGAAACATTTATTTTAACTGTGAAATATATTATCCTGTCTGAAATAATCCCAAAGTGATAAATATTGATATCAAAATAGACATTTACTGGTACTCTTTTGGAATAAGATATCGGAAAGGACTATTTTGACACTTTGGAGGATAATTTTAAAACACTAGATTTACTGATAAAATTGCATTCCTGTTTTTAATGAACTTCAACGCATTGACGAATACATTAAAATACAGTTATAATATAAAACTTAATTGAAAAATATTTATTATTACAGAAATGATTTAATGCGAAACATAGATTAACATATCTAATAATTTATTTTTATCTAATAATTTATATATTTTAATGAACAATAAAAATACTGCGAAAGAAATATTTTAAAATATTATAAACATTAAAACTATTTGGTTACACAAAGATAAAAGTTGATACTATGAATAAATTAAAATTATTTTAATTTTAACAAATTACTAAATTAATTTAAATATTTATATAAAATAATATAACTTTAAAATTTTCTTTTTAATTATAACATTTCAACAAAATATGATACATTATAAGCCGGGATTTATTCAATGACAATGTCAACTAAATTGCGGTTCAGTTGTAATTAGATTTTTTATGGAATGCCAGTTTTCTTGGTAATTTAAAAATAAATATATATTTCTAATTTTTTCGATTTGATAAAATAAAATAAGATTTATTCAAGTTAAAAATTTATATGTTTACCTGTTTTATTTTCATTATGAATCGTTTAAGTAGAAACTCAAAAAAGTAAAAAAAGAGGTCTATATTTTCCCAATATTTGATTAATTGTTTAAATACGATTTTATACGTTCCTTTCAAGTGAACTGAGATCAATTATAACTCAAAAACGCGTTAACTAATATCAGTGAGTGATTTTACATTTATATTTTCATTCTAAACTCCATGTTGCATTTCTCAGATAATTAAAACACCCTAAATATATGGCGATTATTTTTTTTATCATTGAAGATAATTTCACTACCTGTTTTCTTTTTAAGATATTCATTATGCAAATAGGCAACGTTCTTAATGGTAGGTAGGATCCAAATTCCTTTAGTAACTCCAAAAGTAAACTTTACCTAATGCGCAGTCCTATCTATTATAATTTGTTTTCCAAATTTTACATTCTTTATTTATTTGATTAAGTATGCAAACGAAAAATATTGCAAATTTTTCTAAACTTATATTTTTAAATAAAGTAAGTTATTTAATTTTTAATTTAACTAAATTATTATGTCACTTTAATTAATTAAATTTTCAAGGTTAGATTTTAAATAAATATAAAATTCTCAATTACAAAAGATTAAAAAGAATAAAAGGATATAAAAATAAAACAAATCCTTAACAATAAATTTGAGAACACATTTCTAGATTATCTAAACGCAAACTAAAATAAATACAGTAAATATTTGTTTACTTTTTATTGCTTTGCAATAACAGCATTTGTCTATTCTTTAAACTTATATAAAAGTTGAATTTAAGGTGTCATTGTTTTAAGAAGTCTTATTCTAATATTTTATTTTAAATAAAATATAGTTTATTTTAAATTTTTGTTTTATTGTACAATATTAACATAATTTTAAAATATTTATATTTTATGATTTTTAATTATAGACATTTCACAATAATTTGTGAGGACAAAATATATTTGACAAAGTTCATAAACGACATTCATGTTTCTGGAAAGGAAGTAAAAGATGGAAGAATAACTATTAAATATTCTGTCTTAATTGACATATGAGAAATTCTTTTAATCGACACTATAGCATTTTATTTTTGATTTTGTTATTATAAACAATTTTATATTTTTAAAACCTTTTAAAATATAATTTGCTAAATATTTAACATGAATATATTTATATAAATGAAATATTAGAAAGACCGATAATTTTGAAAAATAAAATTTTTCTTTTAGTGTGATATTTTAATGAATGAGCTAATTAAAATAAAATAGTAAAATTAATAAAAAATGTACAATTAGAAAAGTACATATAATTAGGTATAAAAAACTGACATGAAACGAGTTGAAATGAAGGGACAGTATAACACATATACATCTCCGAAAGGTGTATGAAACATTTAATTATTTTAACCGCAGTCATACTTACTGTTCATCGAATTCATCCAACTCTTAGAAAGTTCTTCTCTAGTTCTTATTATAGTAATCACTGAAACTGGATTTTTTGTAATAACAAACTCACAGAATAATTCCAACGACTCTATGGTTAATATTGGAGTAATTTAATAGTTGTTTTTATGTGCCTGTTCTTCGTAAGGTTTTGACTGATAAGTAACATTGATCAAAACTACCATAACAGCAAAATCTTAAACAAAAAGCATTTGGTTACCCTTCACGAATACTAAACAAATCTCTACTCATATACATTTTTTGGACTAGAAGTCATGGTAATTCAATTAAATTAGTAAATAAATTTATGAACAAATTTTTCTTTTAATAATCATAAGCGAAATTGTTAAAATGGGTCTTGTATACAGGCATGCACCGCAAACAAAAATTAAAAATATATAAAAAAACATCAAGTAAACAAAATTAAAAACATAAAAAATTATTTAAAACAAAAATAATAAAATTAAAAATCGCTAACAGATACAAGCACTAACATTAAGGTTAAAACATTATCCGCTAAAATCTTGCAAAAAAGATTTAAGAAAAGATGCAAATGGAAAAGACGAGCAATCTAAACTTCTTGGTGGCAAAAAACACAAAAATGGCCGTAAACGATAAAATAAAAATGCGATTGGGATATTGGGATCAAGGAAAATAAGAAGAACTTCCATTGATAAAAATTCTAACGAATATTTGAATTATTTTAAATAATGTACAAATGAGTTTTGTTTACAAGTATGTGTTGAGTGATGTTTCAAAGATTCAGTTTTACGAATGAAATCTAAAGAGAATGATCATATTAAAAAATTGATCAATTTGAGTTAAGCATTTGGGATTTCTAAATTTAGTGTGAAGAATACTGTTATAAATTTGAGTAAAATATTTTTGACTATGGAAGAAGAGCGTATTTCGAAATTTAGTCCAAATCACTGTATTAGGAATATTTTGGATGAAACAAAATTGTGTACAAAACTTATTATAAGCATTAAAACTATCTGGTTACACAAAGATAAAAGTTGATACTATTAATAAATTAAAATTATTTTAATTTTAACAAATTATTAAATAAATAAAATATTTATATAAAATAATATAACTTTAAAATTTTCTTTTTAATTATAACATTTAAACAAAATATGATACATTATCAGCCTGGATTTATAATAATAATAATAATAATAATAATAATAATAATAATAATAATAATAATAATAATAATAATAATAATAATAATAATATAATAATAATAATAATAATAATAATAATAATAATAATAATAATAATAATAATAATAATAATAATAATAATAATAATAATAATAATAATAATAATAATAATAATAATAATAATAATAATAATAATAATAATAATAATAATAATAATAATAATAATAATAATAATAATAATAATAATAATAATAATAATAATAATAATAATCATAATAATAATAATAATGATAATAATTATAATAATCAAAATTATAATCATAATAATAATAATAAAAGTAATGCGACTATTTCTGTTAAGTTATTATTAATTTTTAAAAGAAAATTCAGAATATAAATATTTTGTTAATTTTTTTATTATATTGTTAAAAGGGAAATTCATTTTAGTAAAACATTTATTTCCAAGAAATGTTTAAATATATTTAAAATAATGACCTCAAAGGACTTGTGTATTTAAATGACTCTTGAGTGATACAATAGTCCAAACGTCGCTTATTCTTTAAAAATAGGTATACTTGATTTTAAAAATTTTATTTAGAAAGGATTTAATTTGGATTAAAAATAAATCCAGTCAATATTAAGTATACCTTAGCACTATTCTTAATCTAAATTTATTTTCATTTGATATAGAGTAATGAGAAAATTGCATAAAAACTCAATATATATAGTGCCAATCGTAATATTAAATTGATGACATATTTTTTAGAATATTTTTAGAAAAAAATATTTGGATTCTTTTTATCGTCACTGTAACATTTTATTTTAGATTTTGTTATTCTCAACATTTTTATATATTTAAAACCTTATAAAATGTATTTAGTTAAATATTTAATATAAATATATTTAGGATTAATTTAAATAAATGCAATATTCAGCTCCACGTGTGAATGAAAAGAGTAAACAAAAGAGTAAAATTATTAACAATGATACAATTAGAAGAGTAAATAGAATTACAGTATAAAAAACTTATATTTCAATTACAAATTTTATTAATAAAAATCTTCTCCACTCTTTTTATCGGTCATTGATGTCTCCAAATTGGTAAATTGTTTAACTGCTTTGTGACCTGGTTGCTATCAAGAAACTATCAATCAATTGTTGTATTTTCTCTGAATAAAAGTTTATTGCTTTGTTTATATTTTTGTATGTGATTTATTGAAATTATTTTGTAAAACATAATAGTTTTATTAAAAACCTTTGAACGTTTTCTATTATTTTTGTCATATTTTTAATTGCATCTACAATGAACAATTATTAAAAGTTATTTTCAAAGATAAAAGCCAACGTTTTCATTTAATTTTACATGTCTCTAAATAAATTTTAATTACTCTAATAGGTATTTTAACTTATTTTTATCTAGAGCCTTATTTGCCTATGAAAGTTGTGTGACCATATATTACAATTGTTTTTTTAACAAGCCTATAAAATACCCTTGACAATTTTTATAGGTAGGCGATTTGAGTTAATATTTATTTTATGCCTACATTTACCTATAGAAAATATTGAGACTAAATATTGCATTGTTTTTTATTACGAGTTAAAAATATCCCTGACTATATTGTGACCATCGTAGACGATTTGAGCCAACTTATAGGTTTTTCTGAGTATTTCCTTTGTTATTCAAATAATTTCCTGCATTTTCCAAAATGGCATTTGTGTTTTTCAAGGTTAAAATATGTCACAGGAAATGCCTTTTAATTTTTTAATTTTCTGCCTTAACCCTTTTAAACTCAAATTAAAATAATATTCTTTAATAATTTCGAGTTTCTAAAATAATTGATACGGCATTTGAAGAGATCAAAACAAGTGAAAATCTGTTGATGCATAATCATGAGAGTAAGGCGAGTGAGCAGCATTTTCCAGCTATGCTTTTGAATGACTTTCTTAGGTCATAATGGTGATATAAGACCTGGTGTTTTCTTGCAACAAAACATTTGAACATTGACGGTCAAGCAAACCCTTTGATTTTTGTTGTTGCCATTAAAAGCATGCAGAATCCAAGTGCCACACTTCTTAACCTTTTGAATTAAGTGAAGATGGTTTTCTTTAGTAATGTTAGAGCATTTCATGTTCTCTATCAGTTATCTTTTCGTTTGACGTAGAGCTTTGTGCAAAGGTTGATTTATTCGATTGTCTTCCATCTGAGGCAATTAAATGTCGCAATTCGCTTTTACGACCAAGAACCTTGATTAAAAGCACAAAGAACGAGATGTTTTAATAGCCTATTTTTCTCAACTTGACATTCCATTTTAATGATTTGAAGATTAACAGAATTTAACACAAACTAAAAAACTAAACAGATTACGTTATAACTAAACATGGTCTTTCAATTGACTTAAAACAGTAGGCCGAAAAAATATTTAATGATGTGCGCAATTAAAAAGAACACCAATCCAAAATATATATTCAGCTACAATATATTTCGACCTAGTTAGTCTCAAATTTTAAACTATTTAGAATAAACAATAGTAGTGGGATGCGTCACATCCAGCACAACCCCTCCTCCCCTCTCGGAAGAAAATTTTTCTTAGTCCAAAAGTACAAATTTTTCTGAGACAAAGACATATTCAAGCTCATTGAAACAAAGACAACGAGTCATTCAAGGTCATTGGATGAGTCATCATATTTTTTCAAGGTCATTCAAAAGTAGGTCAAGGTCATTGGATGAGTCATCATATTTTTCAACGTCGTTCAAAATTTCTCAAGGTCATATTATTTTTAAAAATTTTAAATTTAAAATTAAAACTTATTTTTTATAAGTAGTGTTTTAATTATTAATATTTTTTAATTTTAATTTTTATAATTAATGTTTTAACTATTAATGTTTTCTAATTTTTATTAATGTTATTATTATAGTTACAAGTTTTATTATTATTATTATTATTAATATTATTATATTTATTATTATACTATAATTAATATATAATAAAAACAAAGTCATATACAACAAAAACTTTTATTAAAAATAAATAATTCGACTATAGTAATATTGTCGAAGAGCTTTATTCAAAACTCATTCCACATACTTCCGATATCGGGCAGCGCAGCAATGACATTCATCACGACATGAATATTCAGGTTCCATATCTTTTGATATTTTGTTTTGCTTGACGTCCCATAGGAACTCATCGATTACGGAAAATATCCATATAGGTTCATAATTAAAGACCAAGTCTGGAATTAGTGATTTTGGTTTATCCTTCAATATTTCATGTATATCTGGATAATAGAAGTCTTGACGTTCTTTGATAACTTTAAAATAACCATCTACAAAATAGTTAATAATAATAATAGTAATTATTAATTACCATAATGTTTAATTTCATTCATAGCTTGAACTGCGCTCGTAACATCCATTATAAATAATAACAATTACTTTAAACTAATTTAAACTAATGAGAAGTTAAACACACACACACAACCTTGTAGCTATAAACAATAAATATTAATTTAGATAGATTTGAAAATGAATAAAGAAATTTTAATAATAATATTAGTTTTTAGTGTTTTTAATATGGCTAACTCAATTGTTGTAACTGTTCAAGGTAAAAATTCCAAAAGATGCGAATGTCCTGATACAGTCATGTTGATGGATATTTTGTATATGATAGATAGACCTAGATATTTGAAAACTCCAGTCAAAAGATTATCCGAAAGAATGAGTAATTTAGAAATCCGATTTGAACTCACATATAAGACTTTTAAAAGAGCTCGGAACGAATTATATGATGATATACTATATCTAAATAAGACCATTGGTATTATCTAAAATGAATTACGAAAACTAATATTAGAATTGAATGAAAATTGTAAACTTAATGAAAATATGATGAATCAAGTTCAATATAGTATAAAATTTTATTCTAATAAAACAACTGATCAGTTCAATCTTATAATGAAAGAAGTTCAACAACCGGTTAACAAATCGAAAGAAGTTAATGTTAACAGTGGCAACAAATCATCATTGTCATTTCCATTAGATATTTTTACATATTTTCTTAACATTGCAACTTCTTAATGTCCATGCATGATTCTGATTGGTCCAATATAGTATAAATAAGCTTACACTTCCAAATATTTTTATAAAATGCCAGAAAATAAATTTTTTATAACTTTGTTGAATGATCTGGTTTCTAATAATAGAGAAAAAGATGATATCATTAAAAACATAAAATCCATGGTAAACCGTACCGAGAAATTCGTAAAAGACATCTCATTTGATTATGAAAAAATTCTCAATTTGCCAACATTGGAGAGAAAGAAGACATTCCAATCGATATTTAGTTATATGTTTGATGAAAATAATAAATGGATGCGAATAATAGTAGGATTAATGTATATGAAACACATGATATTAAAATCTGGATCCGACTATGAAAATTATTTCCAGTGATCTATAGAGGTATATTACTATTTATTTTTCTTTTATTTTTTATCATTATTTAGGTAACAGAAACAAAAATTGATCCATGGGTAGAAACAAACAGTGGATGGATAGCTATTATTGAAGTTGCCACAGAAGACAAACGTTCAGATATTTATATTGCAAATTGCAAATTTTTTTAAAAAATATTAACTGTAGCATCGGTTTCATATATATGTAATAATGTTTATCATAAATTTTAATAAATATCTCTTTGTTATTATCATTATTAATAAAAAAAAAGATTTATTGATTGTTACATGTACATGCTTCATCACCACAATATTCTATCATTATATATGCTATGACATGGTCAACACAAGTCTTAAATTCGTTAGGCTCAACTAAATTTTCAGTAGGGATTTCTTCATCGTTAATAATTTCAGTATCATTAATAATTTCTTCATCATCACTCTGAGATTCTGAATCACAACATGAATCTTCTTTACTCAATACTTCAACTAGAGTCAACATATTTCTAATTTTTACACCAGCTATTTCTTCGAGTTTATCAAACAAAAGGTTTATTAAATATTCTAAACAAAAATTAATTAATTATTTTATATTTTATATTTTATCTTTTTCAGACATTATTTTTAAACAAATTTAAAACTAATTATAATTTTTTTTATAGAATAACAAAGAAAACAAAACATTAAAACATTTATTAAACACTAAAATATACATTAAAATAATTGTGAAAGTCTAGCAGTAACAATTTTCTAGATTGGAGAAAGCACATCATTTTGATCAGCTTTATATCCTTGGATTGTTATTGTTAAATACCAGTTTTCCTGTTCTTTGAAACCTATTTCTGTAAACGCATCATAATATGTGGTATATTGACTGATGAAGTATGCATTTTTATTGCATGTTAAGTTTGAATTTATTTTTTTGAAAATCTTATCAATATCCTTGATATATATTATTGGGAGTGTCCCAGTGAGAGATTAAAATTGAGTTCTATTGAGTTTGACTGGATTTACTAATTGCATATTTATAAGTTTCTTTTAAAAATACATTTTATAATTGTGGAACATCTGAACTGGTTGGACACTGATAACATTGATTTTCTTGGTCACGTTTGATTTATGATATTTATAAGGTGGTGACGAGCTTTTATACCCTTGTTAGATACTGATTAACCAATCAGAATCATGCATGTACGTATTTCTATTATTATTATTTTTATTATTAATTAATTAATTATAACAAAGCCTGTGCTAATGAATAATCATCATATGATATACAAAGCCAGTGTATGATAAGTGCGTGACTGCATGCATACACACTCAAGACTGTCTGTGATTTACAAAGAAAACACATACATACTTTTGTTTGTATGTAATTTACAAAAACAGATACATCAAAATCTCTCACCTATATGAGTGTGTATTTCTATACTTATTAAGTGTTACATTATTATTGATATTAATATGATTATTATGATCATTATTATTATTATTTTTAATATTATTATTATTTTGTTTATTATATAAAACAATGACTAAATAAAATTATTATTAATAAAACTTGTTAATACCAAAAATAAATCAAAAAACAAAACAAAGTCAAACTATAAAACAAAAAGATATAACACAAAACATTTGTCTTAAAACTTGTTAATTCTAAAAACAAATCAAAAACAAAACAAAATCAAACAATAAAACAAAAAGATGTAACACAAAACATTTATTGTCTTAAAAGTTGAAGCTTACAAAAACATCTTACGGATTTCACTAGGCACCATTCTACGTACCGTTGATACCGAAAATTGCAATAGCTGCAATCCAGAATACATGGGTATTCTGTTTCCATTTCCGTCTCCAATCTGTTTATTTTGTTGTCCCTTAGAGTCTGATTGATCAGCTCCGAAATCCATATTCTCGTCTCATTAAATATGAGCTCGGGAATCATTGTTGTTGGCTTGTCCTTTATTATTGCAATGAGTTGAGGATAATAATACTGTAATCTTCCGATTACCAGGGTTTCATATTCTTTTAAATAAAATATTAATAATAAAAGAAAATAAATAAATAATAAATTTACCTTTTCGAATGTTACTATTCATCGGTAAATCGGCGTAGTATTTTCCATTTTAAAAACGAAATAAAATGAACAAGCAAGTTGTTTTAATCAAACATTTGCCAATCAGGTGTCGATCAATCCCCTGATTTCATTTTGTATGTCTGTAACAATATTTTTGTACTCTAGATTTCGCAATCATAATATGACTATTTTCCCACTGGCAAACACGTTAACAAACATTAGGTTGTATTTTAAAAGCCTCAGTGCAGGAAATAATTCTGGCTCAAACATACAAAGACATCTTATTGACATGTTGTATAGATTGAAAGGTTGTCCCATATCCATGGTAACCGTAATTGACTGTATTTTAATATCCTTAATTCTATATTGTAATTTATTGATGTCTAAAGGTTTTTTGCATCCCTTGATTCTGCATTTGCCTTATTTGAAAAATATTATAATATATTTTCCACTGCTATCAACAATTTACTATGGTTTACCATTTGGAAACGTCATTTTTGATACATCAAAAGTTCCTTTATAATTTATATTTGATAACATAATTAAACAATAATGAAATATTAATCTATATATATATATATGATTTTTAGAAAGAGTTCATTAAATTATATGATATAAACAAAAACCTATAATTATACAAATTAATAATGGAACTAAGAAATGATGCGGTATATCAAATCGTAGACCCGGCCCAAGTAGTAGTAGTAAAACTATGTTTGTGTGTAAATTACTGAAATCTAATTTATTCCAAACAAAATTTAACAAGATTTATTGGCACAAAGGTGCAGATGAAGAACATGGATTAACTCAAGATAATTTCTAAAAATTGAAAAACATGAAAATAGTAAAGGGTTTCGATAAAAACTGGTCAAGTCGATTAAGGAAAGGTGATGTCATCATTATTGATGATTTGTATCAGGAAGCTAATAAAGAAAAGGATTTTAATAATTTATTCACAAAAATCAGTCGACATGTTGGTGTTACTGTGATTTTTATTACTCAAAATCTATTTCATCAGGGTGGAGCACATCGAACAAGGAATTTAAATGTTCAATATTTAGTTATTTTCAAGAATCCTAGAGATGCAACAGTTATTGATTTTCTTGCTCAACAAGCATACCCTAATAATTTTCTCATCAGTGCATTTCAAGATGCTACAAAATCACCACATGATATATATTTCTTGATTTCACACAACAATGCAATGATGATTTACGGGTAAAAACAGATATTTTCAATAAAGAAGGTGCCATGGTATATAAACATAGTTAAAACTATTAACATGTAAAATTGTTTATGAAATCCAGGCTTAAAAATGTCCGAAAACTTAGACAAAGTATTAAAAAGAAAATAAAGAACACAGTTCCAACAAAGAATAGTTATACACAATCTAAAAAACTAATAACCGAGAATTTTCCCCTCAATGAATCTAATTTCGAAAAGCATTATTAAAAGGTAATAAAAAGAGCAGAGTTCATAAAAACATAGGAGTTTCCCATATTTTAATGCATTGTTAAAGGCTTTGAGTATGAAAAGAATGTCTATTTTACAATCATTTCCAAATTTTGTTGTTGATGATTAACGCAAAATTCTATTAAAAGTAGTTAGAGATAAAATTAAAATCAGTAAAACTAAAAACCTAGTATTGAATAAACATCGTAAGTCTTTGTTATCGCTAGTAAATAATAAAAATCGTAAGCAAATGAGAAAAATCATATATAAACAACAAGGCCGTTTTATCGGAGCAATGTTACCATTATCAATATCATTATTAGATGGATTACAATAAACGATGGGACAATCATTACCTAATGTTAAATTAAAATTTAAATCATATTGTTGTAATGGAGAAGATTTGGACGAACCCAGAAGACGAAGCAGGTTTTGGTGGAGTAGCAAAGTTAGAGAAAAGACTCCCAAATTCGAAAAAGAAAACGCAAAAGTGGCTGTCAGATCAGCTTGCGTACAGTTTAAACAAACCAATGCGGAAAAGATTTCCAACGAGAGCTTATAAGACATTCGGTATTAATGATTTATGGCAAATGGATTTGATGGAGATGATACTGTATTCGAAGATTAACAAGGGTTATAAATATATTTTAACGTGTATTGATGTTTTCAGTAGTTTAACCAATAAAGACAAAATCTGCAGAGGAAATATCTAAAGCAATTAATAATATATTTAAAAATGGATATCCAGACAATTTGCAAACCGATTTAGGTATTATTATTGATATTATTATTGATATTATTATTATTATTATTATTATTATTATTATAGGCAAGGAGTTTTACAATAGTAAGGTTAAGCAAATCCTGGATCGTCTCAAAATAAATCATTATTCTGTACATTCTCAATACAAAGCCGCTCATGTTGAAAGATTTAACCGGACATTGAGGGATAGATTGAAGAAATATTTTGTGCATCAAAGTAATAAAATATGGATAAATGTATTACCGAAAATACTTGTTAGTTATAATTATTCATTATATCAAGGTCTGAATGATTTTAGACCCGTAGATATCAGCTTGAAAACATTAAATCAGTACGGTCTAAAAAAGTTGTAAAAATTGCAAAACCAAAATATAAAGTTGGTGATCACATTAGAATTAGTAAAATATCTGCTTCGCCTTTCATCAAAAATTTCGATAGTAATTGGAGTGATGAGGTATTTCAAATTACTAAAATTAATACTAAACAGAGTCCTGTAATGTATGTTATTAAAGATAGTGATAACAATGTAATACAAGGGAAATTCTATGAACAGGAATTACAAGTTATTTCCAAACCTACAGTGTTCACAATTCAGAAAATATTGAAAACTAAAATGATGGATAAGGATAAACAATACTATGTCAAATGGCATGGATATATAAAACCCTCATGGATATCATCAAAATAGCTAGTAAAGTGAGTTTCTATACAATTTTACCTAGCAATAGTTGCCCACTAATACATTCGGAAAATCAAGCAAGTAAATTTATGGTTGATCTTCAAAATCCCATTTATTTACATGGAAATTGGGAAGTTGCTTTGCAAGGCTTTACATTTGTGTACAATACATTCCCATTTTATAGTCATTGTAAAATCGGTTACAAGAAGCGTGTTCCCAAAACATGTAGTGGTATTTTCTCAATCAATAATATTGATCGATATTGTCATATTCCGGATCAGATTTTAGATGAAAATAGTGGCAGGTTTTTCAAAGATGGATTGAATGTTAGTTGTGAATTTAGTACATTTACAATAAAGTTTGAAAGTATTGACGATGCCAAGCGAATGGGTACTGATAAACTTAACATTGTTGTTTCTAGTACTGAATACCTAATACATTTTAAAACTTTTATTGATGTCGGCCCTGTGAATGAACACATCAAAATAACTGTATCATATAATAATGAGATGGAAGATACATTTACATTTACTAAAGATTTATATATCGAAACACTTGAAGAGTTACATAAATATATTTCATTCAATTGTTTACATATATTTAAAACTATTGAATTTGTTAAAGATGGATTATGTAAATTCAGTTTGAATAATAACATTTGTGAAGTTACATTTGATATAAATTTGGCTAATATATTGGGATAAGATAAGCAAACATATAGGGCAAGTGCTTTTAGTGTACGCAAACCAAAAATAATAAAACTTCATAGACAAATGTTCATATATACTAACATCATTGATCCTATAATTGTTGGTGACTCTTTGATTCCTCTATTGAAATCTGTTTGGGTTGATAAACATGACCAGGATTAAGTTGTCAATATAAATATCGATAATCCCATGTACTTACCGGTATCAACATCATGTATAAACAATATAGAAATAAATATTCGTGATGATAGTGGCAAATTTATTGAATTTAGTAAAGATACAAAAACTCATTTGACATTACATTTTCGTAAATTAGATGGCCAATAACGATATTATTAGTATGTATAGTGGTAGCCAAAGTGGTGGCAAATTACCATATTTTATTGGTAAACAGTATGGATCAGGATGGTTGAGAACTATCGGTAGATTTGCACTTCCTATTCTTAAACGCCTTGGTAGTTTTGGTATGAAAACCGCTAAAGATGTGATAATGAATGAGCAGAAAATATTACCATCTCTGAAATCAAATGCATTATCAGGTAAAGTTTTACCTAGTGTTGCAGGTATGTTTCAAAAACAGGAAGCAGCACCGGCACTGGCACAAAAACGTAAAAGGCATCATAAACATCATATAAACAAACGAATGAAAGGACATGGAACTATATTTCAAAAATGATTTGTGGTAAATCTGAATTGTGTTTATTTGATAGACCATCCCCCCAAGCAGTAATTGAAATGGTGCCTTTGAAGATGTATTTCCGATGAATTTTATTATAGATAGTAGAACTGATATTAAATTTTATATTAATTGTTCCCAAACTGAATATCTAGATTTGAACAATACATTTGTTAACTGTTCAGAGAAAAGTTGTAGATAAAGATAGAAAACCGTTAGGCGAACCATGTGATGTAATACCAAACAATTTCTTGTTTCATACGCTTTTTAAAGATGCAGTTCTCGGATTTAATAATATCAAAATTGAAGGTGGTAACAGTATAAATATTCACAACGCTCTAATAGAAACTATTATAAATTACAATAGCTATACTAAATATACATGTTTAACTCCTATGGGTTATGGTAGTGATGACGATCGGAAAAGGTGGATTAAAAGCTCGAAATTATTTACCATGTGCTCATCATTAGAACTCAATTTTATGGATCAACCGAAAAATTTTCTCCCAGGTGTTAATGTACACATTAGATTGAAAAGATCAGAGTCCGTATTATCACTAATAAGTGCCACCACAGCACCAATTCTTCAATTAGTTGATGAAAAAATTATTGGTGAGAAGAGTTCGTGTTGAACCCTCTGTATTAGCCTGTCATCAAATAGAGCTTAATTCTAAGCATGCAATATATCCATTGAAAACAAAGAAAAATTGTCAATTTGCTATTGCTAAAGGTTCAGCTTCTTTCTATAAGGAACAAATATTTGGAGATAGAAGAATGCCCAACTTTATATTGGTAACATTTCAAAGTGAATCTCAATATAATGGATCATACTTAACATCGGGCTCAATATTTCTAACATTTTGGTGTAAATAAATAATTAAATAAGTTTGGAAACGATTTAATTAACAGATAACGCCAATAAAAAATTTTTCGTACGATATATTTCGATAGCATAGCTATCATCTTCAGGTACTCAAAACCAACTAAAAATATTATGAATTAACATTTAATTTATACAAAGTATTTTTTTTATTAATTTAATTTTGTAATAAATAAATATTTATAAAATATATTCAATTAACTTTTAATTAATTTAAAATTTTCACTTATATTATAATTTTTAAAAAATTAAAGTAATTTAAAATTTTTCAATTATTTTAATAATATTAAAAAACAAACATGATTTAACATACGTAAACTATTTAAAAACATTCAAAACATTCGTAGTCACAGCACTTTGCACATTAATCTTTGGATCCAATGAACTTATCAACAATGCTTCACATATCACGCGTTCCCAATAATTATTAAAACTTCTCAACAAAATTCTAAAATCAGACATTACTATTTCACTTCCACAGCCTCTATTTGTGCTCACTAATATTGGTCAAACCCTTCAATCCACAATGCTCTAGAACTCGAGTACAGAGATGACGGGAAGTCTCTCCAATGTATGTGGCATTACATCCATTACATGTAAATTGATAAACAAGATTAGAACACAATCCAACCGGAGTTTTTTATTTATTAATAAACATCTTGCGTACCTTACACGAATTAGAGACGATCGAAGATACGGAAATAATTACAATCGAAGATGTCGAACTAATCATTATCGAAGATAGTGAGCTTGATCTCGGTAAATTTTAAATTTATTTTTTCTATATATTTTAAAATACGTTTTAGTTGATTTGGATGCCAACTTTACTGAAGATGACCACATTTCTGTGGATGCCAACGTTCCTGATAATGCCCACATTTCTGTGGATGCCCCCTTTTCTGGGGAAGATATGAAAATCATCTCTTCTATAGAGGATGACGATTCTTCGCATTCAGAGGATAAATGTTAGTTTTTTATTTATTTTTATTTATTTATAAAAAAATTAAGTTATTAATATTTGAAGTATAATTAAAATAATACATCAAATATAAATAATTTATAATACATTTTATAAGGTTCTATTTATTTTTCAATAATAACTATAAGTTTTATGATAAATCTATTGATATTACCATAATAATTATTGAATTATAAAGAAACAACTCTATTGATATTACCATAATAGTTATTGAATTATAAAGAAACAATTTTATTGATATTACCATAATAAGTTAAAATTATAAAGAAACAAATCTATTGATATTGCCATAATAGTTATTGAATTATAAAGATATTATTTTTTATTAGATACTTTATATAGATATTATTTAATAGTTTGCAGTGAGCATGCAAATATTTTATATGTTTTGTATATATTATTTTTATTAGATATTTAATATAGGTTTTATAGGAATTAATAATATTTTTAATATAATAGTTAGCATTTTTAGATTAATTATTAGAAACTTTATATAGGTTTTGTACATATATATTTATTTTTTATTAGGCACTTTTTATCCGAGATATTGCATCTCATCATTACAACATAGCAAAAGATGTAATAAAGACAAGAAAAACTATTATAGCCATAGATTTAATGGCATCGATATTTTTTATATATGCGCCATATGCAAGACTTCCCAGAGCATTAAATATAAAGAATTTTATAGGAAAAATGCGATTCATTTAAATTCTTTTAAGTCAAATAAAATTAAACTTTTTAAGGAAATTAATAAAAACAATATAGATATTTTGAATATAATGCAAAATAAAACTACATCAAATAAAACGAATAAAAGGCCTGCTGAAAATATTAAAAATAATATAAATATTATACCAGATATAAATAATGAAAATATTATAAGTAATGATATTAAACCTATTATAAATAATGAATATTTTATAAATAATGATATTATACAATTCGGAAGTTCTGTATTAGAGAATGAGCTGAATATATCCGTTAATTTAAATAATCGCTATCAAAACTTTACGTTTTGATATATCTAACGCGCAACTAATTAAAATAACTTTAACTGAGCGAATCAGTAATAAATTAATTTTAGAAATAAATAAAATGGGGAGCGTTAAAATTCAATTCGCAATATTAATTAAATTTGAATAAGATGGTGAGATCCGTGACAATTATTTTTTGAATAATGCGGAGACATTTTCGGATAACTATTTAAGCGAAGGGGTTAATAAGCTTAATGAAAAAATAGAACAATTCACCCATTTAGGCAGTGGATGGCGTGTTATTAATATTATGGAAATACATTTTATTTTGACTAAATATGCTCCTAATAATCGTCTGTCTGGACATAAATATATTGAAACCCCTTCTGCATTGAAAAAGAAAGGAGCTATAGTAAATATAAAAAATAATGATGACAATTTGACGTCAAACCCCTGACTGTAACATACAAATTAGATGCCGTTGGTGTCCATATTGCCTTAATGGGTTTAAATTAGATAATGCATTCAATACACATGTTGAATTATGCGCCAAAAATCAGACTGGCACAACCCTTTTAACATTACCCGAAAATAAAAATTAAGAATTCCTAAATCACTCTAAACATATCACCCCATCTTTTGTGATTTATGCCGATTTTGAATCGGTTTTACTTCCTAATGATAGACATCATCAAATTCATATGTCTGTTGCAGCAGGCTTTTTATTAATTAATTATTACACTAACACAAAATCGTATTATTACTTTTATGGTCTTGATTGCATTCCTGACTTTCTTAAGAAAATTGAGGAAATTTCTACTGAAATTGTTATTCCGTACTATGATTCAGAAGGTGATAAATTAATAGGGCCTATGTCTTTCAATGAGGTTCGACAGTTTAAATCTTGTCGAACCTGTTATTTATGTAAAAAACCTATTGTACATCCGGTTAGAGATCATTGCCATTTTACAGGTGATTATCTTGCCGAAAATTTAATGTAGCTCGTAGGATTTATCGATTACTACCTATCGTTTTTCATAATTTAAGAGGGTATGACCTTCACCATATTTTAAAATACGGTCTAGATCGCTTTCCTTCATGGAATTTAGATATCATACCGACCTCTACAGAAAACCTTATTTCATTAATTGTTCACATTAACAAATTGGCTGTTCGCTTTATCAACAGTATGCAATTTGTTAATTGTTCGTTAGCTAAGGTTGTGTTTGTTAGTTGACTGTAAAGGTATCTTTCCGTATAATTTTGCTATTTCTGAGGAAGTTCTTGAGACTACTTATGAGTTGCCTCCAATTTGGGAGGGGGTAAGTGAAGATGAGTACAATAGGGTACAACTAATCTGGACGCAGCAAAACTGTAGTACTTTGCGTGATTATATGTTAATTTACTTTAAACTTGACGTATTCCTCCTTGAAGACTATTTTCAACAATTCCGTGCCAATGCTATTGTTTACAATGGTCTTGAACCTCTAAATTTTTATGGAATTCCGGGTATGTCATGGGCTTCAGCGCTTATGACATTAACGGAACCCATTGAACGTTTACAGGACATGGAAATGTTCAATTTTTACGAAGGTGGAATACGGGGTGGGTTAACATTTGTTAACAAACATTACATTGCTTGGGCTCTTAGCCAAAGTCTTCCTTACGCTGATTTTACTTGGGTGTATGATGGTTTGGATGAGGTTTTGAGTGAATGTGTTAATGTTATGGATATTGAAATTCTTTCATATGGATATACTATGGAAGTTGATATCGAGATTCCTGATTATTTACATGATTTTTTAAATGACTTTCCGATTGGACCGGAAAAGATGTGCCCACCAAATTCAAAAGTTGAGAAGTTAATGCTCACGCATTATCCTAAGACTAACTATGTTCTTCATTGGAGGCTTCTCAGGCTTTATCTTTCTCTCGGGGCTGAGGTTGTATATATACATAGAGCTATTAAATGAAAGCAAGCTCCTATTTTTAAAAATTATATCGATAAAAACACTAACTTGCGTGCAAATGCAGGTAGTGAATTATATAGAAATTTATTTAAATTGTATAACAACAATCTGTATAGTAAATCTGTTGAGAACCTTAAAAAGAGGATGAATTTGTGATTATGTAATTCAGCTGAAAAGTTAATTATATATTCGTCAAAACCGGCATTTAGAAAAACAATAGAGAAAACTAATGACCTTTTTGTCGCTCATCTTAATAAGGACTCAATATGTTTGGATAGATCTAGTTATATCTGTCAATCAGTTCTAGATTTATTCAAACTACGGATGTACCAGTTACAGTATGTTGAATTACAAAAATATCGTGATATTTATAATTGTGATATAAATCTAGTAGCGGGTGATACGGACAGCTTCTTTTTGGAGATAAAAAATTTAAAATTAGATATTTTATTAAAAGCGATGATTTCGGATGACCTATTAGACACCTCAAATTATGATCCTTCTCATCCTTTATATTCTAGACGACTTGACTAAGTTATATGCAAGTTCAAGGATGAGAGTAAAGGTTTAGGATATAGTGAGTGGGTTTTCCTAAATGTTATAGCTTGCTAGGAAATAAGTCAACAATGCGAGCTAAGGGTGTAAAATTACCGGGTACCGACATTAAACACCAATCGTATTTGCATTGTTATAATAACAATACTATTATGTCGGTACCTCAAACTAGGATAAGAACCCAAAATCACCAGCTGTTTACTTTTAAAAATTCTAAAATCGCCTTAAATAATCATGACAATAAGAGAGTTTGGGTAGGGAAAAACTCAAGTTTTGCATATAGTCATTATAGAGGGGTTGATGTCCTTGATGTGGGCGGTAATATAGCAATGCCTGAAGCCGATACTGCAATTCGAGATGAACAATTTGCAGAAATATTTGACAATATAATTGATATTTATTGAAAAATTTGTATATAGTTGAAAAAATAAAAAATTGTGAAAATAATTTGTCTTTACTATTTTGACGTTTTTAGATTTTTTTGTTATAGTTTTTTAGATTTATTAATATTTTTAGATTTATTTTTTAATATAATAGTTTGAAGTGAGCATGCAGATATTATATAGGTTTTGTATATATATTTATCATTTTGATTAGATATTTTATACAGGTTTTCTATATAGTATTTGGTTTATAAAATAATGTAAATAATAAAAAGTGTAATAATAAAAGTAAAATTAATAATAATAATATTAATAATATTAATAAATTAAAACTTGTAACAATAATAATAAAAATAATTATAATAATAATCACTAAAACTTGTAATAATAATAATAATAATAATAATATTAATAAATAAAAATATTTATAAATAATAATCACTAACACTTGAAATAATAATAATAATAATAATAATATTAATAAAAATAATAATAATAATAATAATAATAATAATAAAACTATAATAATAATAATATTAATAAAAATTAAAAAATATTAATAATTAAAACACTACTTATAAAAAATAAGTAGTAATTTTAAATTAAAAATTTTTAAAAAATAATATGACCTTGAGAAATTTTGAATGACCTTGAAAAATATGATGACTCATTAAATGACCTTGACCTACTTTTCAATGACCTTGAATGAGTCATTTCTTTGTCTCGGAAAAAATTTGTACTTTTGTACTTTGAAAAAATTTCTGCGCGGGTAGGGGTGTGCTAGATGTGACACATCTCACTACTAACAATTGTTATTTAAACAAGTTTTTCCTTTTAAATTCTCAAAACATTTTATCAAAAATTAAATAACGATAGTCTAAAGCTCATGACTACCTGACGAAGACTGTTATTCAGTCGAAATATATTTTGGATTGGTGTTCTCTTTAATTTAGTTCATTGCCTATTTTGTGATATGTTCAATGTTAAAATTTCTAAGACGACAGGAGCTTACTTACTAACCTAATATTTTGAAGATTTTGAAATTCACGTGCCAGTTTTTGTTAACATATGGAATGCAATGCAATCTCAATTAAAAACTAAGAACATTCGTTATAATTTGCAGCAATTTGATGATTTAATCTTCACCGAACTCTGATCTTGAGTCGACGTAAATCGTGAAACTTGTCTTTTAGCTGCATAACATAATAACATGTCAAATATTATCTCAAACATATTAATCTTAATACCGAAATTGAGAGTTGCTGGTAGTCTTTGAAATATTATGTTAGTTAGTGACCAAGGATTAAGATATAGGAAAGGACTAACTTGTCTCTGGAGGATAATTTTATAACACCAGATTTACTGACAAAATTATATTAATATTTTTAATGAACATTATCACATTGACGAATACATTAAAATGCAGTTATATAATAAATTTTAATTGAAAAATTTTTTATTACAAAAATAATCTAATGCGAAACATAGATTAACATAAAGGATTGGAACGAAAATCTTGTCCGATAAAAATTAATATTTATTTAACCAATAGAGAAATATAAACAAAACATCATTCTTCTGTAAATCTAAAATGTTGAAAAAGTCACCTTTACCATAATGTTTTAGAATGAAATAATTTGATCATATATTTCAATAAAAGATAAAAATACCTCATTTCTATAAGAAATAAATAACAAATATTTTAAAATAAAAGAGTGAAATTATTATAGTTTTAATAAATTGTTAAATAATTAAAATATTTATATAAAATATTAACTTTAAAAAGGTTTTTTTAATTATAACAATTAAACAAAATATGATACATTATCAGTCGGGATTTTTCAATGACAATGTCAACAAAATTGCCGTTCAATTTTAATTAGATTTATTAATGGAATGCCAGTTTTTTTGGTAATTCTGAATTTATAAATAAATATATATTTCTAATTATTTTCGATTTTATAAAATAATATTTAAATTGAATTTATCCCGTTTTAAGTATAAACTCAAAAAATTAAAAAGATGTCGAAGTCTTTCTGTTTTTTGATTAATTGATATTTGCACATTCCTTTCGAATAAATGGACTTCAATTTTAACTGAAAAAATGTGTTGTGCAAATGTAGTAGGTAAATGTGAGCCATCCAGCACAGAACGTTCTAATTGGCTGACAAGAAATGATGACTAATCGAGTAGAGGGTGAGTCAGGGGTCACGTGGGTGTTTTGCGCGCGTGTGTATGGCTCATGGTCTTTATTCTACAGCGGTTCAAAGAGGTCATGTCAGGGTAAAAGTATAAGTCATATATATTTGTCAAATTCAAAACAAAAACATACCAGGTGAAATTTATTTTATGACTCATACTTTTTCGAAAATTTTTCAAAGAGGGTATTGCAGATTTTTCTAAACCTTTATTTTTAAATAACATTCAAATAATTTCAAGCAATCATTTATTAAATTGTTATTTTAACTAATTTAATCATTCACTTTAATTAATTAAATTTTCAAGGTTAGTTTTAGAATAATGTAAAATGCTCAATTTCATAAGATTAAATAGAATAAAATGATATAAATAAAAAATATTTCCTTAACAACGAATTTGAGAATACATTTCTACATTATCTAAATGTAAACAAAAATAAATTAAGTAAATATTTGTTTTTGCTTTTAATTGTTTTAAAATAAAAAGATTTATCTAATTTTTAGACTTACCGAGAAATTGACTTTTTAAGTATAACATTGTTTTTGAAGTCTAATTCTAATATTTTTATTTCAAATATTTTTACAAAATTCACTTAATTTTAAAAAGATTTATATTTTATAAATTTTAATTATAGACATTTCACAATAACTTAAAATGTGTTTTGTTAAATATTTAATATGAATATATTTACGATTAATTTAGATAAATCTAATATTAGAACTCCACGCGTGAAAGAATGGACGATAATGTTGAAAAATGAATTTTTTCTTTTACTGTGATATTTTAATGAATGAACTAATTAAAACAAAAGTTTAATATTATTACCAAATCTAACAATTAGAAAAGTACACGAGTTCTTTTAATTGACTTCATTTTTCTTTATTTTATGATATTTTGGTTTTTCACTTGTTGTCTTTTGTTAAACTTAGTTGATTCACTATTATCCATATTATTAACACCCCCCTTACAGTAAAGAGGATATTCTTAAAAATTTTAAAATTATATTACTTAAATCAGGAAGCCGTAATACTGAGACTTGAATCGGTAACAGAATTTTTTTTGAATATGCAATAAAGGATTAAATAATGTCTAAAAAATTAACACAAATTTTCCTTAGCAACGTAAAACCTTCGTACAGCGTTCATAGGATCCGTTAAGAAGAATACGCAATGAGTAGAACTAGCAAATTGATTAATTATCATAAATATTATTATTAAAATAAAAGTAAGTTAATCATTTATAAACCTTTATAAAATATATAATAATTTTTTGAAACTTAATTTATATACTTAACTATTCTTTTATATTATATTTTTAACTAATGTTAAAATAATTAAAAATGTAAAAGTATAAGCATCGAGAAATAAACATCCTTCAAGGTTAACCTCAAAGCCGAATTAGAGACGTGAGTTATATAATTGAGCATAGGAAAATGTATAAAGGAACAACTGATTTTAAAAACACTAAGATTTTATATAAAAACTTAAATAATTAGTAGAAAAGAATTTAACATTGACTCAAAAATTCACTAACAAATAACAAGGTAAATTTTCAATAACAAATACACAAAATTTGAAATTCTATATTTATTCTCAATTTTACTTCAAATATTTGGCTAAGTTTACAGAGAGAAAAATTCCTTGGAACAAAATGTGAGAAAATTCGTTAATTAATAAATTTTCAAATTCACAACTTGAGCACGAATAAAAAATATTTTTGTTGACATATACGGGCAATATACTCTAAAGTTTAGAGTCTAAACCAAGCAGCTCATCCTTAAATTTCAATTTTTTGTTTAAGTTTTCGTTTCTTTTCTAAATGTACTAATTAACTAATAATGAGCTTGATTTTAATTTTTAATTTATGATTTCGTTCTACTGATTTTTCTTTATTTTTGCTTTATTTGCAACCCTTCTACAAATATTTTTTCATCTTTTATTCTACCGTTAGTAATAATGTTTCTCACAATTAATCACTAAAAATTGTAATTGTTTTAATGATTTCGTGTAGTTGTAATCAAGAAAACGGAGACTAAATTATATTTGTGCTGAAAAATAAACTAACATAAATTGCTGGGAATTTATTCTAATAAAAATTGAATGAAGTCAGAATAAGAATTGTTAATATCCTTATTCACCGACAATACACAAAAGTCAAAATATAAATAAAAATAAAATGCCACTTCAAAATAGTAAAATTATCCAATATAAAGATTTTCTGGCTAAATTTCATGAAGATTTTAATGGTCAATTAAATAGTTTACCAAATAAAAGTTATTATTTTCCTCAACAATACATTTCTAAAAATGAAATTATTCGTAATCTTGCTTTGAAAGTAAAGAAAGCTCATAAATAAAATTATTTTCGCCAGAACTTTATCTATTTTTTGAAATTGTTTACTGATTTAGGATTTGTTTTACTTATTTGCGTGAAAATAAATAAAATAAAATAAATATAAATATAAATTAAGCACGACAACTAATAAACATTGTTAATATCAATGAAATCAAATAAATATTTTTTAGTTAGAGCATATAATGGTTATTTTTCCCTTTTCTACCTTCGTTTCAGTGACCTCCTTGTTGACATCGAACTTAGTCTCATAGGTCTTGTCACCGCAAATAATCACAAATCTACTGCAACTGAAATTATTTTTGAGAGAAAATATAAATATTTTAATAACAATCACAAATATTATACAATAAAATTTAAAGTCAATACAAAATATAATTTTATTATAAATTCGATTATTAATGAAATAATAAATTTTCACCGTTTGATCGAAAATTAAAAGATTTGTAATTTTATTTGTTTTTTGTCAAATTAAAACAAAACATAAATTAGTTTCAAACTGAAATTATTTTACAGTAATTTTTCAAATTTTTGAAATACCATTTACAACTGAAATGAAAGTTTGTTGGAAAGCAAAACTCACTTTTCTTTTAAAAACTTTGAAATATTATCACGAAAAATGTTTAAATTTCGAATATATTTTAATATAAGTATTATTCATGCTATATCTACGTAAATTTAGGGTTTTTACCAGATAAAAATTTCATAAAATTAATTCCAAAAATAATAGAATTCTAATATATTTATAAAAATATAAATGGTTTAAAAGTGTTTATTATATATTTTTAGTAAAATAAATCATTTTTAAATGTTGGTTAACAAAGAAATATTAAATTTTAAGAAATAATTTATTTCAAAAATTCAATGAAATGGATTTTAAAGAAATTAAAAAATAATTTATGTAATTATTATATTTATTATTATATATACTAGCTGTTGCCAGACCTTTTGCACCCATAACAAAAGTTACCTATCAATGAATATTGCTAGTCGCATTTTAAGGTTTTTGTATAAAAATTTTAAAAGATTTTATATCATTGTATTTATTCTGACAAATTTTTCTTATTATTTTAATATACTTTTTACTTTATTCAAAAACTTACGAAACGTCGAATTTAGTCGATACACTCATGCCTTGCTGAATAGCTTTGTCAAGTACAAGGATAGAATTTCCTTGGTATGTTATATAATCTAAATTAAATGTATTTTATGTTACAAACAGCAATAAAATATTTTTACAATCGTTTGGCAAGATCAAATAAATTACTTAATCTCGAAATTTATTTTATACTAATCAAATCTTTATATACTCATTTTTAACCAATGACATTCTGAGGCGTCATTTGTTTCAAAGTTTCCATGGAAAAATAATAACTGATATTTAATTTCATATTTCTCAAAGTTTCTACTAAGATAGAAATTACAAATTATTAATTAAATGTTTTGGTTATTGAAGAAATTATTCTTAAATAATATTTATTAGTTATTTATAAAACTCTCAAATACAAATGGATATCTATCAGAATAATTAGCAATATATTAAAATTTATTAAAATCATTTTTTTGTTTTATATTTTTTATTATTATTACTTTACATTTACGGATGTAAGTAATTATAAAATGTAATTATAAATAATATTAAGTTGACTCGTAATTATAGCAATGATTCAAATATTAATAAATTTTTTTTATTAATAAGTTAAAATATGACCGAATAAAATATGAAGTATTTAGAAGCAGTTAAATTAAAACATAATTTTTCTCAGAAATTATCAAGTAATAGAAGTGATGCATCAGGATAAAATATATTCATAAAGATTTCAAAATACACAGAGATTTTAATAAGAGATTATAAGTTATTTTCTTATTGTTTGGCTTTATAGAGAAATTAATATTAAATAATATTTAAAATTAACATCATCTTTGTTTTAAAAGCATCATTTTAGTTTCGAGTGAACTAAAAGTAAAATAAAAATACTATAATTCGAAACATAACAATAATAAATATAATTTATAATTATTTGTGCTAACTTCAGTAAAGAGGAGTTGGATATAATAATATTTTCTATTAATTAAAAAAATTTATTTTAATAATTTAAAATAATTAAAATAATAAATCAAATTTTCATTTTTTTTACGAAAATAATGATTTTTACTAAACATTAGAAAATCATTTATTATTATAGTTACGTCACTTTTACTAAAATATAGAAAAAACCTTCACACTTATAGAAATACTTAAACTCTAATTATTTGACTCGCAATTATTGCGTTGTTACTAAATATTGTTTGAAATATGAAATATTTTACAGCTGAAATTGAAATATAATTGCACTTAGAAATTATCAGGTAATAGAAGTGATGCACCACGAAAATATTTATTAAACATATTTTATTATAATAACGAGAATTACTTATATCACTAAGACAATAATTTTTTTGAACTCGAGTAAAATGTTTTAATGGCTTTTTGAACTGTGTTTATTGGTGGATTTTAATGATTTAAAATGATTTATTTTTAATGTTGAGCTGAGCTTGTATATCTCATTTCTCTCATTTTAATTTATTTGAGCTCTCAGTGAATTTAGGTGCTACCAATTATTATTAATCTGAATCCAAACATTTTATTTTCTTTGATTTCAAAGTTATTTGTTTGTTTGTTTGCTTCAAACTTTTAAAGATTTTATAAAATGTTTTTAAATAAAAAACGATTAAAATAATCGTTTCTTTCTTGTCAGGTTTGTGATATTCAAAGTTCTAAAGAATCTTTTTTATTATCGAAAAATAAAAATTCCAAACAATGAATTCAAATTTATTTATCAGCAGAAATATAATCTAGCCTCGCGGTTCAGTGATTTACAACTAAAGAAAATGATTAAACAATTACAAGTTTTAGTGATTATTACAAATATTTGTTATTTATTTTTCTAGAAATTCACAACCAAATGACATTTCATTAATATAATTTCACAATCAACATCCTCTTTGATAGCTTTGTTAGGTTTATTTTATTTACCCAGTTACAGTTATTTCTGATATATAATTATTATTAAATTTTTAAATGTCTTTTTATCTATCAAACTGGGTTTTTTGTGAAATAGGAAAAGGTCGATAGTGAGTGAAATTATTTTTATTTTTTCAACAAACGTTTATGCGTATATTGACATAATATTAACGATAATATTACTTGTTCAAGGGAGATTTATAATATTTATTTATTCTTTTGATATCCTTTGATGTTCTATTAGAGTATTATTTATTGATATCTCTGTGAATTTATTGCAATTTATTTATTTTAATTAAAATTTTAAATCATATAATGATAAAATATTCAACAAATATAATATAATTTCACCAAAATGAATCCAAAAATTATTAATAATTTTCAATGTCAATAAATATTTAATAAACAAAAAGTTTTCATTTATAATTGTTATTAATTTGAGTATTTAACTGTTATTTTTTTGTTTGATATATTCATTTCTGTTACAACTTTATCGCACGAGACTTTTGTCAAATAATCTTCACCGTTGAATTCGATCACTAGATGTCTAGAATTTCAATTAATAATTATTAAATGATATTGACTTTTAAAATATGTTTAATTAAAAATATTATTTTATATACCTGCATCAAGGACTTGTATAAGAAATCAAAATTAATTATTTTAATCCCTCCCATCCCAACTATGCAATAATACATCTTTCTAGTATTTTCATTATAACAGTAATTCATTTGCATAAAAAAAGACTTAATAATAATAAAACGAAGTAAACTCTCTTTCATATACTAATTAAATAGTTTTACAATACTTTCTTTTTATCCATTTATTTTGAGATTTTCTAGCAAGTAATTTAAAATTTAATTTTCTTATAAAAAATATTCCGATAAAAAATCACTTTACAAAAAATATGTTTTTTATCAATAATGGTTATTTGCACCATCCGCTTGATCAATCCTATAGAATATTTATTCGACTGTTATTATTTATATTTTTATTATTCATATTATTGTTATCACTTAAATGTTGAAAATGTTTTAAACTAGGAGAAACCTCCCCAAGTCCATGAGAATCTCTGTAAATGTCACTAGCAATGCCATTTGCAATTCTGCTGTGCAGCAATCTGAAGTTGCATATGGCACAAACAATCTCCAAAAGCTGAAATAAATTATTATATATTTTCTAACAATTTTCTCATCAAAAACTCCTTCAACAGCACAATTGTAAAGACCTTCAAAGAATTTATCACTTACCTTCCATTGCTTCTCCATCCAATTCTCATATCTAAATTAATCGCGTTATCACGAATAATAAACGAATTATCTGAATACGAAATAACATCTAAACAAATTATATTTTATTTTACAAAGAACAAGAAAATATAATTACAATCGTTTGGCATGATGCAATTTTATAATAAATTATAATAAGTTATTTTTTGAAGAGCTATTTTATATATCTATTTTTAATGAATAGAATTCACAAACAGATTGATTTAAAAATTAATTAAATGATAATAAATAATTTATAATAATAAAAAAGATTTACAAAATAAATTACGCTTCATTTTCATCTAAGCCGAGTGTTTTAAAATATAGAAAATGTCTTTAGGGAAATATCTCATTAACCTCATTAATACACTCTTAAAAATTAGGTTTATATTCGAGACTACTCAATTAGTTTATAGAGAACTATACTTCATAGAAAATGAATACAAGTATCACTAGTTTTATAATTCTTACAAAATGTTTAACCTACTTTTTGCAAAAGACTCGTTTATGAAGCGTTAATGATTTAGTATTTAGATTTAAAATTAATTATTCAAATTAATTATATAAATTATTATATTATATAAATTATATAAATTATAATTATATAAATTATTCAACATAATTATATAAAGCGAATAATTATTCAAAATATAATTATATTGCTAAACGTAGCAAAAGTCATTCCTAAATAACTGATTACTTATCAATATAATTTTTAATTTAATTTATGAAATTTATTAAATTATATGTTTAATATTTTTTTAGTTTATTATCATCCATGTAATGAGATGCACATTCGTTTCTTTGCGAATAATGAGTCTAATTTACACATTAATGTACAAATTACATCATATACTTTAATAAATTCTCTATACTTGTAACAATTTATTAAATATATATATATATATATATATATATATATAATATCAACTAATAAACACATTACAATATCCAAATAGATAATTAAACTACTACTTTTTATTATTAATATATTCGTAAAAACCGAAGAATATTATTGTAAATAACAAATTATTTTTATTGAGTAATTAAATTTTATACATATTTTGATGTTTGCAAAATTGATTAAAATGTGAAGTATTTTTATTTTAAAATATGAATTATATCCTGTTTGCTTTTTTATGAAATTTACATTTATTTCGAAATGTGACTTGTGAGAATATTTTATTGCTATAACTAATTTTTAAATAAATTCATCTGATAATAATAAAAATAATTATTTAATATTTCCTGACTTGAGTTTTAATGCTTTAGGGTTTATTTGTATTAATAATAATAATATTGCGATATTACTTCATATTGCTTCATATGAAATAATTGATAATTGAATAAATAATTTTTTGTAAATAAATATAAATATATTGAAATTAAAACAAATATTTCCACTGTTGTATTAGAAATATAAATATTTTATCAGTTTGTAGTTTCCAGTTTACTGAACACAATATTCAAAAGAATCAGTAAAACAAATCCTACAGATCAATTTCATAAAAAACAGAGGAATCCTTAAATTTCAATTTTTTGTTTTAGTTTTCGTTTCTTTTCTAAATGTACTAATTAACTAATAATGAGCTTGATTTTCATTTTTAATTTATGATTTCGTTCTACTAATTTTTCTTTATTTTTGCTTTATTTGCAACCCTTCTACAAATATTTTTTCATCTTTTATTCTATCGTTAGTAATAATGTTTCTCACAATTAATCACTAAAACTTGTAATTGTTTTAATGATTTTGTGTAGTTGTAATCAAGAAAACGGAGACTAAATTATATTTGTGCTGAAAAATAAACTAACATAAATTGCTGGGAATTTATTCTAATAAAAATTGAATGAAGTCAGAATAAGAATTGTTAATATCCTTATTCACCGACAATACACAAAAGTCAAAATATAAATAAAAATAAAATGCCACTTCAAAATAGTAAAATTATCCAATATAAAGATTTTCTGGCTAAATTTCATGAAGATTTTAATGGTCAATTAAATAGTTTACCAAATAAAAGTTATTATTTCCTCAACAATACATTTCTAAAAATGAAATTATTCGTAATCTTGCTTTGAAAGTAAAGAAAGCTCATAAATAAAATTATTTTCGCCAGAACTTTATCTATTTTTTGAAATTGTTTACTGATTTAGGATTTGTTTTACTTATTTGCGTGAAAATAAATAAAATAAAATAAATATAAATATAAATTAAGCACGACAACTAATAAACATTGTTAATATCAATGAAATCAAATAAATATTTTTTAGTTAGAGCATATAATGGTTATTTTTCCCTTTTCTACCTTCGTTTCAGTGACCTCCTTGTTGACATCGAACTTAGTCTCATAGGTCTTGTCACCGCAAATAATCACAAATCTACTGCAACTGAAATTATTTTTGAGAGAAAATATAAATATTTTAATAACAATCACAAATATTATACAATAAAATTTAAAGTCAATACAAAATATAATTTTATTATAAATTCGATTATTAATGAAATAATAAATTTTCACCGTTTGATCGAAAATTAAAAGATTTGTAATTTTATTTGTTTTTTGTCAAATTAAAACAAAACATAAATTAGTTTCAAACTGAAATTATTTTACAGTAATTTTTCAAATTTTTGAAATACCATTTACAACTGAAATAAAAGTTTGTCGGAAAGCAAAACTCACTTTTCTTTTAAAAACTTTGAAATATTATCACGAAAATGTTTAAATTTCGAATATATTTTAATATAAGTATTATTCATGCTATATCTACGTAAATTTAGGGTTTTTACCAGATAAAAATTTCATAAAATTAATTCCAAAATAATAGAATTCTAATATATTTATAAAAATATAAATGGTTTAAAAGTGTTTATTATATATTTTTAGTAAAATAAATCATTTTTAAATGTTGGTTAACAAAGAAATATTAAATTTTAAGAAATAATTTATTTCAAAAATTCAATGAAATGGATTTTAAAGAAATTAAAAATAATTTATGTAATTATTATATTTATTATTATATATACTAGCTGTTGCCAGACCTTTTGCACCCATAACAAAAGTTACCTATCAATGAATATTGCTAGTCGCATTTTAAGGTTTTGTATAAAAATTTTAAAAGATTTTATATCATTGTATTTATTCTGACAAATTTTTCTTATTATTTTAATATACTTTTTACTTTATTCAAAAACTTACGAAACGTCGAATTTAGTCGATACACTCATGTCTTGCTGAATCGCTTTGTCAAGCACAAGGATAGAATTTCCTTGGTATGTTATATAATCTAAATTAAATGTATTTTATGTTACAAACAGCAATAAAATATTTTTACAATCGTCTGGCATGATCAAATAAATAACTTAATCTCGAAGTGATTTTATACTAATCAAATCTTTATATACTCATTTTTAACCAATGACATTCTGAGGCGTCATTTGTTTCAAAGTTTCCATGGAAAAATAATAACTGATATTTAATTTTATAATTCTCAAAGTTTCTACTAAGATAGAAATTACAAATTATTAATTAAATGTTTTGGTTATTGAAGAAATTATTCTTAAATAATATTTATTAGTTATTTATAAAACTCTCAAATACAAATGGATATCTATCAGAATAATTAGCAATATATTAAAATTTATTAAAATCATTTTTTTGTTTTATTTTTTTTATTATTGTTACTTTACATTTACGGATGTAAGTAATTATAAAATGTAATTATAAATAATATTAAGTTGACTCGTAATTATAGCGATGATTCAAATATTAATAAATTTTTTTTATTAATAAGTTAAAATATGACCGAATAAAATATGAAGTATTTAGAAGCAGTTAAATTAAAACATAATTTTTCTCAGAAATTATCAAGTAATAGAAGTGATGCATCAGGATAAAATATATTCAAAAAGATTTCAAAATACACAGAGATTTTAATAAGAGATTATAAGTTATTTTCTTATTGTTTGGCTTTATAGAGAAATTAATATTAAATAATATTTAAAATTAACATCATCTTTGTTTTAAAAGCATCATTTTAGTTTCGAGTGAACTAAAAGTAAAATAAAAATACTATAATTCGAAACATAACAATAATAAATATAATTTATAATTATTTGTGCTAACTTCAGTAAAGAGTAGTTGGATATAATAATAAATTCTATTAATTAAAAAAATTTATTTTAATAATTTAAAATAAATAAAATAATAAATCAAATTTTCATTTTTTTTACGAAAATAATGATTTTTACTAAACATTAGAAAATCATTTATTATTATAGTTACGTCACTTTTACTAAAATATAGAAAAACCTTCACACTTATAGAAATACTTAAACTCTAATTAGTTGACTCGCAATTATTGCGTTGTTACTAAATATTGTTTGAAATATGAAATATTTTACAGCTGAAATTGAAATATAATTGCACTTAGAAATTATCAGGTAATAGAAGTGATGCACCACGAAAATATTTATTAAACATATTTTATTATAATAACGAGAATTACTTATATCACTAAGACAATAATTTTTTTGAACTCGAGTAAAATGTTTTAATGGCTTTTTGAACTGTGTTTATTGGTGGATTTTAAACTCTTTTTAGATCATGTTCGGATAAGGGTTTCTCATTTCCTGCAATTTTCAAATCTCGGGATTCTGGGATAAAATTTATAATAATAGAAAAAATTACAATAATAATAATAAACTTTTGCTGATTTCCTTGCTTCTCGATCGCTGATAAATAATATTAAATGACAAATGAGAATATGTAGGTAATGAATTATATCAGTTTAAATGGCATTTTAGGATTTGAAAAATTTAGCCGTCTGAAAAGGAAGAAACAATTTTCATAGGAATAATATACAAATTACCGCTACAAAGTATAAGCGCTATGAAATAATAAATAATTGAAGCAGGAGAGAGTTTTTATCATAAAAAAATTGTTTCAACATGAAAGTTGCCATAAACAAATTTACATCCCTTATTCATTTCTGATATGGTAATTTCTCAAAACCTTTACGCGGGTATCTTCCCAAGCGCTTACAATTGTTTTTCTGTTAAAATTTGGAATTATTTAACGCAATATCTTTTAAAAACTAATAAATATATTTCAAAAACAACAATTGCATGCAAATTAAATAAAGTATAATAATAAATAATGCTCTATTAGTATATTAACGAATAACAAAAATTTAAATAAATATTATAAACCTCGCCCACCTAACAAGTATAGAATTTGTAAAAAGAATAAATTAACAATGTGTGAAAAATTTATTAATGACAGGCAAACAATATGTATAATGAATGGTGTCTACAGCACATGCATGGTTTGAATAAATAATAATCAACGATGTAATCCGAGGACTCATACAATCAAAATATTCAATCAAACATGCAGGCAATCAAACATGCGCCCACACACCATTGCATAATAAATATAGTTCACGAATAATTGAATTACGTAATAACGTAATTTAATCTCGGATTAACTTAATTTCATAAGTATATAATAAAGATAATTAATTTTTGTGTACGCACATTTTTTTTGATAAATGTTTTTGAAATTATTTTTCTAATTTTTGGCGAATTTTTTGAAATAAAATTGGCTTGAATCGAAATTATTAAGTGATCTAAAATATAAATTTAATATATTTGAATGAATATTTGTATATTTTTTAAAGTGTTTTAATTAGACAATTTATTCGGTAATTGAAGAGTAGTAAAATCTAAAGAAGTAATTATCAAAAATAAATATAAAATTAGAATAATATTAATTTAAAAATAAATTAACTTATTTGTTGGAAATTGTTTAAAATATTTCAGGATATGAAAATAATTATATAAATTCGGAAGATTACTATTTCGGAGAAATTATTTAATACTCATGTAAATTCAACTTGATTATATTTATTTTATAAAATTAATTTAAAGATATATATATATATATATGTGTGTGTGTGTGTTATACAAAGATTTTCGGCGTTCGTTCAAACAAAAGTTGGAAACATATAAAAAAATTATTTTCATCAACAATTTTCAGTAACATTTGATTGATTATTTTCATTTAAAATTATTTATTATATTTTTTATAATTAATTTTAAATTTTTAAATGTCTTTTTATCTATAAAACGGGGTATTTATAAAAGAAGGGTCAATAGTTAATGAAATTATTTATTTTTAAATAAAATTTAATTCTGTTATTTTTTTGATCACAGAATTCATCAAACAAAACTTAATTTTTATGGAAATTTAGAATCTTTACAAAAACTTCTGACTCTAAATAGTCTTCCATTCTATACTTGTTTGGGCGAGGTATATGATATTTATTTAAACTTTAGTTATCTTTTGATATACTATTAGAGCATTATTTATTTTAATTAAAGTTTTGAGCATCATTTTAGAATTATAAAGATTTTATTGGGTTGTCACAAAAAAATATGTTTTCAATGTTTTATTCGAAAAAATTTTAAAAAATATTTAAAATATTTATTTGTTGTCGTCAAATGCAAAACAAAATTATTAAGTGAATTTTTTAATATTTAATAAAGGGTTTTAATTCGGTAATTTATTCGGTATTTGAAGAGTAGTAAAAGTTAAAGCAGGAATTATCAAAAATTAAAATGATAATAATATTAATTTAAAATTATATTAACTTATTTGTAGTTAACTGCTTATTTATTATTCTTGGGAAATTCAACTAATTGCAAATATAAAATTTGTTGTTTATTATGTTTTTAAATTTTTATTTTTACATTTCTTTTATAAAATTAAAGTTTCAAACCAATTAAAAAAATTTATTCGCATCAACAAATTAATTTCTTTTTCAAAATAAAATAAGACTAAAAAACATAGTTGACAACCGAGTGACATTAAATGAGTATTTTCATTTAAAATTATTTATTATAATTTGCATAATTATTTTAAAATTTTTAAATTGCTTTATATTATAAGTGTAGTATAATCAATAAAACGGGGTTTCTGAGATATAGAAAAAGGTCAATAGTGAATAAAATTATTTATTTTTACAACTAATGTTTTTGGAATAATTTGTTTATCAAATCATTTACTATAAATAAAAAGTTTTTGAAAGTATAGTGGCTATTCTTGTTCAGGCGAATTATATAATATTTATTTACTTTTTGTTATCCTTTGATCTAATATTAGATTTTGTTAATTTTATAATGATAAAATATTCAACAAATATAATATAATCTCACCAAAATCAATCAAAAAATTAATAATATTTTTTAAAATGAATCAAATAAATGTTTGGTCTCCAAATAATTAAATAGTTTTCATTTATAATTGTTATTAATTTGAGTATTTAAATGTTATTTTCTTGTTTGATAATTCATTTCTGACACAATTTTGTTTTCTGTAACATCTTTTCTCTTTAGAACTTCTTAGTCGTCAGATAAAGAAGAAACAATTTGCAAAGGAATAATCGTCACAGTAAATAACATATCATATAAGCGATAAGAAATAATAAATAATTCAAGGACGAGAGAAAAGAATGAGAGTTTTAATCTTAAAATATGTTTCAAAATATAATTTAAAAAATTATTTATTTAACTATTTACATTATTAAAATTTTGAATTATTCAACGCAATATATTTCAAAAACAACAATTATTATTTTCATAAAATAAATGAATATTAACTTTTGATCTTTTGTCAAAATGAAAATAAATAAAACATCAAAAGTAAACAAGTAAATGCTGCAAAATTAAATAAAATATTTTATTGATTTTAACTTAGTAACTTTTGTTCGAGTATCTAGAATATCACATTAAGTTTAATTTAAATATTCCCTAATTGCTTTATTTGTTTAAATGTGTTTCATTTCTTTTAAATCACTAAGAACATATAAAAATCATTCAGAACATATATTCTTTAATTCTGTCTTTTTCATTATATATTTATATAGCAGAAATAGGAGCTTGTATAAATCAATGAGAACTTATATACCTTTTTCAATAACATTTTATCTTCAACCCTTGTGAATCAATTCACCTCTTCCATTGAGTTAACAATATTTATTATATTTTAAGATGTAGATGATTTCTATGTTTAGCTTAACTGTCAAAGACATTTGAGCAAAACAACAGTTCTCTATATAGAGATTCTAACAGCATCAATCCAGTTTTTAAAATCATTTTCTTTTATTTCATTTCTCCGAATATAATTTATTCTACTTTGTACAAATATTTTTGATTATTCATAATTTTGATTTTATTCTCTTTGTGTTATTTTTAAAATAAAATATTTGTTTAAATGGCCGGATATGGAATATCGGTTAATTAAATTGCATGTGATTTTATTTGTTAAAAATTGATATAAAAATAGTTCTTGAAAAATAGTTCTAGAAAGAATTATTATAATTTATTATAAAATTGCATCATGCCAAACGATTGTAATTATATTTTCTTGTTCTTTGTAAAATAAAATATAATTTGTTTAGATGTTATTTCGTATTCAGATAATTCGTTTATTATTCGTGATAACGCGATTAATTTAGATATGAGAATTGGATGGAGAAGCAATGGAAGGTAAGTGATAAATTCTTTGAAGGTCTTTACAATTGTGCTGTTGAAGGAGTTTTTGATGAGAAAATTGTTAGAAAATATATAATAATTTATTTCAGCTTTTGGAGATTGTTTGTGCCATATGCAACTTCAGATTGCTGCACAGCAGAATTGCAAATGGCATTGCTAGTGACATTTACAGAGATTCTCATGGACTTGGGGAGGTTTCTCCTAGTTTAAAACATTTTCAACATTTAAGTGATAACAATAATATGAATAATAAAAATATAAATAATAACAGTCGAATAAATATTCTATAGGATTGATCAAGCGGATGGTGCAAATAACCATTATTGATAAAAAAACATATTTTTTGTAAAGTGATTTTTTATCGGAATATTTTTTATAAGAAAATTAAATTTTAAATTACTTGCTAGAAAATCTTAAAATAAATGGATAAAAAGAAAGTATTGTAAAACTATTTAATTAGTATATGAAAGAGAGTTTACTTCGTTTTATTATTATTAAGTCTTTTTTTATGCAAATGAATTACTGTTATAATGAAAATACTAGAAAGATGTATTATTGCATAGTTGGGATGGGAGGGATTAAAATAATTAATTTTGATTTCTTATACAAGTCCTTGATGCAGGTATATAAAATAATATTTTTAATTAAACTTATTTTAAAAGTCAATATCATTTAATAATTATTAATTGAAATTCTAGACATCTAGTGATCGAATTCAACGGTGAAGATTATTTGACAAAAGTCTCGTGCGATAAAGTTGTAACAGAAATGAATATATCAAACAAAAAAATAACAGTTAAATACTCAAATTAATAACAATTATAAATGAAAACTTTTTGTTTATTAAATATTTATTGACATTGAAAATTATTAATAATTTTTGGATTCATTTTGGTGAAATTATATTATATTTGTTGAATATTTTATCATTATATGATTTAAAATTTTAATTAAAATAAATAAATTGCAATAAATTCACAGAGATATCAATAAATAATACTCTAATAGAACATCAAAGGATATCAAAAGAATAAATAAATATTATAAATCTCCCTTGAACAAGTAATATTATCGTTAATATTATGTCAATATACGCATAAACGTTTGTTGAAAAAATAAAAATAATTTCACTCACTATCGACCTTTATCTATTTTACAAAAACCCAGTTTGATAGATAAAAAGACATTTAAAAATTTAATAATAATTATATATCAGAAATAACTGTAATTGGGTAAATAAAATAAACCTAACAAAGCTATCAAAGAGGATGTTGATTGTGAAATTATATTAATGAAATGTCATTTGGTTGTGAATTTCTGGAAAAATAAATAACAAATATTTGTAATAATCACTAAAACTTGTAATTGTTTAATCATTTTCTTTAGTTGTAAATCACTGAACCGCGAGGCTAGATTATATTTCTGCTGATAAATAAATTTGAATTCATTGTTTGGAATTTTTATTTTTCGATAATAAAAAAGATTTTTTAGAATTTTGAATATCACAAACCTGACAAAAATGAAACGATTATTTTAATCGTTTTATTTAAAAACATTTTATAAAATCTTTAAAAGTTTGAAGCAAACAAACAATAAAATTAACTTTGAAATCAAAGAAAATGAAGTGTTTGGATTCAGATTAATAATTGGTAGCACCTAAATTCACTGAGAGCTCAAATAAATTAAAATGAGAGAAATGAGATATACAAGCTCAGCTCAACATTAAAAATAAATCATTTTAATCGAATAATAAGTAATTCTAATTAGCAAAAAAAAGTTTGGAAAATGATGACAATTATCACTGCTTTTATAATTCTTACAAAATGTTTAAGCAACTATTGGGAAAGAGTCGATTATGAAGTGTTGATGGTGAGGTACTTAGATTTTAAAACTATTAATAAAAATAGCAATTTAATTTGATAATTTTTATTCCATTTCGATATTTATCAGAGCTATAAAATATAAACATAAATATATATATATATATATATGTGTGTGTGTGTGTGTGTGTGTTTAAAGGTTTTTCTATCACATTAACAGTTTAAAGTTTTTTAGATATATTTGAAAGAGCTGTTTAAAATAAAAAAAAAAATTATTCATTTTAGAAAAACAAACTATTTTAGAGTATATTTAAAAGTAGCAAAATAGATTTTTTGAATAAAAAATTCCTGTTTTTTTATGAAATTGATCTGTAGGATTTGTTTTACTGATTCTTTTGAATATTGTGTTCAGTAAACTGGAAACTACAAACTGATAAAATATTTATATTTCTAATACAACAGTGGAAATATTTGTTTTAATTTCAATATATTTATATTTATTTACAAAAAATTATTTATTCAATTATCAATTATTTCATATGAAGCAATATGAAGTAATATCGCAATATTATTATTATTAATACAAATAAACCCTAAAGCATTAAAACTCAAGTCAGGAAATATTAAATAATTATTTTTATTATTATCAGATGAATTTATTTAAAAATTAGTTATAGCAATAAAATATTCTCACAAGTCACATTTCGAAATAAATGTAAATTTCATAAAAAAAGCAAACAGGATATAATTCATATTTTAAAATAAAAATACTTCACATTTTAATCAATTTTGCAAACATCAAAATATGTATAAAATTTAATTACTCAATAAAAATAATTTGTTATTTACTATAATATTCTTCGGTTTTTACGAATATATTAATAATAAAAATAGTAGTTTAATTATCTATTTGGATATTGTAATGTATTTATTAGTTGATATTATATATATATATATATATATATATATATATATATATATATATATATATATATTTAATAAATCCTTACAAGTATAGAGAATTTATTAAAGTATATGATGTAATTTGTACATTAATGTGTAAATTAGACTCATTATTCGCAAAGAAACGAATGTGCATCTCATTACATGGATGATAATAAACTAAAAAAATATTAAACATATAATTTAATAAATTTCATAAATCAAATTAAATTAAATTAAAAATTATATTGATAAGTAATCAGTTATTTAGGAATGACTTTTGCTACGTTTAGCAATATAATTATATTTTGAATAATTATTCGCTTTATATAATTATTTTGAATAATTTATATAATTATAATTTATATAATTTATATAATATAATAATTTATATAATTAATTTGAATAATTAATTTTAAATCTAAGTACTAAATCATTAACGCTTCATAAACGAGTCTTTTGCAAAAGTAGGTTAAACATTTTGTAAGAATTATAAAACTAGTGATACTTGTATTCATTTTCTATGAAGTATAGTTCTCTATAAACTAATTGAGTAGTCTCGCATATAAACCTAATTTTTAAGAGTGTTTTAATGAGGTTAATGAGATATTTCCCTAAAGACATTTTCTATATTTTAAAACACTCGGCTTAGATGAAAATGAAGCGTAATTTATTTTGTAAATCTTTTTTATTATTATAAATTATTTATTATCATTTAATTAATTTTTAAATCAATTTGTTTGTGAATTCTATTCATTAAAAATAGATATATAAATAGCTCTTCAAAAAATAACTTATTATAATTTATTATAAAATTGCATCATGCCAAACGATTGTAATTATATTTTCTTGTTCTTTGTTAAATGAAATATTATTTGTTTAGATGTTATTTGATATTCAGATAATTTGTTTCTTATTCAGGATAACGCGATTAACTTAGATATGAAAATTGGATGGAGAAGCAATGGAAGGTAAGTGATAAATTATTTGAATGGTTTACATTTGTGCTGCTTAAAGGTTTTTCCTTTAAGATATTAATAGAAAAATATTTAATTCTTTAGTTCAGTTTTAAGAGATTACACGTCATTACGTAATTACAAATATTAATAATAAATATCTGAGAAAATAATTGAAGACATTTTAAAAAGAATGTTTAATAGGAATGGTCAAGCGGACGGTGCAAATAACCCTTTTTGATGAAACATCTTTTTATAATGCAGCTTTTTACCGAAAGATTTGTGATTAGAAAATAAAATTTTATCTTTTAAACTATTGATAAAAGTCAGTGTATAAAAAATTGAAAATTTAAGAAGTTTTGTAAATGTATTTTATTATTATATGCAAGAGAGATTACTGCGTTTTAATATTAGTTACAATTTTTCAGTTATTTATATTGCAATATTATTTTTTATATTAACTTTAAAAAGATCTATTATTATAAAAAAGGGAGGACAAAAGTAATTATTTTTGATTTCTTTTTTGTATTGTATTTTTTGAAATTTTATTATTAATTAATTATCGAAATTCTAGACATCTAGTTATCGTATTCAATAGTGAAGATTACGTCACAAAAATCCCCTACGATAAAACGATTACAGAAATGAATGTATCAAATAAAAAAATAACAGTTAATTATAAATGAAAACTATTTAATCATTTGTTGACGAAGTATTTATTTTATTGACATAAAAAAATATAATTAATTTTTTGATTCATTTTGGTGAAATTCATTTTTGGTGAATTTATAATTTTCTAATTATTTTTGAATTTTTCAAATATTACATATTATTTTATTGAGAATACAATATACAGAAATAGGTAAATTTGTATAATCTTTTTTTATTATTTATGCTCTAATTTCTCATGCACTCAACAAAAATAATAAACATTACATAAATAGATAAAACGTGAAAACTTACAAAAACATACTTCCTATGAACAGCGGTTAATTATGTCCTTGTTTAAATTTTTATTTTTTTATCATTCATTGATATCTCTTTACATTTCTTTGAATTAATTTTTTATTAAAATTTATAAATTTTTTAATGATATAATATTTAACAAATATAATATCATTTCTTAATAAATTAAAATCAATCAAAAATTTATTAAAAGATTTTAAACTTTTTAAGAAATTTGATCATCAAAATGGATCAAAAAATTATTAATATTTTTAAATGTCAATAAAGTAAAAATTTGATAAACAAATGATAAATAATTTTCATTTATAATTAACTGTTATTTTCTTGTTTGAAACATTCATTTCTGTAATCGTTTTATCACATGAGACTTTTCTCACATAATCTTCACTGTTGAATACGATTACTAGATTTCTACAATTTCAATTAATAATAAATAAATAACTGATTTTTAAAATAATTTTAATTAAAAATATCATTATAAATATATGTAGCAAGGACTTGTTATGAGATATCAAAATGAATATTTTTATCCTTCTTCTTTACAATAACAAAACCTTTCTTGAAAAAGAATTACCTAATAGTTCATTTACAGGATAAATAACTGAAACAGTGTCAATAACGTTTAAAGATCTTTTATATATATTAATAAAATACTTATACAGCTTTCCCTAGCTTAGCAAAATAAAGCGAGAGATTGGTGTACAATACTTCTTGAATTTTCAATCCTTTCTAAACTGATTTTAAACATTTTCTTGTAATAACAAACTTCAATATAGTAACTCACATAATAAGAATATTTATTTATTTATTTATTACACTAATACATTTGTATCGATAATGGTTTTCGAAAGTCTTCAATTATTTCATCTGACAATTAAAATTTATAAGATTAATGTTATTGTCATCACTAATTCATTATTTATTATAAAATTTATTTGTGATTTATTACGTTCGTTTGGCATGATGCAATTTTATAATAAATTTTAATAATATTTTCTTTGAAGAGCTATTTATATATCAATTTTAACAAATTATATTCAGAGCAAATTCACATATCAACTAGGTCAATGTTACTCTGTATCCAACCATTTAAACAAATATTTTATTTTAACAGAAAACCAAATTGGATGGAAGAAAATAATGAATAATCATTTACCTTTAATCACAGTAAAAACTTAAAAGTCTTTTAAGGTGGACATTCTAAAATTCAAATAAAACTTTAAAAATTTAAATTTAAATAATTTTCAAATTATAATAATTTCATTTTTGAATTATTTTTAAAATAAATTTTACTTTATTCGCTAGATTTTTAAAATTCAATTTATTTTACTGTGTTTTATAAATGATTTTCTTTTTTGAAAATTGTTCATATTTTAAGATATGCAAATAAAGTAATTTTTTGTAGCTTTAGGTAATTAAGAAATCGTTTAGCGTAGATGATCGACGTATTAAAATATAATAAATGTTGAAGGGATGAAGGTACAATGTTATTGGAAAAGGTATAAATAAAGTGTGAGGAATACATTATGTTTTATATTGAAGAACGACAACTATGTATTTGAGATTGCGATATTAAAATATATTCTGAATATTTACTATGTGATTTGTAACAAATGAAACAAATTCACTTAAAACAAACAAAACTGTTAATCAAAATCTAAAAAATTGTATTCAATTGTGGAAACAAAGAATATTTAACGAAACTTTAATGTGGTATTCTGGATGTTTCATTATCCAAAATATAATTGTATTGCTAAAGTTGCAGTGCAATATAAAAATAGCTTAATAATTATTTTATTTTATTTATCATATTTATCAGTTTTTTAAGCAACATTCAAACACACATTGTGCGATATATTTCAAACGATTCACTGACATCATCAGGTTCAAAACCAACTAATATAATATGAAGTTAATTTATATATTCAAAGAAATTATTACTTTTTAAATATTTTAATATACTTTTTTTGTTTAAAAATATCACATTTAAAATAAATTCTATACTATAAAAATATTTAAATTAATATATTAAAATTTTAAAAACAAAAGTTTTTACTTATTCCGCTATTAGATAATCAAATTATTGTAAAAAAATCAAAACATTCATACTCATAGCATTTTGCATAATAATCATTTGATCTAATAATCTTATCAACAATGCTTCACATATAATACGTACCCAATAATTATTAAAACTTTTCAATAAATTTTTAAAATCAGATATGCCGGTTCTACTTATTCATTCTTTTTTGCGCTATTTAATATTTGTCAATCTCTTCAATCTTCAATGTTCAAGAAACCAAAGGCAAAATTTGGTAGTTTCTTAATTCACTACTTGAGTACTTAATAAAACATATTCTTGTTAACAGTAACTAACAGAATTCTCGAGCTTTTTCTATGCTTTACCGCTAGTTTTCACTGTTATCTTGTCAAAACATTTTAAAAGATCTAAACACCAAATAACCTAAACACAATATGAAGTTCTAAACTCATAATTATTAATTATTATTACTATTTTTATTTTCTGTAGGCCTGATGCGAAGTGAATGTATTGCCTACGTCATAACTGGCCCACTGGATTTATTGGAATAATTGACAATATTCACGGTGCCGACTCCATATAAAACGATCGTATCTATTACCCAGTTACTTTAAGTTTTATCATTTTGTTTAATAATTCTTAAATTAAATATAAAGTAAATGAAATATAATAAAACTAAAATGCTAAGAAAACCTATTAAAATACTTTACGAACTGTAAAGGAGCTCCGCGTTAACGAAACCTCGGCGAATAACTATTACTCAGAATAGCTAAAATTAATAAAAATTTTAAAAAATATATTCTTCATATTTAAGTTGAAGCATAAATATAAGTAAAAATATTTGTATTATTTCTTGAATTTTTATTATAAAACCATTTATATTGGCAGTGATTTTAGTTTCATAGAACTCATCACCATAAATAAAAAATATATTCTTCACATTTCAGTTGGGTGTTTTACATAAGAACTCGTCTTATTAGAATGTTTATAATTTCTTTTATTTTCATTTTAAGAACTTTCATTTTTTATTCAGGCTCTATAACTAATTATTTTTATAACTGGGTTTTTTAAAAATATCAAAAGTAATAAAAGTAACTTTTTAAGCTATACAACGAATATTTATTATTATTTTTTTAAATCAAAAAACTTATTTTGTAAATAGATTTAATTAGAGTATTCAATGGTTATTTTTCCATTTCCTATTTTCCCTATTTTCCTATTTTCCTATTTTCCTATTTTTGTAACCCGAATATCGGCAGTGATTTTAGTCTCATAACCTTGCCACCACAAATAGTCGCAAAATGTCTGCAAAGGAAATTTTTCTTTGAGTGAAAAAAATAAATATTTTAACAACAATTACAAATATAAAATAGTAAAATTTAATACCAATACACATTATACTTTTACTATAATTCAATTATTAATTAAATAATTAATGTTCATTTTCACCACTGATTGTTAATTAATATTTTTTGTTTTTATATAACAATAAATCAATATATTTTGCAGTTATTTTAGGTATTTGTAATTATCTGTTGTTGTATTTAAACAAAACCTAAATTAGTTTATAAGTTATTTCCTTTTTTGTGGTGTATGAAGAAAAAAATATTTAATAATGTTTACAAGAAACGCCATTTAAACTGATGCATATAAATAATAAATTATATTAAATTAATAAAAATTATATTTTTTAGAAATGTTTTAGAATTTATAATTATATTTACGTAACCTTTAGAGAAGTTTGAACAAATAATTATAAATAATATTTATTATTGTTATCTTCACACTTATAGAAATATTTTAATACTAATTAGTTGACTCGCAATTATTGCGTTGTGGATAAATAATGTTTTATTAATAATTAGTTTACAGAAAATAGAAGAAGCTGTAATTAAAATAAAATTGCACTGAGAAATTATCAGTTAAAAGAAGTGATGAATAGGAGCTGAAATTACCTTGTGATCATAGTGTTCATAGTTTAAATGCTATAAATCTCACTAATAACTAAAATTTAATATTTTAAATTCTTATCCTTATCAATGATTTTATGTAGACACTCACGTTTTGAGCCATAAAATACTTATTTTTGATAAGCTTTAAATTTTGTCCCATACACCCATGAACACACAGTCAGTTTTTCTACCTCTGCTATATATATGTTTTTACCCGACACTTGTTTCACTTACTTTGAGCCAATAAGCTCCTCTTTTAAAAGTCGATTTTAATTATATCATTTAGTATGTAAATAATGAAAAAAGGATTACTTATTATTAATAAAAACCAGAGAAAGCCAAATAAAAAAATATATTTCGAGGAAGTTATCATCATCATCAGTTTGCCATCATAATCTTTGTCAAATACTATTTACGGAAACAATAAAGATATAATAGTTACGATTTAATGATGAAGTTAAATAAGCTCAATAAATTTGTTGTGATTGAACATTTATTATAGAAAATTGTGATTTAATGACCAAAGTATCATGTAAAATTCTTTCCCACTTATTAATGAAGTTTTTAATGAAGTTTCTATAGCCGATATTCTTCATAAATTTTAACAAGATTACAATTATTTCCATTCAAATGTATAATCGTTTCTTAACTTTTGACCTTTACACACAAGTATGCACAAATGCATTTTTTATGTGAATGTATTTTATTAATATTATATAAAATGTGTGTATGACCTATGTTGGGTCTTTAAACTTAATTTGAAAAAACTTTAAAAATTAAAGAATTTGAGTTGATTAACATAAAAAAACAAGTTGACCTATATGTTCCTTTCTTCATCTATATTTGTATTCATTACACAAAGAATGTGACTGAATTTTTCAGGTATAATTAAAGTCATTGCTAATAAAATAACAAATTTAGTATATAAAAGTCAAAAAAAATTTTTTCAAAACGAATATTTATTAATTGCTAAATTCATTTTTCTTATTGTCGTTTAGATTTTATTTAGTGGTTAACGCAACTTTAAAACAAAACAATAATAATTAAATGTTAATTTTTTATTTACAAAATAGTATCATATCACAACATCAGCCCCAATGAAAGATGACAAGTGTCATGTGACCTTTGTTAGTAGATTGCTGTAAAGATTGCAAAAAGTGTTTTGGGTGAGATTAACTAGTCTGCGGTTTTGTATTCAAATAAACAAAAGGTAGTGATAACTGCAGTTATTGGAATACCTGTCGGGTTCATTGGTATTTGGTCGTAAACATTTCTTAATTCTTAAATTTCGAAAATAAGCATATCAAAATAAAGATTATAAATCAATAAAATTCTCAAATAATACAAATAATTATAATAAAAATACAATGTAATTGATGTTTCACTATACTTACTTTACATTTGTTTTGACGAAATTATCTTGCATGTCAATTAGTAAACGCAGTGCAAAATTATGAATTTCTGAGTACCGAAATTTGTTGCATGTTCAATTTAGATTATGTAAAATAATTTATTAAAAAACGTACTAAATTACAGTTAACTGTTACACTTTATGCACAAAATGACTCGTAAATCAAATAGGGAAAATCAACTTTGTGCTTTCTGAAATATTAAAGTTTCAAAAGGGAAACCTGAAATATATCCTAAATATATTCATATTAAATATTTAACTAAAAAGATTTTAAAAGGTTTTAAATATATAAAAATGTTAAATAAATAAAATGTTAAATATATAAAAATAACAAAATCAAAAATAAAATGCTATAGTGTCGATAAAAAGAATTTCTCATATGTCAATTCAGACAGAATATTTAATAGTTATTCTTCCATCTTTTACTTCCTTTCCAGCAACCTGAATGTCGTTTGTGAACTTTGTCAAATATATTTTCCCGTCGCAAATGATAGTGAAATGTCTATAATTAAAAATCATATAAATAAAATATAAGTATTTTTAAAATCAAAATACAATAAAACAAAAATTTAAAATAAACTTTTATTTTGTTAATTTATTTAGTTTATTTGGTTATTTTGATTAAAATTTTATTTGAAATGAAAATATTAGAGTAGAACTTCTCAAAAACAATGATACGCCAAAAAAGTCAATTTCTCTTTAAGTCTAAAGATTAGACAAATATTGTAATTGTGAAGCAATAAAACGCAAACAAATATTTTTATGTTTATATCATTTTATTTTTTTTAATCTTTTGAAATTGAGTATTTTATAAATATATATATATATATTAAAGTGAATTATTAAATTAGTTAAAATAACAATTAAACAACTAACTTTATTTAAAAAATATAAGTTTAAAAAAATTTGAAATATTTTTGGTTTGCATACTTAATCAAATAAGCAAAAAATGCACAATTTGGTAAACAAATTATAATAAATGGGATTGCGCATTAGGTAAAATTGACTTGTCTATTTGCAGAATGAAAATCTAAAAAAGAAAACATGTGGTAAAATTATTTTCAATGAAAACCTTATTTTTAGCTTAATTAGTTAAACTTATTTATTTTGATATTAGTTAACAATGTAGCAGAATGTTGCACAAGTTTTTTCAGTTAAAATTGAATTACATTCAAATAATTAATCAGAAAATGAAAAAATATAGAACAAATTCAATTTAAATTTTATTTTTATAAAATCTCAATAATTTGGAAATATAATAATAATAATAATGATGATGATAATAATAATTATAAAAATAATAGTAATAATAACAATAATAATAATAATAATAATAATTATAATAATAGTAGTAATAATAATAATAATAATAATAACTAAATAATTAAATAAATTTGGTAACGATTTAATTAAAAGATAACGCCAATAAAAAATTTTCGTACGATATATTTCGATAGCATAACTGTCATCTTCAGGTACTCAAAACCAACTAAAAATATTATGAATTAACATTTTATTTAAACAAATTATTATTAATTTAATTTTGTAATAAAAAAATATTTACAAAATATATTCAAATAACTTTTAATTCATATAAAATTTCATTTATATTATAACTTTTTAAAAAAATTAATGTAATTTAAAATTTCAATTATTTTAATAATATTAAAAAAAGTTTTTTTTAAAAACAATACATTAACATGATTTAACATACGTAAACTATTTAAAAACATTCAAAACATTCGTAGTCACTGCACTTTGCACATTAATCTTTGGATCCAATGAACTTATCAACAATGCTTCACATATCACGCGTTCCCAATAATTATTAAAACTTTTCAACAAAATTCTAAAATCAGACAATCCTATTTCACTTTTACAGCCTCTATTGTGCTCACTGATATTGGTCAAACCCTTCAATCGACAATGTTCTAGAACTCGAGTAGAGAGATGACGGGAAGTCTCACCAATGTATGTGGCATTACACCCATTACATGTAAATTGATAAACGAGATCAGAACACAATCCAACCGAAGTTTTTGATTTATTAATAAACATATTGCGTACCATACACGAATTAGAGACGATCTTATATTCTAAATTTCTCATCTTTTTACTTAACTTTCTTTTATAATTTGTAAAGCCTTCAGAGTACGGCAATACTAACACATATTTAGGCTCAATTTTTTTATATCCATTTTTACTATTATTTAGATCAACACTCAATTCACACCCATTTAACAAATTACACTCAGACTTTCCACAACATGGATCCTTAGGATTTTTAATCAATTTATCAACAGTCTCTTTTTTCATCAACAATAAAAATGATTTAGAATATCCATTCTTTATCAACAACTCAACCAATTTATCAATACTTTTTACCGAATTATCAAAATTAGAAGATAAAGACCATGAACGATAAATCAATCCTTTCACCATATTTCTCTTATACTTAAATTCACAAAAGCTTTCTGGAGAAGTATAAAGACCAGTATCAGTTGGTTTTCTATAAATCTCTGTCTCATAATGTTTATCTTTGCGTTGAATTAACAAATCCAAAAAAGCAATCTATGACTTTCTCTCCGTTTCACATGTGAATACAATGTTTTTATGTAAACTGTTCATAAAATGCTAAAACGGTTCTACATGTTTCTGGTTTTCAAATACAAGAAAAATATCATCCACATACCTTTTATAAACAAAAGGTTTTTCAAATTGGAAAGAAGCAATTTTCTTTTCCAAACTAGCCAAAAATATTGATGCCATCGTTGGTGCTAAAGGGAACCCATAGCGACTCCATCTATTTGTTGATACCATTAATTATTGAAAAGAAAATTGACATTTAAAGTAGCAAATTCAAGAAGTTTACGAAACGCCCTTATATCCAAAATGTGATGTTCAGAATCATTTTCATCCCACAACGCACAGCATAAGTCAATTGAATCAACCAGTAGTACATTCGTAAACAAACTACAAACATCTTTTTTTTTGCTACTTCAAATGTCAATTTTCTTTTCAATAATGATTGGTATCAACAAATAGATGGAGTCGCTATGGGTTCCCCTTTAGCACCAACGATGACATCAATATTTTGGCTAGTTTGGAAAAGAAAATTGAATTTTTTTGTTGAATATTTATTATTGTTTTTTTGCTAATGTATTAGAACTGTTATTTTCATAATAGTTAATTTGTTCAATTTACAAGAAATAGAAAAATACACTTTGTTTATTTTAAAGATGCTTATTTTATTTATGTCTTTTTTATAGTGGCGTTATGATATTTTATTAATTTGGGTGCGCCAAAAATAAATATGTTGAAAATGGGGGCACAACCTAAAAGGTTTGCGGAAGCCTGATCTATAATAATGATAATAATAAAAAAATGATAATAATGATAATAATAATAATAATATTATGTCACTTATAAAGAAATCAGAGGTGAAAAACAAAAAAAAGTCCTTTTAAAATAATAATAAAAAGAATTATAATAACTATAATAATAATAATAATAATAATAATAATAATAATAAAATAATAATAATAATAATAATAATAATAATAAAACTTACGATCCATTAAATTTAGTGTCCACTTTCATTCCGCTTTCAATTTCTTTGTCCCTTACAATAACTGAATTTGCCAAATAAGAAATTTGATCTAAAAAAATCATTTAATTTTATTTCAAGCCACAAAAATATAATTACATTCGTTTGGCATTCTTGTAGAAAATAAAATCAATCAATGATTCAAAATGATTCGTTTTATTCCTTAATATTTCTAGCCAATAGGAAAAGAGAAAATTATTTTGCACACATTTCCTTAGTGCAAATCTCAATATGGAACTTTGGCACTGTTTTTTCAATAGATCATAGATGAAAAATATTGTTTTTTTAAATAGCCGACATTGTTATAATTAGCCTATTAAGGCTCGAATTGTAGAATAAATTATTATGCCTTATTTTAATATAAAATTCACTGAAATCATATCATCAATAAATTTATTTAAAATAATATATATTTTTTAAATTTTCAAAACATCAAATGAGATTTCTTTAATCAGTTAATATAAATTTAATAAATCAAAATTTGTTTTGTAAAACAAGTTTTGGCGTTCGTTCAGAGTTTTTTATTGTCATCTAAATTTGTTTAAATGAATTATATCTGTGAAATAATCTATAGAAGATAGTCATCTTGAAATTAACAATACTCGTCCAAAACGCCGATTTCTAGTTTTGATTTTCAACAACAAAATATTGCTTTCAAAGATTTGGAATGGCCAGGATGTCCTTCACCTTTACTGTGTCTGTATGCGTACGTGTGACACATGGATTTGTGTACTGAAGCTTCAAATGTACCAATAGGATGGTTTTGTGATTCAGCTGATTATTTGTAATGTAATCGGAGTATATTGGAGCAATGAATGGGTTTTAATAATAAATCATGGTAAGGCCATGAATTGGAGCGGTTGATAATCAGCTCCCGTTCCGAATTGTATCTTTTTATTTAGAAAATGCTATTTTCAACGGAAAGCTTAAGTTAGTTCAGAAGGAATCAGCACTAGTTTCACTCGAAACCGCTTGATTTTATTTTGAATGTTATTCGAAAATTAGCCGGAGGCTGGCAAAATTTTATTCAATTTTATGAAGACTAATTTACTCATTTGAGTAACGTATTAATGATTTGAAATTTATTTAATGTTACCTTGGAATTACACCACCACAAACCCTTTGACTGAACTCTCTATATTAACACTTTCCCAATTTATCAAATTTTGATATAAAATTTTCCTGAATCGTAAATATGCCAAATAGTTCACATTTTACCTTTTACTTTAATTGAGGTTGAGCAGTTTAAATTTGCTTACTCCAACTTATCCACGTAGATTTTCATCTGAATAAAATATTTTTCACACTGACATCTGTAAGAAACTTATAAATCTCATAAAACTATCATTTGGTAAAGTCAGTTTTTTTGATGTTCCAGATAAAAATTTTGAAAAGCAATAAAAACTCATAAAAATGAATGTTTGACTCTAAAACTGTAACTGCAAGTTCAAGTTTTAGACTAGTAACTAGTCTAACGATAGAACTTGCAGTTAGATCATCGATTTCGTTGTCGAATGAATTGGTCGCTAGTTCATTCGACAAAGAAGTCGAATAATCTTCTCACAGTACTTTCAAGGTGAAGGTCAAATATCTCTCCAACATCCCTTCATGGGTATGACTGGAGCTAATAAACATATTTAGTGAGTGTAAAAATATGCGTGGTTCATGGCATATTTAAAGGATGGGATTCAGAGGCTTAAGTGAGAAACCTGAGTGATTTGCTTAATGGATGAAATGCTATCGATGAAAAGTAGAAAGCAGAGATGTTTCTACACATCTTTCACCTGATATCGTTACCATCTTTTATGAAATAATCAAGGTTCTCGCTCTACGATCATGTATATTTTTATGATTGTCAGGCAGTCAATTTGAATTTAAAATGTCTTCTTCATCAGACTGAAGTTCATCACTTTTTGAAAGAAAGTTCTTCACCACTTTATATTTTTAAAAGTCGATATGTTTTCACAAGTCCTATACACAAGCTGAAGATTTTCCGTTTCTTTTAAAAATCTCTACAAGTTTCTGAAATTCTTTCCAAATCTTAGCGTTTCCAGACTTCCCGATTAATCGGGATTGTCCTGTTTTCAGAGATGTTTTCGAGTGTCCCCATAAAAAGTCTTGGGGACAGCCGAACGTTTATATTTATTATAAAAATCAAAATTAAATTTATGAAATACATAATTAAATAATTGTTGACCGGCCCAAAATTAAAAATCTGAACTTACCCTGCTCAAATACGATACATTTTAATTTGGTACATTTTAGATGCCGACAAGCGGTAACACTGCTCAGTGATACAAATTTTATTTTTAATCAATGTCAATGGCAGCTGTCAAAATAAATTATAATATCATTGAAGTTAGTGGTGTTTGTTTTATGCACGCGTTGCGTTGCAAGTTCGGATAATTAAATTTTTTATAGTTTAAATTTATTAAGTATTAAGTATTTTAATTTAACATTTTGACAATATTACATTTAATTATTTATTCTATACCTTTAGCTTAGTTTGAAAATGCCAAAAAAATCTTGCCAGTATTTGGAAAGATATACTGAAGAGTATTTGTTTATAAAGAAAGGAAAACAAACACCGAAGTATATTGTTTACATTGCAAAGTTTATATCAGTATAAGCCATGGTGGTATTTCGGACATTAAAAAGCATATAGTTCATCAAAAACATATATCTGCTGTACGATCATCCAGGAATTGTAATACCTTAAGTTCTTTTTTTGTGAAAATACAAAGCGATAAGAACCAAAAAATTATTACAAGTGAATTATGTTATACTTATCATATCATTAAACATCACCAATCGTTTATGTCCAATGCCTGCAGTAATACATTATTTACATTATTATTTAATGACTCAATAATTGCCACAAAGTATGCTTCCTCCAGAACTAAGGCGAAAAAAATGATAACACAGGTTTTGGCACCACATTATGTTAATGTCATTTGCAATGAACTGGAAAAAGTTTCTTATTACAGTATAAGTACTGATGCAAGTAATCATAAGGCGGAAAAAATGTTTCCTCTCGTGGTGTAATATTTTAATGTGACTAGAATTCATATTAAATTATTAAAATTAGATAATTTAAAAGGTGAAAACTCTGATATGGTTGCTTCTTTTTGTATAAAATCTCTGAAAGATTTAAAAATAAAGATGAAAAAATTTAATGGATTTTGTGGTGATAATGCTAACGTTAATTTTGCAGGACGAGAAAGAATGAGTAAAAATAACGTATTCACAAAATTAAAACTTGAACTCGGTGTAAATATAGAAGGCATAGGTTGTCCAGCACATATAGTCCAAAATTCTGTGCATACTGCTTATGATCAATTATAATGCGACGTAGACCCAATTGTGCTGAAACTTTTTAATTATTTTTCAACTTATATAGTTGGCACCGAACGTTTGAAGAACTTCTGTGATTTTGTTGGACTTGAATATAATAATCTTTTATCGCACTCCAAAACCAGATGGTTGTCGCTAATGCCAGCATATGAAAGAATATTGAAGCTTTATGAAGCACTCAAATCATTTTTTTGTCAGAGGAAAAACCGCCTTAGACTTTGGTGAATTTGTTTCAAAATCCATTAAGTGAAGCTTTTTTCTGGTTTATACACAGTAAGCCTAGTTCATTAAATTTTCAAATTATACAAATTGAAAAAAAGATCTATTATTGAAATACTAGATATTTTGAAAGATATTCTTAAAGTAGCAACTACAAAACTAAATACTGGTTTTATTCCCGGAAGTGTTAAGAGAATAAAAAGAAAATTCTGGAGAATTATCTAAATTTGAGATTGATAAATTTAAAACTGAAATTCTAGAATTCCACCAAACTTTCGTTGAATACTTAACTCAATGGGTTAAGCCTTTAGAAATGTACTCTATGTTTTCTTGGATGCTTTTAAAAGTTAAACCAACATGGGAGGAAGTTGAAATATGTTATAATTATATGATAAACAAAAATGTCACTTTAAACGAATCCCTTCTTTTTAATCAGCTAACAAAGGTCCAAGAAATAATTTGAAGAAGAAATAACTAATGATTTGGAATGGCACAACAAAATAGCTTCTGATAAGTGGGTATGCGTGTTTTCAAAAATTTCTAAGGAATTTCCTGAAGAATATATTGATATATTTCGTATGTGCGAATATTTATTTTCTCTAGCCGGACATAATGCCAATGTGGAAAGAATGTTTTCGCTTATGTCAATTCAGTGAACTGATGAACGGAGCAGACTTTTATCAAAAACAGTAGAAGCTATTTTACAGTGTTTGGTAAATTTAGATCAAAATTGCAGCGAAATGTAGCATTATATTTGAAAATATAAAAATATTTTAAAAGCTGCTAAAAGTATCAATAAATACTGACTTTGTACACTAACAAGCTTTAGTATTCAATACTAATAATATTATATTTTTTAATTTATTATTCATTCTATTTATTATATTTTTTAATTTATTATTTATTCATTAGCTTAACTGAATTTTTATATAAAGTTAATGAAAATTTAGTTTATTTTTAAACGCTTAATAAATTAATACATAGAAAATAAAAAAAAAATTTGTACTGTCCCGATTTGAGTTTTGAAAATTCTGGCAAGCCTACCAAATCTCGATGTTTCAGAATAAGAATGGGTTTTAATCCATTTATCAGATGTGTAACCAAGAAAATATGAGAATGTTTTTCTGAGATTAAATAATTATTTTTATTATTATCAGATGAATTTAATGTGACAGGATCTATTATTAATATGTTTAGCATAAAATAATTAAAAATAATTACCGAAATATTCTCACTAGTCACGTTTCCAAATAAATTTCATAAAAATAATAATAATACCAAACCGGATATAACTCATATTAAAAATAAAAATATTTCACATTTAATGCAATTTTGCAAACTTATCAAAAAAAGTTTGAAATAGAATTTGTTAACAACCATTTTTATTGTTTTGTTTTTTTTGTTGTATACGAATACTACATGTTGGCTATGCCAAGGGAATTTAATAAAATGAGGGTAATAATAAAATGACCTTTTACTGAATAAAACATTATTATTTGATTTTAATTTTTTTATTTCAAAATAACAAAATAAGTTTCAATATATAATTCAAAAATATAATTTAAAAAATTATTTATTTAACTATTTACATTATTAAAATTTTGAATTATTCAACGCAATATATTTCAAAAACTATTAAATAAATTTCAAAAAAATAATTATTATTTTCATAAAATAAATGAATATTAACTTTTGATCTTTTGTCAAAATGAAAATAAATAAAACGTCAAAAGTAAACAAGTAAATGCTGCAAAATTAAATAAAAATTTTACTGATTTTAACTTAAGTAACTTTTGTTCGAGTATCAAGAATATCATATTATATTTAAGTTAAATATTCCCTAATTGCTTTGATTGTTTAAATAAAACGTGATTCATTTGTTTTATATCACTTGTTGAGTATTCAGAAGATATTTTCCTAAATTCTGTATTTTTTGTGATATTTTTATATAGCAGAAATAGGAGCCTGTATAAATCAATGAGAACTTATATACCTTTTTCAATAACATTTTATCTTCAACCCCTGTGAATCAATTCACCTCTGCCATTAAATTAAAAACATTTATTATAATTTAAGATGCAGATGAATTCTATGGTTAGCACAACATGCAAAGGCATTTGAGCACAAGGAAAGTTATTTATATAGAAATTCAAACAACATCAATCCAGTTTTTTCAAATCTTTTTATTTATTACATTTCTCAAAATCTGAATAATTTATACTACTTTAATTAAATATTTTTGTGTTTATCCTCTTTGTGTTATTTTTAAAATAAAATATTTGTTTAAATGGTGAGATACTGAATATCGTTTAACTAAATTGCATCATTGTAATTTTATTTTCTTGTTCTTAACGCGATTGATTCAGATATAAAAATTGGATGGAGAAGCAATGGAAGGTAAGCACCAAACGTCATTAAGTTTGTGTTGTTTAATGGTTTTTCTTTTAAGAAATTTTTATAATATATGTAACGTTTTGGTTCAATCTTACGAGATTATATTTGCTAAATGCGACTTTAGGTTGCCATACAACATAATTGCACGTTGCATCGCTAGTGACATTTATAGAGATTTTTATGAACTTGATAAAGTTTCTCCTAGTTTCAAACATTTTCAACATATCACAAACATCGATATCATTACTGATTCATAGTCAAATAATAAAATATTCTTAATGTCATTGCAAAATTAAAATCAATCCGAAGTGATTACCAAAAAAGTTGTTTTAATATCACAAATAGTTTCTTATAATAAATAATGAATTAGTGATAACAATAAATTTAATCTTATAAATAATAATATTAATTATCAGATGAAATAATTAAAGTCATTTTGAACAGAAATCCTCGACAAAAACATTTTTCTTGTAAGGCGGTTTCTTTCGGGAGATTTGTGATAAGGAAATAAAGTTTTAATTTACTTGTTAGAAAATGTTTAAAATTATTAATGGTTTACCATTACTTTATTCTGAATAATGAATTATTTTTTTAAATGAACTACAATAAAGATATATTATTGTAGGGGTGGATATAAAAAATTCGTTTTGATTTTTTATCGTATTGTATTTAATAATAATAATATTGTTAATAAAAATTATTTTACAAAATTTGCCATTTAATAATTATTAATTGAAATTCTAGACATCTAGTGATCGAATTCAACGGTGAAGATTATTTGACAAAAGTCTCGTGCGATAAAACTGTTACAGAAATGAATATATCAAACAAAAAAATAACAGTTAAATACTCAAATTAATAACAATTATTAATGAAAACTATTTAATAATTTGGAGACCAAACATTTTATTCATTTTAAAAAATATTATTAATTTTTTGATTGATTTTGGTGAAATTATATTATATTTGTTGAATATTTTATCATTATAAAATTAACAAAATCTAATGCTTTAATATTAGATCAAAGGATAACAAAAAGTAAATAAATATTATATAATTCGCCTGAACAAGAATAGCCACTATACTTTCAAAACCTTTTTATTTATTGTAAATGATTTGATAAACAAATTATTCCAAAAACATTAGTTGTAAAAATAAATAATTTTATTCACTATTGACCTTTTTCTATTTCACAGAAACCCCGTTTTATTGATTATACTACACTTATAATATAAAGAATTTAAAAATTTAAAAATAATTATGCAAATTATAATAAATAATTTTAAATGAAAATACTCATTCAATGCCACTCGGTTGTCAACTATATTTTGGAGTCTGATTTTATTTTAAAAAAGAAATTAATTTGTTGATGCGAATAAATTTTTTAATTGGTTTGAAACTTTAATTTTATAAAAGAAATGTAAAAATATAAAGTTAAAAACATAATAAACAACAAATTTTATATTTGTAATTAGTTGAATTTCTCAAGAATAATAAACAATTTTTACGAAATAATAATCTTGCGAATATTTTACATAATTATTTTAACATCCTGAAATATTTTAAGCAGTTAACTACAAATAAGTTAATATAATTTCAAATTAATATTATTATCATTTTAATTTTTGATAATTCCTGCTTTAACTTTTACTACTCTTCAAATACCGAATAAATTACCGAATTAAAACCCTTTATTAAATATTAAAATATTCAATCAAATAGATTTAGTTTATATTTTTGATCAATTATTAATTTCTTTTTGCATTTGACGACAACAAATAAATATTTTAAATATTTTTTTATAATTTTTTCGAATAAAACATTGAAAACATATTTTTGTGAGACAACCCAATAAAATCTTTGTAATTCTAAAATGATGTTTAAAACTTTAATTAAAATAAATAAATTTCAATAAATATTGCTCTAATAGTATATCAAAAGATAACAAAAGTTTAAATAAATATCATATACCTTGCCTAAACAAGTATAGAATTGAAAACTATTTAGAGCCAGAAGTTTTTGTAAAGATTCTAAATTTCCATAAAAATTAAGTTTTGTTTGATAAATTCTGTGATCAAAAAAATAATAGAATAAACTTTATATAAAAATAAATAATTTCATTCACTATTGACCCTTTTTTTTTATAAATACCCCGTTTTATAGATAAAAAGACATTTAAAAATTTAAAATTAATTATAAAAAATATAATAAATAATTTTAAATAAAAATAATCAGTCAAATGTTATTATTGTTGATGAAAATAATTTATTTTATATGTTTGCAACTTTTGTTGGAACGAACGCCAAAAATCTTTGCATAACATATTTATATATATATTAATATATATATATATATATATATATATATATATATATATTTAAATTAATTTTATAAAATAAATGTAATCAAGTTGAATTTCCCACGAGTATTAAATAATTTCTCCGAAATAATAATTTTCCTAATTTATATAATTATTTTCATATCCTGAAATATTTTAAACAATTTCCAACAAATAAGTTAATTTATTTTTAAATTAATATTATTCTCATTTTTATATTTATTTTTAATAATTCCTGCTTTAGATTTTAATACTCTTCAATTACCGAATAAATTGTCTAATTAAAACACTTTAAAAAATATACAAATATACATTCAAATATATTAAATAATTTCATTTGCATTTGACAACAACGAATAATTATATTATATTTTATATTTTATACAAATTTATTCAAATGAAACATTGAAATAATATTTTCATGAGACACCCGGATTAAATCTTTGTAATTCTCATATGATGTTTTCAACTATTTTTATTAAAATGAAATTCCAATCTTAATCAAACAATTATAAATCATGAAAGGGAAAAAATACAACTATTAAAGGAATTGATGGGCAGCATTCAATGTACTGACATAATTTTACTCGACTAATAAATCATTCTGATTAGCATAAAAAAAGGTTTGGAAAATGAAGACAAATATCATTGCTTTTATAATTCTTACAAAAATTTAATTTTTGAATAAGAAATTTCTCGGTTTTCTATGAAATTGATTTTTAGGATTTGTTTTACTGATTCGTTTGAATATTGTGTAAGCTGGAAGCTACAAACTGATAAAATATGTGTATTTCTAATACAACAGTGCAAATATTTGTTTGAATTATAATATTTATGTTTATTTACAAATAATTATTAATTCAATTATCAATAATTTCAGAAATTTATATTACATACGAAGTAAATAGTATAAAGGTGAAATCAAAATCGCAATATTTGTCTTACTAAAACAAATAAACTCTAAATCATTAAAACTCAAATCTGTAAAAATTAAATAATTATTTTTATTATTATCAGATGTCTTTAGTGTGATCGGATTCATTTGTAATATTTTTATTATAAAATAATTAAAAATTAATTATAGCAATAAATTATTCTCACTAGTCACGTTACAAATAAATGTAAATTTCATAAAAATAATAATAGCAAACAGGATATAACTCATATTTAAAATAAAAATATTTTACATTTAATCAAATTTTTCAAACTTATCATAAAATAATTATTAAAAAATTTGGCAACGATTTAATTAAAAGAGACAGCCAATAAAACACTATTTGTACGATATATTTCGACAGTTTAACTGTCATCTTCAGGCAATAAAAACCAACTGAATATTATGGATTATTCAAAGAAATTAATTTTTATAAATTAAATATTGCTATTAAATTAAATATTTTAATTAAACATTTAAATAAATAATTATTTAAAAATTTAAAAAAAATTTATAAATATAACATATTTAAATAAAAAGTTAAAATAATGAAACAATTATAAAAAATTTAATTTTGTAAATTTTAATTTAAAAAATTGCAAATAATATTAAAATTTAAAAAATGTTTAAACAATAAAGGAACATCAATTTGTCACATACTCAAATTATTTTAAAAACATTTAAAACATTCGTAGTCATAGTACTTTACCATTAACTTTTGGATCGAATAACCTTATTAACAATGCGTCAAATACACACGTTCCCAAAAATTAAATAACAATGTCTGACTTTAAAGTTTTGTTGAAAAAATTATTTGTTTAAATAAATATATATAATCCATATTACGGAGTTGGTTTTAGGTGTCTGAAGATGACAGTTAAACTGTCGAAATTTATCAAAAAATGTTTAAAATTTAGTTTATTAATATATATTATTTGTTCTCTTTTTTACGAAGATATTTGTAACAAAATAGTTGTTTAATTATCTATTTGGATTCTTTATTGTGCAAATTAATTGATATCATATATATTTTTAATAAATACTTGCGAGTGTAATTTGCAGAAATTCATTATTGGTAAAGAAACGAATGTGCATGGCATAGTTGTGCAAAAGTATCCGTATAAATGTTAATAAAATAAAAAGTATTAAAAATATAATTTAAATAAATATGATAAATTAAATGAAAATAAAAATTATATTGATAAGTAATCAGTTATTTAAGAACTAGTTTAGTAACATTTACCAATATATATATATATTTTTTCGTTAATTTTATATTTTAAAACAAAGATGATTTGTTATTTATCTAAAATACAAATATCGTTGAGCACAAGAAAAGTTCTCTTTGTAGAGATCCTAACAGCATCAATCCAGTTTTCCCAATTATTTAATTTTATTGGATTTTTTTATATTAAATAATTTCCAAAAAAAAATCATTATTAAAAATCATTATTAAAGCAGTAAAATGAAATGAATTTCCAAAATCTAGCAAATGTTTTGTAAATAATTCAAAAAATAAATATTATAAATTAAAATTTATTCAAAATAGTAAATGATTTGATTGTAAAATTTCAATTTCTAAGGATTTGTTTTTATATTATATTTAATCTCCAAATTTTCGATACTTTTTGAGTAATTTATTGGATTGATCCCCCAAAGAATGTCTAAGAATCTGAGTCAAAATTAAGTTTAATAATAATTATTTTATTATATAAAATACATTTCATTAATTTAAATAATTTTAGTTGTTATAAATAATTTTGATTATTCAGTATTTTCTTTCTATCCGCTTTGCGTTATTTTTAAAATAAAATATTTTGTTATCATTTAATTAATTTTTAAATCAATTTATTTGTGAATTTTATTCATTAAAAATAGATATATAAATAGCTCTTCAAAAATTAATTTATTATAATTTATTATCAAATTGCATCATGCCAAACGATTGTAATTTTATTTTCTTGTTCTTTGTTAAATGAAATAATATTTGTTTAGATGTTATTTCGTATTCAGATAATTCATTTGTTATTCAGGATAACGCGATTAATTTAGATATGAGAATTGGATGGAGAAGCAATGGAAGGTAAGTGATAAATTATTTGAATGGTTTACATTTGTGCTGCTGAAAGGTTTTTCCTTTAAGATATTAATAGAAAATATTTAATTCTTTAGTTTAGTTTTAAAAGATTGTTTTTGCCATATGCGAATTTTCAATTCCGTACAGCAGAATTGCACGTTGCATCGCTAGTGACATTTATAGAAATTTTTATGAACTTGATAAAGTTTCTCCTAGTTTCAAACATTTTCAACATATCACAAACATCGATATCATTACTGATTCATAGTCAAATAATAAAAAATTCTTAATGTCATTTCAAAATTAAAATCAATCAGAAGTGATTACCAAAAAAGTTGTTTTAATATCACAAATAGTATCTTATAATAAATAATGAATTAGTGATAACAATAAATTTAATCTTATAAATAATAATATTAATTATCAGATGAAATAATTGGAGTCATTTTGAATAGAAATCCTCGACAAAAACACTTTTCTTGTAAGGATGTTTCTTCTGGGAGATTTGTGATAAGGAAATAAAGTTTTAATTTACTTGTTAGAAAATGTTTAATATTATTAATAAAAGTAAGAGTAGAAAGGAATAAAAAGTCGTGATATATTATATAAGTATTACATTAGTAAATGCCGGAGAGTTTACTGTAGTTTAATATTATTAATGGTTTACCATTCCTTTATTCTGAAAAATGAATTATTTTTTTAAATGAACTACAATAAAGATATATTATTGTAGGGGTGGATATAAAAAATTCGTTTTGAATTTTTATCGTATTATATTTAATAATAATAATATTGTTAATAAAAATTATTTTACAAAATTTGCCATTTAATAATTATTGATTGAAATTCTAGACATCTAGTGATCGAATTCAACGGTGAAGATTATTTGACAAAAGTCTCGTGCGATAAAACTGTTACAGAAATGAATGTTTCAAACAAAAAAATAACAGTTAAATACTCAAATTAATAACAATTATTAATGAAAACTATTTAATAATTTGGTGACCAAACATTTATTTGATTCATTTTAAAAAATATTATTAATTTTTTGATTGATTTTGGTGAAATTATATTTGTTGAATATTTTATCATTATAAACTTTACTTTTAGTTCACTTTTAGTTTCTCTATAAAGCCAAACAATAAGAAAATAACGTGTAATCTCTTATTAAAATCTCTGTGTATTTTGAAATCTTTATGAATATATTTTTTCCTGATGCATCAGTTCTATTACTTGATAATTTCTGAGAAAAATTATGTTTTAATTTAACTGCTTCTAAAAACTTCATATTTTATTCGGTCATATGTCAACTTATTAAAAAAAAAATTCATTATTATTAGATTCATTGCAATATTATGAGACAACTTAACATATAATAAAAATTCTATTTGTCATATGAACAGAAATCAACACCAAAAATAACAAAAATTATTATTATAAATTATAATAAATTTATTATGATAAATATTATTTATAATTACATTTTATAATTACTTACATCAGTAAAAGTAAAATAAAAAAATTAAAACAAAAAATGATTTTAATAAATTTTAATACATTACTAATTATTCTGATAGATATCCATTTGTATTTGAGAGTTTTATAAATAACTAATAAATATTATTTAAGAATTATTTCTTCAATAACTAAAACATTTAATAAATAATTTGTAATTTTTATCTTGGTAGCAACTTTGAGAATTATGAAATTAAATATCAGTTATTAGTTTTCTTTCTATTTACATCTATCAATTTAATTTAGATTATATTTTAAACACAGGAAATTGTATCGTTCAGAAAGATACGAGTGTAGTAACTAAGCACAACGGATCATAAGTTAGGTTTTGAAGAAACCAAATCGTATATAAAAAATAATATGTAAAATTTGTCAAAATAAATAGTGTTTCTAATTTTTTAATAATTTTATATAAAAAACTTAAAATTGCGGCTCGCAATATTCATTGATGGGTAACTTTGGTTATTGGTGCAAAAGGTCTGGCAACAACTAGTATAGGAAGAAAATTAGGAAACTACTTCCAACAAAATGATCCGAATGTTGAACGAGCTCTCCGATTTCAGCGAGCTATTAACGAATCTTTGAATCAATATGAAGAAGTTTATAAAGATTTGATTAAAAATAAATCACAATTGTTAATTACAGATTTTATTTCTAAGTCTCACCGAACTGAAATCAATCCTATACCAACCACGGAATGTTACGAAATATTATCCAGTGATGGCAGTGATATTATAGAAGCTACTAAAAGAAGACTGATTGTTGAAAGTGATAGTGACAGCAATTTAAATTAAGTTAGTTAAATTAAGTTATATAATAATAAATATAATAATTACATAAATGATTTTTAATTTCTTTAAAATCCATTTCATTGAATTTTTGAAATAAATTATTTCTTTAAATTTAAGATTTCACTGTGTTAAACAACATTTAAAAATGATTTATTTTACTAAAAATATATTAAACACTTTTAAATCATTTATAATTTTATTAATATATTAGAATTCCATTATTTATGGAATTAATTTTAAGAAATTTTTATGTTGTAAAAACCTTAATTTTACAAAGATTTAACATGAATAATACTTGTATTAAAAGATGTTCGAAATTTAAACATTTTTCGTGATAATATTTCAAAGTTTCTAAAAGAAAAGTGAGTTTTGCTTTCCGATAAAATGTCAACCATTCACGAAATGCAACTTCATTTAGTAATATATTCTGTAATACATTCTCATTCCACTAATCACAACGAAAGTCAATCGTCTCATTTAATGGAACATTTGTAAACAAACTAGCTACATCGAAAAACATATTTAATCAGAAAGATCAATTTGTTTTGTTAAAAAATCAACAAATTCAAAAAGTCTCGATAATCATATTCCTTAAAAATCAAATCTTATAACAATGAACCAAGGCCATTTGGAACCCCCTTTTGGTAACCCCCCTATTTTACAAAAAACTAAAATATTACATAAACATAACTATTACAAAAATAATAAATATTTATTTATTCAACGAACAGTAGGATGAGCTGTTGGATGATGTGTTGAATGAGATGTTGGATAGGCTGTTGGATGTGCTGTTGGATAAACATGTTTGAAATTATTTTGTTTATTAATTACTATTCTCTATTGTATAATGACCGAATGTCAGACTTAGATTATTTTCTACCCAAACTCTTTTATTCTCTTTATTTGTAAGGAGAACGTTTGAAGTTTTAAAACTATAGAGTTGGTGATTGTTGGTACCAATTCAAAATTGAGTAACAGAAAAGATAGTGTTTTGATCGTAACAGTCTTTAAATGATTTATGGGTTAACTCTGTTTCTTTCAGTGTTACTCCCTTAGCTTTTAGGCATTTTGATTTTTCTAACAGACTGTAAACTTTGGGTCTGAGGAATATCTACTCATATCTACTAATATCTACTCACCATAACATTCTCCTTTACTTTCATCCTTAAATTTACTTATAACAGAATCAAGTTTTTAGAGTGAAGTGGATGATTAGTCGGATAATTGCTTGTGTCTAAAAGGCTTTCCTTTACCATTTAAGCCAAAAGAATATCTAATTTACAATTTTATATTTCTAGAAAAAACGAGTAAGTATCTCCAGCAAAGATATTGATTTCACAATTAATATGACGATACTTTTCTAAGTCCCTATACTTTCAAACACAAATCTTTAACAAAATCTGAACTTTAAATATCTGAATCTTTAAAACTTACAAATGTTTTCTCTGTTGGTTTTGGTTCAGGTTTTAATGCAAAATCTTTTTTAAGTAATTTACCAGATTTATCATTCATTTTTTTTAACCACCAATTATTCAACCAAACCATCTCAAGAAATAGTTGGCTCGAGGTGTCCCCTATATGGATCTAAAAATATTCCTTCTCCCTTGTATAGATTTTAAAATATTCCTCCTTTAAATTTTTCAATTTTTTTCTAAATTCAAATTGAATAACCATTTTTATTTATAAAAAATAACAAAAGATGAAACCAAATTTAGAAATAGAATAAAATCAATCATCGACACCAAATCGCCAAAAACAATAATTTGGAAAAGTAGAAGAATATGTATTATAAAAGAAAAAATTAAAGAAATTAAAGAACATTCTGGATGAGCAAATACCTCTGGTTAACCCCTTGAAGCGACTTCTGGCGGAATTCTTCCACTAGCAATTTTATTACCATTACCTTTTGGAGGAATAACAGTGGCAGCAGGTGTAACAGCTGGAATAAGCAATGCTGTTAAAAATATAAAAGAATCAAGAAAAGCAGATGCAGAAACTAAATGTATAGAATCACAAGGTGGTTCATTAAATTCACTCGGAGGTTCTTTAGATTCTCACTCTCATATTTTAAAATTGAATAAAACTCAAACAAAAGCAATCATAAAATATTTAAAATTTATTGCGGAAAACGATTCAACAAAAAAATTGTTAAAAGATTTAGGAAAAGACGATTCAGAAATGGAAATTAATGGAAAAGGAATTTTCTTAAATCAATTTCCTAAATCTAAATCATTAAAATGGAGCGTACGAATTTCCAAAACCTTGAGGAATTCGACCGGAGCGTCAGCAACTGCCTTCGGAGGTCTCAGAGGTCTCAATCAACTACCTCAGAAATCCCAAACCATGAAATTTTACCAATATGGTACAACGACAAAATTAAATTTAAGCATAATGAAATATTACCAAATTCTTTTAGAATGTTAATTCTTAGAGATTCTGGTTCTGGAGAAAGTGTCCTACTTTTAAAAATGTTATTATATCCAAATTATTTAGATTATAATAATTTAATAATTATACAATTTAACAACCAGAATTTTAATTATTATACCATGGATTTAAAAATAACTTGAGTAAAAATCCTTAATATTTTTTATTATCAAGATAGAATACCAGCGGATATAAAAGTTTATGATTTTTGTGAATCATATGCTGAAGATTTTGTAACAAAAAATTCTACCGAAACAATTCAAGTTACAATGAGTATTAGATTTCAAGAATATAAAATTTGCATCTTTGGAAGTAAATTCAAAGATGAAAATGCTATAAAAATAAATTTTGAAACATTAACACTTTTAGTTCTTTCAATATCTTGTAATCCAAAATTAGAAACCGCTTTAATGGATAGAATGAATAATGATAAACCAATTATTGTAAATTATTTACAAAGAATAACAACAAATATTGATGTACCAGTAGGAACAAAATTTAGTTGGAAACCAACAGTTTTAAATTCGAGACCTAGATTTATACTTGTACGATTTAAAGATGAAAAAATTGAAATGACGGTTAAAAATTCATAATTTATTCAATCTATTTCTAGAAAAGAAATAAAATCACTAAGAGTTCAATTAAATACTACTTATTATCCTTTAGATCCAATGACTTTTAGTAACACAAATAATTTTCAAGAAATACCATACATTTTATATATTATTCAAAATTGTTGACCAAAATGATGAATTAATAAATTTTAATAATGAAAACATTTCTTTTTGTTTACATTTGAGACAGGTTTGAACTCAATCGACTGCCTTTGGAAACGGTCGAGCTTCGCCTTCCGGTCGAGTTGTTGGTTGATTTAATTCTTTAAAAATGGAGCGCAAGCGACTGTCTACTGAAGGTACTTGTTTATGTTTGAAAGATGAATTGATTGATTTCTTGAATAAAAATGGTCGGGATTCAACAACTAATTTTTATTAACGTGATGTTATAAAATATCTAGAATTGAAATGTAAAATAATTATGAGAGATTAAAGTAAAAATTATTTAAATTCAGAAAATATTATTTTTAATCTTCAAACCACAAAAGAACATGGATCTCATTGGGTTTTAGTTCTAAAAAATATAAAATTTATTTTGATCCATATGGAATTATTCTAATCCAAGAAATTGAATCATATTTCATACATTTATAATACTTTACAAGTTCAAAAAGAAGCAACAAAAATATGTGGTCAACTTTGTATTTTTGTATTATTTAATTTTCGTTAATCTTATTGAAATCTTATTGAAATCTTATTGAAATCTTATTGAAATCTTATTGAAAATGAGATAGAATGAGGGGAAAATTATTAATGAATAATAATAGAATTTTAAATCTTCTAAATCTTCAAAATGTTTCAAATGCAATTAATAAAAAGTTTGTAAATGAAGAAATTAAGGGTTTAGATCAAAGGTGTTCAAACTACGGCCCGCGGGCCAAACCCGGCCCGCCAAGTGATTTTATCCGGGCCCGCGGAGGGTTTTAAAACATAATGATGTTTTCGACCAAATCTTTTCATTTTCATAAAGGTATATCGAAAAACTACGTGGCCAACAAAACGGAGTTGCTGTACTTGACCAAACACAAATATCTGTCGCTCATTTAAGTTATAAGGCTAAATAAAAAAATATATTTCTGTAACTCAAACATTAAAAAATATTTTATACGCATGTGAATTTTGACGGTTCTCGAATAATTCCACGACCTTCTAATGATAAGAATTTTGTATTTTCAAGTTACAATAAAATAGTATTAATTAATAGTATTTAATGCTACCTTACTCATTATGATATTTTTCAATTTGTATATACATGTGGCCCGTATAACATGGATCTAATTTCAATCCGGCCCGTCCCGCGAAAAATTTGGACTATTCTGGTTTAGATGATAAAATTAATAAAGTAGAGAAAGAAGTAACCCAACAAATTACTCGTTTAATTAATAACATGACAAAACTAAATCTTGAAATGAATGAATTCAACATAATCAACCTTGTTAATAAACTCAAGAATTATTTTGCATATTATGAAATTGAATTAAATTTAAATTTTGATTGTAGTTTTATTATAAAAATGATAATATACCAATTTCTGAATCATCTGGAATTTTCGAAATAAAATTTCCGAAAAAATGTTTTATTGCTATGATTTTTACTGGTAAATTAAATTTTTGTGGAATAAAAATAAATTTATGTGAAGAAAAAGCTCTTGTGGGTTTAATGTGTATAACCTATGATGATATAAAATCAAAGATTACTTTTTTAAAACCCAAGGATAGATATTTTGTTTTACTAAATAAAAGTTGGTTGGAAATTCAATATACAAATTTTAAATTTGGTGGAATTGGAAGAATTCATGATTTTTTTGTTTATTCAAAAGTTGATTTAACAAAAGCAAAAATTTTGCATGGAAAAAAACGAGTGAATTATATGAGATGAATAATATTTTGTTTACAAACACTTTAAATCACCAAATTTTAACTGATTTATTTGATGTCTGAAAATCAAAATATGATTCAAAATTAAAATGATTCAAATTAAAATAAATAAAATAAATTATGAAAACAAAAAAAATCCAACTAGATATCCAAGAAGATTTAATCCATTCAACCTTTATAGAGCGCCAGCGACTACCTTCGGAGATCTCTGGTCGACCTTCGGAAAGAAAACCGATAAAAAACTTATACCCATCATTGAAAATATTTGAACGAAATTGCTGGAAAAAGTCAGCTAAAAGAAAAAACATCAAGTTTGAGGTAAACCATCATATAATCTAGTAAAGAGTTACAATTGGTTTTTTCCCAAATAGATTGAGCCTTACTATATTCGACTTCAGTTACATCTTCCCAAATCGGTGGAAGTTCATATGTAGTTTCTAAAACTTCTTGAGAAGTTGCAAAGTTATAAGGGAAAATGCCTTTAGTATCGATGATACTACCTACAAATTCCGAACGAGTTAAAGGAAGAGTGGTCAATGTTTTAACTGCGTTACTTAATGAACTATTAATAAATTGACAAGAATCAATGAATTTTACAGTTAATCCACTGATTCTTGCCGACAAAGAAAGAAACGTTTCACTTGTTACAGGAATACAACTTGAGGATATTGTGAAGATCATACCCTCTCAAATTATGAAAAATAACTTGAAACTCAAACCTTATTTGTCGAGAAATATTACATTTGGAACAAGCTGCTCCCAAATATTTTCCACTAAAGTTATCATGGTCCTTAACCGGTACTGATAAAATCTTATTACAAAACTAACAACAAGTTGCCGAAGAAAACGAAAGAATATCTGAGTCTGTTAATAATATTTTCTTTTTATAATTATTTTGATAAAATGGTAAAACAGTATAAATGAAATATTATTTATTTCTTGTAGAAATCTAACTACACAATCATCACCCAAGAAACGCTTATATGATTTTTCACCTGTAATTTGTTTATATAAAGTAAACCGGCCGAAATCGGCATATGAATTCGAAAATGCCTGTCGTCTGAAAGTAAGATATGACGAAAGAAGGAGTTACAGTTTTAGCCCAATACTTAAATTCCAAGTTTTTATTTAAAGGTAATGTATAAAGAGTTGTGCCCAATTGATTTTTATCACACAACTTTTTATGTTTATCTAATACTATTATATTGCAAAAACCATTTAGACATCAATGACACCATATACTTTGAACTCTAGTATCAGTTAAAGAATGATTCCTATAATTTAAAAGCCTATCTAATTTAGTAACAGCAATATAATGATAAAAATCAAGGCTTTCTAATAAAATTAAATTAATAGGTTGTCCCCAACAACTTTAGAACGATGAATTATTTCGACATAAGGGTGTTTGAAAACTTTAGGATTTCAAAATTTATTAATTAAATTATTTTCATCATAAGTAAGGACATTAATTGAAAGATTTGAAATTTTTAGCTTCAAATTTTGGAATGTCACAAAGTTTCATGGGTAAATCCGAATGTGTAAAGTCAAGTTCAGATGTGTTGTAGCTAAAGGTTTCATTTCTATGATGGTTACTTACTTATTTTCATGAATTAAAATAGCTAAAATACTGTAATTGAAGCATAAATTATCGGAATTAGCAACATTTACAGTACAATGTTTATTTAATAAGGATAATGGTGTTGGAATAAACCCATGACCACTCGACCGATTTATTTGTGAAAACTTGGTAAGAACAAATGACTTTCTTTTATTTTATTTTTAACCCAGTTACTACCTTTGTCATTAATTAATGTTATTTTTTCGTCGGGAAGAGTAGCGCCTTCATCTAAACATAAATCACTCGTTATTCTGGCAGAGTTTGAAATGATGAAAGATTGAAATTCTCCATCTTTTTCAAACTCTACATCAATACAAAATTGAATCTTAACAGATCCCATTTGATTTATAACATTATTTAATTTATTAATTAACAGTGTGGGTACTGTAATTAACTTTAAATTTAAATTCAAAACCTCGATTCTAACAAAGGAATGTGATTGGTTTAAATCGAAATTAACAATAGGTGCTATCAAGCCACCATATTGATTAACTATAACAAAAGGAATGTCAACAGGAAAAACATCAGAAACATCATCTGAATCAGAAATGACTATTACATCATCAACCATGTGTAAATCGTCAGAAAGTTTAATAGTATCTATAATTTTAGGAACTTTTGAAGAACGTGGATTATTATTATTATTTGTTTTTCTTTTCTTTTTTGTAATATTATTATTATTATTATTATCACTCAATGGCAATTTAAAAATATATTTTTTCTTACAGTTAAACTGTGTTAAATGTTCCTTATGGTTTAAATAAAAGTCTGTATAATTATTTTATGGGTGGTTTTACCTGTGGGACAAATAAAGTAGGTGATGTGGTTATAGGTAGTAGAATAATAATTCTCCGTAATCGTATCACAATTTCCATCATGTTGTGGAGAATTGCAAAAATTGGAGTAAAGATTACCTGTTATAATAAAAGAAAAATTTAAATATATAATCAATAAATTGTTAAAAAATAAGTCATTAAAATATAAACATTAAATTAATTTTATACACAATGAATAAATAAATTTGATTGGTTTATTTTATTTTGAAAATCTTATATAAGTAAATTAAAATAGTTTAAAATCATAAAATGAATGAAAGTAAATGATTTTCATATTATGTAATTATTCATTAATTGTTTTTACAGAAACATCGGTTAGAAAAGAAGATGTCAATTTAATTCTTGAGGAAAATTCTGTAAATACTATCAGTTAAAGCAGAAATTCACCAGTAATTTTTTTATAATATTCAATGGAATATTTAAAATTTCCAATCATCTATTCATTTAGAGTATGTATTTTCATTAAAATTCATATTATTAATAAATTTTAATAGGAACCAGCAACATTGAAACACAGCCTATATAATATGAAAGTTGGTGAAATTGGAGAAATTGATCGAAAAAATATAACAGAGTTATTACTAGCAATCAACAAAGATATTAGTTTTAATGAACAATTCACTTTTATAAACTGTGAAAAAGAATGTAATTATGAAAATAAAAAAGAAAATAAACATTTTATGATTAAAATAAGAATTCAAGGATATAAAGAAGGAAACCAGATTATTCGACCAATTTGGAAAATTATTGAAGCCAAATGTATTTAAATAAAATATATTTAACTTTATTCGTCCTAGTTTTTTATTTTTTATCATTTTATTTTGAATTTATTGTGTTTAAATTAATAAAATGTTAATATTAATTGTAATTCAAATATTATTAATTATCATTTTATAATTATGATATGATAGTAAAAATTTATTAGTACATTTTACTGTTTTATTTTTGATAATTGGAGTTTTCTTACCATTTTGAACATATTTAACTTTATATTGTTGACGGATTCCATTTTTTAAAAATAAAAATAATTAAAAATATGATAAAAAACTTACTAAAGTTTGGTATTTGATAAAATTGAATTTTTTAAAAAAATGCATTAAGTTATATAATAACAAACATGTAAGTAGTTACATGATAGACCAATTAAAATTTAGTTTATAAAACACACTTAATTACATAACACCAAAAATCATTTAAATGCATATAATCACCTGAACTTAATCCTTTAAAAGTAATATTTATTACATAATTAATCTTTAATTACACTTATAATTAAAAAGCAATTTTGAAAAGAAACTTTATTCAATAAATTCATTTATTTTTCATTGTTTTTAACCAAGCTAAGCAATGCTGTTCACATGTTTTTGTCATCGGATCTTGATAATGAATTTGATTGTATTCAATTGGCATTAACATCGATTCTAGTTTATTAATTAATAAAGGGGGATAATAGAAACTCATTGCATCAAATACATATATTTTATTTGGTTTCACATAAATTGAAAGCCAATGTTTGCCACTGAGATTAGATGATTGAGTATTTACAAATCAAAGCTTTGTTAACATCGATATATGGAATTTTATATAGAGAGAAAACTCCAAGAAAATCTTTTCCCAATAATTTTCTACCAGTAGAATTAATCTGAATAGAACTAATAATAATTAAAAAATTTATAATTAATAAAATTTCTTACTTCATACTTGACAATCAAAAAATCTCAATCTGGTTTATAATTCAAACTAATACTGTTCGATTGGAAGTAATTTGAATTTCCTTTTCAAAAACTCCATATACAATTACAGTAACAGATTCAGTTTGGGTGATCCAAACTTTATATCTAATCTTAAATTTATACTTTGTGGTAACTGACTTTGATTAAGATCGAAATCTGGCGCCAATACGAATGTAAAGAATGGATACCTATTTCTAAAGTCTGACATACTAATACCACAATTCAAATTTTTATTAAGATATCCCATATTTCTAACAATACTTTGCATATAATTTTTACTATAATTATCATTTTCAAAATCTTGACTATATTTTTCACGATAATCACTTCCTTTACTTAAAGTTATTGACTTAACGTTAAAGTGTTCAAACATAGTAAATGTATCTAAAAAAAACCACTAAATCTTTTATTTCTATGGAAAGTTACAAGGATAAAATTAGGTAATTGTCTATCACCAAATATTTGTTCCTTATCAAAATAAAAAGATCCTATAGGTAAAGAAAATTCAACAACTTCTTTGCTTCGCATTGGATAAATTGCATTTCTCGTAGCAAGACCTATTTGATGACCCGCTAAAACAGAAGGTTCAACACGAACTCTTCTAACCATTAATTTTGCATCTAGCAATACTATTTTAGGTACAAATTTAGTACATGTGAGACTTTTTTCTGAATTTGTTCTTGTTAATTTAATTTGGACACTAATACCTGGTAACAAATATTTGGGTTGATCAAAGAAATCAAATTGGAGTGTGGAACATAATGAAAATGCCATAAAACCCAAATAGATTTTAATAGAGGAACTCTAACATCTCCAACAGTTATTGGTTCAATAATATTCGAATAAATGAATATTTGTTGATGATGATGTAATAATCTTGGAACTTTATTACCAACGATTTCTTTATCAATAAAAGTTTGTTTATTTAATCCTAAGGTTTTGATTAAATTGTTGTCAAAATATATTTTTGAAATGTTATCTGCAAGTTTTATTTTAACCAATTCATTGTTTTCAATTTTTAGTTCTTTAAACGGAGACGGAATAAATGACATTAAATGTCTTTCTAATTCAGATAATGTGTTTATTAGTAAATTATTTTCAAAATAATTTTCAAATATTGTTTTTTCTTCATAACTTATAATTATTCCGAATTGTTCCATAACACCATCATCTTTAAATTTTGGTAATTTTAATCGACAATGATCATCTTCAGTAATGATGGATATAGATTTAAATCTAAAACTAAACGCATGTTGAATGTCAGGGAATGTTACTTTCAGTTCCTGTTCATAGTTAGTTCCAGTTCGTAGAATTTTCCACTAACTTGATCGTTTTCTTCATCTTTGATAAGGTACATTACAGGATTCTGATTCGTATCAATTTCTGAGATTTAAATACTTCATCGCTCCAATTGTTGTCGAAATTCTTGATGAATGGAGAAACACTGATTTTACTTATTCTAACGTGATTACCCACTTTATATTTAGTCATTTTAATGATACAATCAGATTGTTTTGATATCCAATTATCCATATTATTCGTTGAATAAAAATCAATTGGTCGCATTCCATTTAAACCCTTATGTGGCGAATAATTGTAGCTATCAATTGCTTTCTGTAAAACATTTATCAAAGTTTTATATACTTTATATACGAAATACTTTTTCAAGCGATCTCTTAGAGTTCGATTATATCTTTCCACGTGGGCAGCTTTAAATTGAGAAAATACAGAGTAATAATTTATTCCTTTGATATTTCTTTAACTTTACTATTATAAAATTCTTTACCTTAAAATAAATTTAATTTAATTTATTTATTTAATTGCATACCCAAATCAACAAATAATTCCTTGATTGCTTCAGCCATTTCATTGGGCGATTGGGTTTTTGTTGGAATAGCACGAGCGAATCGACTCAATATATCAACACTTCTCAAAATATTTTTGTATCCCTTATTAATTTTAGAAAGGTATCATATCATCAAATCCTATTGTTTTATAACTAGAGGTTTTGAATTTCATCAACATTGGTTTATTTAAATTGTACGCCATTTGCCCAGATATCCAATTATGAGTTTATTTCTTTGAATTAACTACTTCCTTTGCCAGTTTTCTTAAACAACCAAAACTAGTGGGGTGGTTTGGGTCTGTCCATACTTTTTCGAGCTTTATCACTGTGTTCGATTTTTGGTTAATGTTTCCTTCATTATTACAACAAGTTGTCAAAATATTTAAATCTAAATTATGTTTATCGGGTAATTAATTCTTGGTACCCATTAAGAAGTTAATGTAGAAATTGCGCTTACTTCAGATAATACTATTGGAATTAATGCCCCCAAAAATCCAACATTTTGTTTATATATTAGTTTTCGCATCAGACGACGATTCTTAGTGTTTACTAAAGATAAAAGTGATCTTTTATGTTTTTGTAATACAAGTTTTTTAGCTTTAGTAATGCTTACATTACCATGAACTGCATTAACAATAACTTCAACTAGATCATCTATAACAAATGAAGGAAAATTCTGTAAAATATTCATTCTTTTATTATTAGGAGGCTTCATCAAGGCATTAAAGTATGGTAAACTACGTTCAACTTTCATATTAAATACAATTTTCCTCTAGTTGCTTTGTTTATATTTTAATCCACTTTTTTATCTTTAACAATATTCTTACTCGTTTTTATTATTTTACATTTAGTAACCCTTTTCTTTGTAACTTTTGTCTTTGTTGATTTTTTCACGTTGAACAATCACGTTTTTAAACGTCATTTCAAGTAATGTAAAGTCAAAGAACAAATATCCGTGGAGAACCTTTGTTGCGTCTTGAAACGAATCAACTTAATTTTTTTTATCATTGGGATAAGCTTGTTTAGCGAAAAAATCTATAATAATTGCATCTCGAGGGTTTTTAAAAATAACCAAGTATTGTACATTTAAATTACGAGTTCTATGACCGCCCCCTTGATGAAACAAGTTTTGAGTAATGCAAATAACAGTAACTCCAATATGTCGAGCAATTTTTGTAAATAAATTATTAAAATCCTTTTCTTTATTAGCTTCCTGGTATAGATCATCGATAATAATAACATTGCCTTGATGTAATCTAGATGACCAATTTTTATCAAATTCTTTAATTATTGTAATTTTCAATTAACAGAATTGATTTTGATTAAGTCCATGTTCTTCGTCAGCTCCTCTATGCCAATATATTTTGTTTAATTTCGATTTGAACAAGTTCGATTGTAATAAATTGCATACAAATAAAGTTTTTCCACAACCACTTGGTCCAACTACTTGATATACTGCATCATTTCTTAATTCCATTTTATTATTAATTATTTATTTAATTGTTTATATTTGTTTTAATTTTTAGAATTACTTGAATTGAAATTGTTTGAAATTGTTGAGTAACATAAATTATAAAAGAAGATATTCTATACCTGATATGAAATTCTCATTTGGAAAACCATGGCAAGTTGTAGATCAATCATGTAAGTATCCGATAATATTTTTCAGATCGGGGAAATATGGGGTAATAGGATGTAAGGAACCTCTAAAAACTGGGGATTTGAAATATAATATACATGATTTACAAATTCAATCATTCACTGTAACAATCGATATTGGAAAATTTATAAATCTATATGAAATATAAAGAAAGGTGAATTGTATATATGAACATGAAATATTTCCAGCACTACGTCTTCAAAAATATAATCCATCATGTGTCAATATATTTCAAATCCTTGGATTATAATGATTATGTGGAAAATATTAAATCAGAAATAACTATGTTAATAAATTAACAAATATTTTGTTTGATTTAAGTATTAAAAAATGTCAAAGGGTAAATCATGTATATTTAAATATGTATTTATTTTATTATTTAGTTTATCTCTTTGAAGTAATTTTAAAGAAAATTCAGGAACTTTATCCAAGAATTAAAAATACGTTGGATTATTGCATGAAAAATTGTATGAAAAAAAAATTATAAAAAAATAAAAATTGTATGAAATTGATTATGATCATTGTATGAAAAAAAATATATTTAGGCTTTTTATTTGATGAAATATTTTTAGGCTTTTTAGTCGGTTGGCTATTTGAACCAATTTTATTCGAAAATACCCCTCACTTTAGTGCAACCAATCGTAAGCGATTTAAGCCAATTTTTAAGTTTTCTAATTGGGAAAAATCCTTGGGCTTTTTTTCGTGAATTTAAAAAATTTAAATTTGAAAATTTAAACAAAAAATTAAATAAAATAATAATTCACTTCATCAAAACAAATAATTTCTGTTTAAAAATTTATTCATTAAAACAAATAATTAAAAAAAATCATTCTTTAAAACAAATAATTTTTTTAAAAAAATTTTACCCCTTGAAAAAGATAAAAACTTTTTAATTGCAATAAAGAAATCTTTCACAATTTCTCTAACAAATCAAATACTATCTGCATTTTGCTTGTAATTTAAAAAGCAATTATCCAAAATTAATCGAGTCAGAGGAAATATTTTATAGAGGAGATAATCCAGAACAAGTTTTGGAAACATTTGTTCAATATATTAATGAAATTGAAAATAAATTATTTAGAATAACGAAAGATTTTGAATATGATTTAAACATGTCTGATAAACAACAAGAAGAATTTGAAAGAATTAAAAAATGTTGGGTTAGTAAAAAGAGGTTCTATTCTTGAGATGTTCAACCAATCAAGAGTAAAGTTAGAGATCATGATCATTTCATAAAATTAAATAATTACCGAAGTGCAGCACACAAATTTTGCAATCTTAAACTCAAGAAACCATCAAAGATTCCAGTAATATTTCACAACTTGTTCAATTATGACATCCATTTATTTATAAAACATTTTGCTATAAATAATAAAAGTTCTTTTAATATCATAGGAAAAACTAAGGAAAAATATAAATATGTGGAATATGGATGTTTAAAATATATTGATTCATTGAATTTCCATAGAGGGAGTTTAGATCAAATATTTAAAGCTTTAAAACATGAAGATTTTAAATATACAATGGAAAATATTTAATTCCTAAAAATATTCTAGCTGAAAAAAAAACTTTTTTACAAAAAGGAATTTATCCATATGATTACATTGACTCCTTTGAAAAATATGAAAAAAGTGATCTTGTGGAAAAAGAAGATTTCTATTCAATTTAAAATGAATGTAATATTACTGATGAAGAATATTCAAGATATTTAGAAATCTATAAATTATTTCAATGTAAAAATTTGGGAGAATATACAGGTTTATATTTAAAACTTGATGCTTTTATTTTAACTGACTATTTTGAAAATTTTACAAAGAAATTTGAATTAAATCCTTGTAATTATATTTCAACACCTTCATTATCTTGGGATTTAATGTTGAAAAAAAGTGGTATTGTTTTAGATTTATTAACAGATTTTGACATGTTTAATATCATAAAAAATGATATTCTGTAATGGGAAATAGATTGATTACTTCTTGGAATGAAAAATATCTTAAAGATAAATATCCTGATCCTGTAACAGAAATTAAAAGTGAAGAAGAATATGAACTCGTGTTGAATGATAAATCTGATTTAATTTATATTGATGTAACTGCTTTGTATTCTGGAATCATGATACAATATTTACCATTTGCAAATTTTAAGTGGGAGAGCGTCAGCGATGAATTACTGGATAAAATATTATCAACACCAAAAGATTCAAAGATTGGATATTTTTTAGAAGTTGACTTGGAATATCCTCAAGAAATTCATGACAAGACAATTTATTTTTCTTTAGCACCAGTAAAAACAAGAATAGGATATGAAGAATTATCATCTTGGCAAAAATTAAGAAATCCAGAAAAAAAAAATCAGCTACTAAATTATGATGTAATCAATATGATAAAGATAAATATTTATGCCATTACAGAAATTTACAATTTTATTTAAGAGATGAAATGAAATTGAAAAAAGTTTATAATATTATTAGTTTTGAACAGAAACCATTTATGAAAAGTTTTATTGAAGATAATATTAAAAATAGAAAAGGAGCAACATCAAACAAGGATGAATTTGGCAGTGTTGTATAAATTATTAAATAATTCGTTCTTTGGTAAAACTATGGAAAATATTGATAAATATGTAAATATAACTTTATTAACAAATTGTCCTCAAGATTTAATAACATATTCTAAAATGCTTTATAGACCAACATTTAAAAATTGTGAAAGATTTTCAAATGAATTAGTTGCTATTGAGATTGGAAATTATGTAAAGGCATATAATAAACCTATCAAAATTACAAATGTATTATGATATTCTTCAACCACATTTTCAAGATAGATTTTTTTTACATTTAATGGATAGCAATTCTATGTTTTTAGAAATAAAAGAATTGAATAATGTGATAATCCCTGGTGTTACCTGTGAAAATTTAGTTGATGAAATTTTAAAAAATGAAAAATTAAATGAATCTGGTGAATTATTTACTTATAAAGATGAAAAACCTTGGAATCCAATATTAAGTGTTGTTGCCACTAGGTCAAAGCAATATGCATTGAAATGGTCAAGGATGAAGAAAATATAAATAAAGGAATTAAAAAATCTATAAGTAAAAAAATTAAATTTAATCATTTTAAAAATTGTGTTGAGAATAAATCTGAAAAACAAGTTGAAATATTCATAATATTAGATCATGAAATCATGAAATTTATCTTGAAAAATCTTTAAAAACAACATTGGACAATTATGATGATAAAAGATGGATTTTAGATGATGGAATTAAAACTTTACCATTTGGATATCATGGAATTAAAAAACTCGTGGATGAAAATTAAATCTTTTTTTTATTTTAAAATTTTTAATTTTTTAATTTTATAAATTTTTCATTTTATAAATTTTCGATCTTCGATCTCCTCGTATTTGAGTAAATTAGTTTTGCATTTTTATCAAAGTAACGAATTCTGTTAAGAGATTGTTAGTTTTGAAGAAATTGTAATTTTTTCGGGTTTAATGATTTCTCGGGTGGGACATTTAGCTGAAAATGCTTAAAAGCACACTACTAATAGTTGTAAATTACAACTATCCATTCGACATTAAAAATTAGAATTAAAAATTTTTGTCATTTAATATTCCACAGTCATACATTAATTTATTCTTAACTTCAATAAATTTTTCATTATAATAATAATTATAATAATATTAATAACAATTAATTTCCTGCGTTTCAAAAATGTCATTTGTTTTTATCGCGGTGAAAATATGTCACAGGAAACTCGTTTTCATTTTTTAAATTCATGCCTTAATGGATTAATTTTACGTTTAAACTCAAATTTAACTCATATTGTTCTATAATAATTTCTAAATTATTTTTGGAGTTTATAAAGTAATTTATTTCTTAGAAAAATAAGTTTTCTTAATTATTAAGTTGGCAACTAATTTCCCAACGTTTTAATAAATTTAAACAAAATTTATTTTCAATAAAAATTAACAACTAATTAATCAACAATGTATTCTCCCTTCTTGTTTGAACTTCTTCAAAACGCTCATCCGGATTTGAAATTCCAATGAGGAAACATTCATCCGACATCGACATGAAGAAATAATTCAACCAAAATCTAAATTCTGTCTCAGGTTTAACGAAACTCCGCACATAGCATTTGAAAGAGATCGAAAGACCTTGAAATCTGTTGGTGCATAATCGTGAGAGTAGAGGGGGTGTGGCAGCACTTTCCAGTCATGCGTTTGAATGGCTTACTTGGTCATATTTGCGATATGAGGGTGGGTGTTGTCATACACAAAAAATACTGCATGCTGTTGATTAAGTCTTTTAACTTGAAGAGCTGCGTTGAACATAAAGTTACGTAATGACAAATTGGTTGCGTTAAGTATTTTGTAATAAATAATTCATTTTCAGTCATACCATGCACACAACATCGTTTTACGCGAATGAAGATCTGGTTTTACACGAGGTGTTACTTGTTTATCGAGCTAAGTCATTTATTGGGCTGCTTCATTGATGAACAGTCACCATTTTTCGTCGGCAGTAACGGATTCAGTAAAGAAATCGGTGCTTTATGTTCACGACCGAGTAAACCAGCGAAAATTATGACTCGTTGATTTTTGTTGTTGTCATATAAATCACGTGTGAATTCATTGGCCACACTTCTGAACCTTTCCAATTGAGTAAAGATGATTTTATATAGCAGTTTGAGAGCAAAGCATTTTCTCCGCCTGTTTCTTTGTCGTTTGACGCGAATTTTTGTGTAAAGGTTGCTCTGTATTGGACTCAACATAATGACCAGAAAGAGATGTATTCTTCGAGGTCAAAGTTTCCATTTTAGAACTTGGGACGATCGGTTACTTCAGCTGAGGCACCTTCATATACATCATAAAGGTAGAGAGCAGCGTTTGCTACCTAAAACCTTGATTAAAAGTAAAAAGACAGACGTGTCGAAGTAGACATTTCATTTTAATGATCTGAAGATTAATAGAATTTAAATCAAACTAAAAACAAAACAGATTATGGTATAACAAAACATACTGTTTCGAATCACTTAAAAATTTAGGCCAAAAACATTTAATGGCATGCCCAATGTTAAAGTTTCAAAAATGGCAGAAACTTAGTTCCTAGCCTTATATCTTGAATATTTTGAAATTTGGATGCTAGTCTCAGTTAACCTAAGGAATAAAATGCAATCTCAATTGATAAATTAGAACATTCATTGCAACTGCAATTTGATGATGTAATCTTCATCGAAATCCAATCTTTATTCCGATTTTTTATTCGATAATCCTTGTGAATTATTTTATGAATTAAGAAAATATTTAGTTTCTAGAAAAGCAGGAAATAATAATTGTAAAAATCACATAAATGCAATATTGTCAAGATTATTAACCAAGAAATTGATTGATAAAAAACAATATCTTAAGTTTTTTTAATTTTAAAATAAAAAAATAATATCTTAAATTTTTGAATAATAAAAAGCATGTCGATTTTCAATTTGGATAAAAATAGTAAATTTAATTATTTATTATAAAATAAAGATTACTTAGAAGTTTTACCATCAACTTCATCTGCAGAATCTTTAAATTGACCTGGAAATTTATTGTTTTAAATTCAATAATCATCAAATCCACTTGATATTTGTAATTCATGAATATATTTTAAATTTGAAATTACTGGTGTTGATGCAGCTGATGATATAGCTCTTGAAAATAATTGGTTTTTAAATTTATTTAACGAGGTATCAATAACTTTAGGATCAACAGAAATTGAAAATATAAGATATCCTGGTGAAACGAGTTCATTATTACAATTTGTTATGACTGATGCTAATTTTAAAAATCAGCATGGTCATTCAAGTGGATGGATTCCAGATACTGGAGATGGTGATGAAAAAAAGTGATGGATATAAAACTAGAAAATGTTTGTATTCAACCAAAACATTTGAAGAAAAATATCCTTTAAAATGTATATTTGGGTTCTTCCAACAATACAATAGAATAATTTATTTAATACCATTTGAATTGAAAATGGAAAGGAATAATAATTATTAAAAATGTTTTTATGGATAAGTTTTAAAAGCAGATTCTAAACCAAAACTAAAATTTGAAAGAATGGTGTTGATGCTTCTATCAATAACTTGTAATCCACATTTAGAAACTCAAATTCTTGAAAGGTTAAACATGATTTCAAAATCAATCAATGTAAATTTTCTTCAAAGAATACCAGCTTGCGTAGATATTTTAGAAGGAAGTACATTTTCATGGAAACCAACAATGTTAAATACGAGACCTCGATTTATTTTGATTGGAATTAAAGATTCAACAATTAATTATACAACTAATAATTCAAAATTTATTCAATCAAACGCCAATGAGAAACAATTAAAATTTTTAAGCGTTCAATTAAATACAAGTTATTATCCTGCAAAACCAATAACATTCGGCAAAGCAAAAAATTATGAATTAATGCTTTATGAAAATAATATTTTAATGTGTAATGATATTTTAGATGAACCACTAATAAGCATGTTAGATTTTAAAAATTATATTTTATATTTTGTGTTGATGTTAGTGAACAGGACGATATACTATCAATTAATAAAGTGTGTATAACAATACAAATGACAAAAGATGATGGGTTTAAAGGAAAAGGTTTTTGTTGTGTTTTGGTTGAAAAAGAATTAAATATTGAAATAGGTAGTGGAAAGTTTTTAAATTTATGGAGCGACAGCGACTGCCTTTGGAGAGGGAGCACCAGCCACTACCTTCGGAAGCTCGATCATTATATGTTGAAGAAAATATTAAAGAAGAAAACATTGAAAGGATAAACTCTGAGAAAATAATTTTGGTTCTAGAAAGCCTTGAGTATGAAGAAATAATAAATTTATATGAATGAGCTTTTCAAACTTCTCCGAGGGCAGTCACTAACGTTCCGAAGGTGTCAGTCACTAACGTTTCAAGTGTTGAAAAAGAAGGTTCGGTTTTTGTAGTTGTTCCAAAAACAGTCGCTAGCATGCCACCAAATTAATTTTTTTTTGATTTTTTAACCAAAATGTTTTTATAATAAACTGGAGAAAAGTTTAAAAAAATGATTAATATTTTATCTACAAAATATTCAACAGATTTAAGTTTTGATTCTAAAGAATCAGAATTTTCTGCTAATTTTCCAATTCCTTTAGAATTAAATAACGATTATAATTGTGAAGTTGGATTATCATGGTTTACAACATTTAATTCAATTCATCAAATGATTGGAATTAACATTCAAAAAAATTGTACGGATTTATTATCAATATCTTTCACGTTAACTATTGCCTTTTTACCTACTAGTCCTGTAGGTGTTGGAATATAACTATGTCCAGATAATCTAGATATATTGGAAAATTTGGTTACTTAGAAGTTTACTTCTATTATTCGGTTTATTTTCTAATGACTTCCTAATTCTGTTCTCTCAACAATCTTTTCATTTTATTTCTTTATACCATCTTCAAGGAAAGTACTAGTGATAGGAGCAGTGCGATTTGATATACATACTATTTTAGTTTTTTCATCTTTTTCAAATTCCACCTGTATTCCAAATTGAACTTTTGAGTTTTTCATTTCAGTTAAAGATAATTTTAATTTTTCCAAAAGACAAAATAGAAGCTCTAATTCGTTAACATTATACGATGTTCACTTTTATAATTCGATGTGAACGTAATAAATCATATTCATTTTCTGGTTCAACAATAATGTCACTTAACCCCAAACCAATTTGTAAATTGTCTTTAATAAATGTTTTTTAAGTATTTCAGATTTTATAGTGCTTTTTCTTTTCATTACGCTTTTAAAAAATGATTTTTTATCCGTTTGAAATTGAGTCAAGTGATTTTTATGATTATTATAAAATTTAAGGTACGAGTTAAAGGTTTGGGTCCGGCATACAGGGCATATCTAATTATTATTCATTTGATAATATCAATTCATTTTATTGTAGATTTAGATGGAGATGTTGTTTGGAATACAAGAAGAAAGTTGTCCATAATCTGTTGGTCGAACTAACAAGAGCTTATTATAAGCAGATCTGTGAAGATTTGAATTAAATAAATTTTTAATAATGAAAATGGGTTTGTGTGTTTGTTATTCAGTATTTATTTGTGTTATATCAAATTTTAATAAGTACCTACTCATTGGGTTGTATTAGTGTCGATATCCAGTAAAAATTGTTCATTATATCAAGGTCTGAATGGTTTGAGACCCGTAGATATCAGCTCGAAAACATTAAATCAGTACGGTCTAAAAAAGTTGTAAAAATTGCAAAACCAAAATATAAAGTTGGTGATCACATTAGAATTAGTAAAATATCTGCTTCGCCTTTCATCAAAAATTTCGATAGTAATTGGAGTGATGAGGTATTTCAAATTACTAAAGTTAATACTAAACAGAGTCCTGTAATGTATGTTATTAAAGATAGTGATAACAATGTAATACAAGGGAAATTCTATGAACAGGAATTACAAGTTATTTCTAAACCTACAGTGTTCAGAATTTAGAAAATACTGAAAACTAAAATGGTGGATAAGGATAAACAATACTATGTCAAATGGCATGGATATATAAAACCCTCATGGATATCATCAAAATAGCTAGTAAAGTGAGTTTCTATACAATTTTACCTAGCAATAGTTGCCCACTAATACATTCGGAAAATCAAGCAAGTAAATTTATGGTTGATCTTCAAAATCCCATTTATTTACATGGAAATTGGGAAGTTGCTTTGCAAGGCTTTACATTTGTGTACAATACATTCCCATTTTATAGTCATTGTAAAATCGGTTACAAGAAGCGTGTTCCCAAAACATGTAGTGGTATTTTCTCAATCAATAATATTGATCGATATTGTCATATTCCGGATCAGATTTTAGATGAAAATAGTGGCAGGTTTTTCAAAGATGGATTGAATGTTAGTTGTGAATTTAGTACATTTACAATAAAATTTGAAAGTATTGATGATGCCAAGCGAATGGGTACTGATAAGCTTAACATTGTTGTTTCTAGTACTGAATACCTAATACGTTTCAAAACTTTTATTGATGTCGGCCCTGTGAATGAACACATCAAAATAACTGTATCATATATTAATGAGATGGAAGATACATTTACATTTACTAAAGATTTATATATCGAAACACTTGAAGAGTTACATAAATATATTTCTTTCAATTGTTTACATATATTTAAAACTATTGAATTTGTTAAAGATGGATTATGTAAATTCAGACTGAATAATAACATTTGTGAAGTTACATTTGATATAAATTTGGCTAATATATTGGGATTAGATAAGCAAACATATAGGGCAAGTGCTTTTGGTGTACGCAAACCAAAAATAATAAAACTTCATAGACAAATGTTCATATATACTAACATCATTGATCCTATAATTGTTAGTGGTTCTTTGGTTCCTCTATTGAAATCTGTTTGGGTTGATAAACATGACCAGGATTAAGTTGTCAATATAAATATCGATAATCCCATGTACTTACCGGTATCAACATCATGTATAAACAATATAGAAATAAATATTCGTGATGATAGCGGTAAATTTATTGAATTTAGTATTGTAGTTTGAAGATACAAAAACTCATTTGACATTACATTTTCGTAAATTAGATGGCCAATAACGATATTATTAGTATGTATAGTGGTAGCCAAAGTTGTAGCAAATTACCATATTTTATTGGTAAACAGGATGGATCAGGATGGTTGAGAATTGTCGGTAGATTTGCACTTCCTATTCTTAAACGCCTTGGTAGTTTTGGTATGAAAACCGCTAAAGATGTGATAATGAATAAGCAGAAAATATTACCATCTCTGAAATCAAATGCATTATCATGTAAAGTTTTACCTAGTGTTGCAGGTATGTTTCAAAAACAGGAACCAGCACCGGCACCGGTACAAAAACGTAAAAGGCATCATAAACATCATATAAACAAACGAATGAAAGGACATGGAACTATATTTCAAAAATGATTTGTGGTAAATCTGAATTGTGTTTATTTGATGACCATCCCCCCAAGCAGTAATTGAAATGGTGCCTTTGAAGATGTATTTCCGATGAATTTTATTATAGATAGTAGAACTGATATTGAATTTTATAATTATTTATATTAACTGAATATCTAGATTTGAACAATACATTTGTTAACTGTTCAGAGAAAAGTTGTAGATAAAGATAGAAAACCGTTGGGCGAACCATGTGATGTAATACCAAACAATTTCTTGTTTCATACACTTTTTAAAAATGCAGTTCTCGGATTTAATAATATCAAAATTGAAGGTGGTAACAGTACAAATATTCACAACGCTCTAATAGAAACTATTATAAATTACAATAGCGATACTAAATATACATGTTTAACTCCTATGGGTTATGGTAGTGATGACGATCGGAAAAGGTGGATTAAAGGCTCGAAATTATTTACCATGTGTTCATCATTAGAACTCAATTTTATGGATCAACCGAAAAATTTTCTCCCAGGTGTTAATGTACACATTAGATTGAAAAGATCAGAGTCCGTATTATCACTAATAAGTGCCACCACAGCACCAATTCTTCAATTAGTTGATGAAAAATTATTGGTGAGAAGAGTTCGTGTTGAACCCTCTGTATTAGTTTGTCATCAAATAGGGCTTAATTCTAAGCATGCAATATATCCATTGAAAACAAAGAAAATTGTCAATTTGCTATTGCTAAAGGTTCAGCTTCTTTCTATAAGGAACAAATATTTGGAGATAGAAGAATGCCCAACTTTATATTGGTAACATTTCAAAGTGAATCTCAATATAATGGATCATACTTAACATCGAGCTCAATATTTCAAACATTTTGGTGTAAATAAATAATTAAATAAATTTGGAAACGATTAAATTAAAAGATAACGCCAATAAAAAATTTTTCGTACGATATATTTCGATAGCATAGCTATCATCATCAGGTACTCAAAACCAACTAAAAATATTATGAATTAACATTTAATTTAAACAAAGTATTTTTTTTATTAATTTAATTTTGTAATAAATAAATATTTATAAAATATATTCAATTCACTTTTAATTAATTTAAAATTTTAAAATTTTCACTTATATTATAATTTTTAAAAAATTAATGTAATTTAAAATTTTAAAATTTTCACTTATATTATAATTTTTAAAAAATTAATGTAATTTAAAATTTTTAATTATTTTAATAATATTAAAAAAAAACATGATTTAACATACGTAAACTATTTAAAAACATTCTAAACATTCGTAGTCACAGAACTTTGCACATTAATCTTTGGATCCAATGAACTTATCAACAATGCTTCACATATCACGCGTTCCCAATAATTATTAAAACTTCTCAACAAAATTCTAAAATCAGACATTACTGTTTCACTTCTACAGCCTCTATTTGTGCTCACTAATATTGGTCAAACCCTTCAATCAACAATGCTTTAGAACTCGAGTACAGAGATGACGGGAAGTCTCTCCAATGTATGTGGCATTACATCCATTACATGTAAATTGATAAACAAGATCAGAACACAATCCAACCGGAGTTTTTGATTTATTAATAAACATATTGCGTACCTTACACGAATTAGAGACGATCGAAGATACGGAAATAATTACAATCGAAGATGTCGAACTAATCATTATCGAAGATAGTGAGCTTGATCTCGGTAAATTTTAAATTTATTTTTTCTATATATTTTAAAATACGTTTTAGTTGATTTGGATGCCAACTTTACTGAAGATGACCACATTTCTGTTGATGCCAACGTTCCTGATAATGCCCACATTTCTGTGGATGCCCCCGTTTCTGGGGAAGATATGAATGTCCTCTCTTCTATAGAGGATGACGATTCTTCGGATTCAGAGGATAAATGTTAGTTTTTTATTTATTTTTATTTATTTATAAAAAAATTAAGTTATTAATATTTGAAGTATAATTAAAATAATACATCAAATATAAATAATTTATAATACATTTTATAAGGTTCTATTTATTTTTCAATAATAACTATAAGTTTTATGATAAATCTATTGATATTACCATAATAATTATTGAATTATAAAGAAAGAAATCTATTGATATTACCATAATAGTTATTGAATTATAAAGAAACAATTCTATTGATATTACCATAATAAGTTAAAATTATAAAGAAACAAATCTATTGATATTGCCATAATAGTTATTGAATTATAAAGATATTATTTTTTATTAGATACTTTATATAGATATTATTTAATAGTTTGCAGTGAGCATGCAAATATTTTATATGTTTTGTAAATATTATTTTTATTATTTAATATAGGTTTATAGGAATTAATAAAAGTTTTAATATAATAGTTAGCATTTTTAGATTAATTATTAGAAACTTTATATAGGTTTTGTACATATATATTAATTTTTTATTTTTTATTAGGCACTTTTTATCCGAGATATTGCATCTCATCATTACAACATAGCAAAAGATGTCATAAAGACAAGAAAAACTATTATAGCCATAGATTTAATGGCATCGATATTTTTTATATTCGCCATATGCAAGACTTCCCAGAGCATTAAATATAAAGAATTTTATAGGAAACATGCGATTCATTTAAATTCTTTTAAGTCAAATAAAATTAAACTTTTTAAGGAAATTAATAAAAACAATATAGATATTTTGAATATAATGCAAAATAAAACTACATCAAATAAAACGAATAAAAGGCCTGCTGAAAATATTAAAAATAATATAAATATTATACCAGATATAAATAATGAAAATGTTATAAGTAATGATATTAAACCTATTATAAATAATGAATATTTTATAAATAATGTAAATATTATTCCTGATATAAATAATGAAAATATTATAAGTAATGATATTATTATAAATAATGATATTATACAATTCGGAAGTTCTGTATTAGAGAATGAGCTGAATATATCCGTAAATTTAAATAATCGCTATCAAAACTTTACGTTTTGATATATCTAACGCGCAACTAATTAAAATAACTTTAACTGAGCGAATCAGTAATAAATTAATTTTAGAAATAAATAAAATGGGGAGCGTTAAAATTCAATTCGCAATATTAATTAAATTTGAATAAGATGGTGAGATCCGTGACAATTATTTTTCGAATAATGCGGAGACATTTTCGGATAACTATTTAAGCGAAGGGGTTAATAAGCTTAATGAAAAAATAGAACAATTCACCCATTTAGGCAGTGGATGGTGTGTTATTAATATTATGGAAATACATTTTATTTTGACTAAATATGCTCCTATTAATCGTCTGTCTGGACATAAATATATTGAAACCCCTTCTGCATTGAAAAAGAAAGGAGCTATAGTAAATATAAAAAATAATGATGACAATTTGACGTCAAACCCCTGACTGTAACATACAAATTAGATGCCGTTGGTGTCCATATTGCCTTAATGGGTTTAAATTAGATAATGCATTCAATTGTGATTTTGCCGATTTTGAATCGGTTTTATCTTCTAATGATAGACATCATCAAATTCATATGCCTGTTGCAGCAGGCTTTTTATTAATTAATTATTACACTAACACAAAATCGTATTATTACTTTTATGGTCTTGATTGCATTCCTGACTTTCTTAAAAAAATTGAGGAAATTTCTACTGAAATTGTTATTCCGTACTATGATTCAGAAGGTGATAAATTGATATGGCCTATGTCTTTCAATGAGGTTCGACAGTTTAAATCTTGTCGAACCTGTTATTTATGTAAAAAACCTATTGTACATCCGGTTAGAGATCATTGCCATTTTACAGGTGATTATCTTGCCGAAAATTTAATGTAGCTCGTAGGATTTATCGATTACTACCTATCGTTTTTCATAATTTAAGAGGGTATGACCTTCACCATATTTTAAAATACGGTCTAGATCGCTTTCCTTCATGGAATTTAGATATCATACCGACCTCTACAGAAAACCTTATTTCATTAATTGTTCACATTAACAAATTGGCTGTTCGCTTTATCAACAGTATGCAATTTGTTAATTGTTCGTTAGCTAAGGTTGGGTTTGTTAGTTGACTGTAAAGGTATCTTTCCGTATAATTTTGCTATTTCTGAGGAAGTTCTTGAGACTACATATGAGTTGCCTCCAATTTGGGAGGGGGTAAGTGAAGATGAGTACAATAGGGTACAACTAATCTGGACGCAGCAAAACTGTAGTACTTTGCGTGATTATATGTTAATTTACTTTAAACTTGACGTATTCCTCCTTGCGGACTATTTTCAACAATTCCGTGCCAATGCTATTGTTTACAATGGTCTTGAACCTCTAAATTTTTATGGAATTCCGGGTATGTCATGGGCTTCAGCGCTTATGACATTAACGGAACCCATTGAACTTTTACAGGACATGGAAATGTTCAATTTTTACGAAGGTGGAATACGGGGTGGGTTAACATTTGTTAACAAACATTACATTGCTTGGGCTCTTAGCCAAAGTCTTCCTTACGCTGATTTTACTTGGGTGTATGATGGTTTGGATGAGGTTTTGAGTGAATGTGTCAATGTTATGGATATTGAAATTCTTTCATATGGATATACTATGGAAGTTGATATCGAGATTCCAGATTATTTACATGATTTTTTAAATGACTTTCCGATTGGACCGGAAAAGATGTGCCCACCAAATTCAAAAGTTGAGAAGTTAATCCTCACGCATTATCCTAAGAAGAACTATGTTCTTCATTGGAGGCTTCTCAGGCTTTATCTTTCTCTCGGGGCTGAGGTTGTATATATACATAGAGCTATTAAATGAAAGCAAGCTCCTATTTTTAAAAATTATATCGATAAAAACACTAACTTGAGTGCAAATGCAGGTAGTGAATTATATAGAAATTTATTTAAATTGTATAACAACAATCTGTATAGTAAATCTGTTGAGAACCTTAAAAAGAGGATGAATTTGCGATTATGTAATTCAGCTGAAAAGTTAATTATATATTCGTCAAAACCGGCATTTAGAAAAACAATAGAGAAAACTAATGACCTTTTTGTCGCTCATCTTAATAAGGACTCAATATGTTTGGATAGACCTAGTTATATCTGCCAATCAGTTCTAGATTTATTCAAACTACGGATGTACCAGTTACAGTATGTTGAATTACAAAAATATCGTGATATTTATAATTGTGATATAAATCTAGTATCGGGTGATACGGACAGCTTCTTTTTGGAGATAAAAAATTTAAAATTAGATATTTTATTAAAAGCGATGATTTCGGATGACCTATTAGACACCTCAAATTATGATCCTTCTCATCCTTTATATTCTAGACGACTTGACTAAGTTATATGCAAGTTCAAGGATGAGAGTAAAGGGTTAGGATATAGTGCGTGGGTTTTCTTGCGCCCTAAATGTTATAGCTTGCTAGGAAATAAGTCAACAATGCGAGCTAAGGGTGTAAAATTACCGGGTACCGACATTAAACACCAATCGTATTTGCATTGTTATAATAACAATACTATTATGTCGGTACCTCAAACTAGGATAAGAACCAAAAATCACCAGCTGTTTACTTTTAAAAATTCTAAAATCGCCTTAAATAATCATGACGATAAGAGAGTTTGGGTAGGGAAAAACTCAAGTTTTGCATATAGTCATTATAGAGGGGTTGATGTCCTTGATGTGGGCGGTAATATAGCAATGCCTGATGAACAATTTGCAGAAATATTTGACAATATAATTGATATTTATTGAAAAATTTGTATATAGTTGAAAAAATAAAAAATTGTGAAAATAATTTGTCTTTACTATTTTCATGTTTTTAGATTTTTTTGTTATAGTTTTTTAGATTTATTAATATTTTTAGATTTATTTTTTAATATAATAGTTTGAAGTGAGCATACAGATATTATATAGGTTTTGTATATATATTTATCATTTTGATTAGATATTTTATATAGGTTTTCTAAATAGTATTTGGTTTATAAAATAATGTAAATAATAAAAAGTGTAATAATAAAAGTAAAATTAATAATAATAATATTAATAAATTAAAACTTGTAACAATAATAATAAAAATAATTATAATAATAATCACTAAAACTTGTAATAATAATAATAATAATAATAATAATATTAATAAATAAAAATATTTATAATAATAATCACTAACACTTGAAATAATAATAATAATATATAATAATAATATAATAATAATAATATAATAATAATAATAATAATAATAAAATAATAATAAAATAATAATAATAAAAAAAAAAAAAAAATATTAATAGTTAAAACACTACTTATAAAAATAAGTGATAGAATAAAAATTAAAATTAAAAAATATTAATAATTAAAACACTACTTATAAAAAATAAGTAGTAATTTTAAATTAAAAATTTTTAAAAAATAATATGACCTTGAGAAATCTTGAATGACCTTGAAAAATATGATGACTCATTAAATGACCTTGACCTACTTTTCAATGACCTTGAATGAGTCATTTCTTTGTCTCGGAAAAATTTGTACTTTTGTACTTTGAAAAAATTTCTGCGGGGGTAGGGGTGTGCTAGATGTGACACATCTCACTACTAACAATTGTTATTTAAACAAGTTTCTCCTTTTAAATTCTCAAAACATTTTATCAAAAATTAAATAACGATAGTCTAAAGCTCAAGACTACCTGACGAAGACTGTTATTCAGTCGAAATATATTGTAGGTGAATATATATTTTGGATTGGTGTTCTCTTTAATTTAGTTCATTGCCTATTTTGTGATATGTTCAATGTTAAAATTTCTAAGACGACAGGAGCTTACTTACTAACCTAATATTTTGAAGATTTTGAAATTCACGTGCCAGTCTCCGTTAACATATGGAATGCAATGCAATCTCAATTAAAAACTAAGAACATTCGTTATAATTTGCAGCAATTTGATGATTTAATCTTCACCGAACTCTGATCTTGAGTCGACGTAAATCGTGAAACTTGTCTTTTAGCTGCATAACATAATAACATGTCAAATATTATCTCAAACATATTAATCTTGATACCGAAATTGAGAGTTGCTGGTACTCTTTGAAATATTATGTTAGTTAGTGACCAAGGATTAAGATATAGGAAAGGACTAACTTGTCTCTGGAGGATAATTTTATAACACCAGATTTACTGACAAAATTATATTAATATTTTTAATGAACATTATCACATTGACGAATACATTAAAATGCAGTTATATAATAAATTTTAATTGAAAAAGTTTTTTATTACAAAAATAATCTAATGCGAAACATAGATTAACATAGAGGATTGGAACGAAAATCTTGTCCGATAAAAATTAATATTTATTTAACCAATAGAGAAATATAAACAAAACATCATTCTTCTGTAAATCTAAAATGTTGAAAAAGTCACCTTTACCATAATGTTTTAGAATGAAATAATTTGATCATATATTTCAATAAAAGATAAAAATACCTCATTTCTATAAGAAATAAATAACAAATATTTTAAAATAAAAGAGTGAAATTATTATAGTTTTAATAAATTGTTAAATAATTAAAATATTTATATAAAATATTAACTTTAAAAAGGTTTTTTTAATTATAACAATTAAACAAAATATGATACATTATCAGTCGGAATTTTTCAATGACAATGTCAACAAAATTGCCGTTCAATTTTAATTAGATTTATTAATGGAATGCCAGTTTTTTTGGTAATTCTGAATTTATAAATAAATATATATTTCTAATTATTTTCGATTTTATAAAAAAATATTTAAATTGAATTTATCCCGTTTTAAGTATAAACTCAAAAAATTAAAAAGATGTCGAAGTCTTTCTGTTTTTTGATTAATTGATATTTGCACATTCCTTTCGAATAAATGGAGTTCAATTTTAACTGAAAAAATGTGTTGTGCAAATGTAGTAGGTAAATGTGAGCCATCCAGCACAGAACGTTCTAATTGGCTGACAAGAAACGATGACTAATCGAGTAGAGGGTGAGTCAGGGGTCACGTGGGTGTTTTGCGCGCGTGTGTATGGCTCATGGTCTTTATTCTACAGCGGTTCAAAGAGGTCATGTCAGGGTAAAAGTATAAGTCATATATATTTGTCAAATTCAAAACAAAGACATACCAGGTGAAATTTATTTTATGACTCATACTTTTTCGAAAATTTTTCAAAGAGGGTATTGCAGATTTTTCTAAACCTTTATTTTTAAATAACATTCAAATAATTTCAAGCAATCATTTATTAAATTGTTATTTTAACTAATTTAATCATTCACTTTAATTAATTAAATTTTCAAGGTTAGTTTTAGAATAATGTAAAATGCTCAATTTCATAAGATTAAATAGAATAAAATGATATAAATAAAAAATATTTCCTTAACAACGAATTTGAGAATACATTTCTACATTATCTAAATGTAAACAAAAATAAATTAAGTAAATATTTGTTTTTGCTTTTAATTGTTTTAAAATAAAAAGATTTATCTAATTTTTAGACTTACCGAGAAATTGACTTTTTAGGTATAACATTGTTTTTGAAGTCTAATTCTAATATTTTTATTTCAAATATTTTTACAAAATTCACTTAATTTTAAAAAGATTTATATTTTATAAATTTTAATTATAGACATTTCACAATAACTTAAAATGTGTTTTGTTAAATATTTAATATGAATATATTTACGATTAATTTAGATAAATCTAATATTAGAACTCCACGCGTGAAAGAATGGACGATAATGTTGAAAAATGAATTTTTTCTTTCACTGTGATATTTTAATGAATGAACTAATTAAAACAAAAGTTTAATATTATTACCAAATCTAACAATTAGAAAAGTACACGAGTTCTTTTAATTGACTTCATTTTTCTTTATTTTATGATATTTTGGTTTTTCACTTGTTGTCTTTTGTTAAAATTAGTTGATTCACTATTATCCATATTATTAACACCCCCTTACAGTAAAGAGGGTATTCTTAAAAATTTAAAAATTATATTACTTAAATCAGGAAGCCGTAATACTGAGACTTGAATCGGTAACAGAATTGTTTTTGAATATGCAATAAAGGATTAAATAATGTCTAAAAAATTAACACAAATTTTCCTTAGCAACGTAAAACCTTCGTACAGCGTTCATAGGATCCGTTAAGAAGAATACGCAATGAGTAGTACTAGCAAATTGATTAATTATCATAAATATTATTATTAAAATAAAAGTAAGTTAATCATTTATAAACCTTTATAAAATATATAATAATTTTTTGAAACTTAATTTATATACTTAACTATTCTTTTTTATTATATTTATAACTAATATTAAAATAATTAAAAATGTAAAAGTATAAGCATCGAGAAATAAACATCCTTCAAGGTCAACCTCAAAGCCGAATTAGAGACGTGAGTTATATAATTGAGCATAGGAAAATGTATAAAGGAACAACTGATTTTAAAAATACTAAGATTTTATATAAAAACTTAAATATTTAGTAGAAAAGAATTTAACATTGACTCAAAAATTCACTAACAAATACACAAAATTTGAAATTCTATATTTACTCTCAATTTTACTTTAAATATTTGGCTAAGTTTACAGAGAGAAAAATTCCTTGGAACAAAATGTGAGAAAATTTGTTAATTAATAAATTTTCAAATTCACAACTTGAGCACGAATAAAAAATATTTTTGTTGACATAAACGGGCAATATACTCTAAAGTTTAGAGTCTAAACCAAGCAGCTCATCCTTAAATTTCAATTTTTTGTTTTAGTTTTCGTTTCTTTTCTAAATGTACTAATTAACTAATAATGAGCTTGATTTTCATTTTTAATTTATGATTTCGTTCTTCTAATTTTTCTTTATTTTTGCTTTATTTGCAACCCTTCTACAAATATTTTTTCATCTTTTATTCTATCGTTAGTAATAATGTTTCTCACAATTAATCACTAAAACTTGTAATTGTTTTAATGATTTCGTGTAGTTGTAATCAAGAAAACGGAGACTAAATTATATTTGTGCTGAAAAATAAACTAACATAAATTGCTGGGAATTTATTCTAATAAAAATTGAATGAAGTCAGAATAAGAATTGTTAATATCCTTATTCACCGACAATACACAAAAGTCAAAATATAAATAAAAATAAAATGCCACCTCAAAATAGTAAAATTATCCGATATAAAGAAATTCTGGCTAAATTTCATGAAGTTTTTAATGGTCAATTAAATAGTTTACCAAATAAAAGTTATTATTTTCCTCAACAATACATTTCTAAAAATGAAATTATTTGTAATCTTGCTTTGAAAGTAAAGAAAGCTCATAAATAAAATTATTTTTGCCAGAACTTTATCTATGTTTTTGAAATTGTTTACTGATTTAGGATTTGTTTTACTTATTTGCGTGAAAATAAATAAAATAAAATAAATATAAATATAAATTAAGCACGACAACTAATAAACATTGTTAATATCAATGAAATCAAATAAATATTTTTTAGTTAGAGCATATAACGGTTATTTTTCCCTTTTCTACCTTCGTTTCAGTGACCTCCTTGTTGACATCGAACTTAGTCTCATAGGTCTTGTCACCGCAAATAATCACAAATCTACTGCAACTGAAATTATTTTTGAGAGAAAATATAAATATTTTAATAACAATCACAAATATTATACAATAAAATTTAAAGTCAATACAAAATATAATTTTATTATAAATTCGATTATTAATGAAATAATAAATTTTCACCGTTTGATCGAAAATTAAAAGATTTGTAATTTTATTTGTCTTTTGTCAAATTAAAACAAAACATAAATTAGTTTCAAACTGAAATTATTTTACAGTAATTTTTCAAATTTTTGAAATACCATTTACAACTGAAATAAAAGTTTGTCGGAAAGCAAAACTCACTTTTCTTTTAAAAACTTTGAAATATTATCACGAAAAATGTTTAAATTTCGAATATATTTTAATATAAGTATTATTCATGCTATATCTATGTAAATTTAGGGTTTTTACCAGATAAAAATTTCATAAAATTAATTCCAAAAATAATAGAATTCTAATATATTTATAAAAATATAAATGGTTTAAAAGTGTTTATTATATATTTTTAGTAAAATAAATCATTTTTAAATGTTGGTTAACAAAGAAATATTAAATTTTAAGAAATAATTTATTTCAAAAATTCAATGAAATGGATTTTAAAGAAATTAAAAATAATTTATGTAATTATTATATTTATTATTATATATACTAGCTGCTGACAGACCTTTTGCACCCATAACAAAAGTTTTTGGTATAAAAATTTTGAAAGATTTTATATCATTGTATTTATTCTGACAAATTTTTCTTATTATTTTAATATACTTTTTACTTTATTCAAAAACTTACGATCCATCGAATTTAGTCGATACACTCATGCCTTGCTGAATAGCTTTGTCATGTACAAGGATAGAATTTCCTTAGTATGTTATATAATCTAAATTAAATGTATTTTATGTTACAAACAGCAATAAAATATTTTTACAATCGTCTGGCATGATCAAATAAATTACTTAATCTCGAAGTGATTTTATACTAATCAAATCTTTATATACTCATTTTTAACCAATGACATTCTGAGGCGTCATTTGTTTCAAAGTTTCCATGGAAAAGTAATAACTGATATTTAATTTCATATTTCTCAAAGTTTCTACTAAGATAGAAATTACAAATTATTAATTAAATGTTTTGGTTATTGAAGAAATTATTCTTAAATAATATTTATTAGTTATTTATAAAACTCTCAAATACAAATGAATATCTATCAGAATAATTAGCAATAAAAAAATTTATTAAAATCATTTTTTTGTTTTATATTTTTTATTATTATTACTTTACATTTACGGATGTAAGTAATTATAAAATGTAATTATAAATAATATTAAGTTGACTCGTAATTATAGCGATGATTCAAATATTAATGAATTTTTTTTATTAATAAGTTAAAATATGACCGAATAAAATATGAAGTATTTAGAAGCAGTTAAATTAAAACATAATTTTTCTCAGAAATTATCAAGTAATAGAAGTGATGCATCAGGATAAAATATATTCATAAAGATTTCAAAATACACAGAGATTTTAATAAGAGATTATAAGTTATTTTCTTATTGTTTGGCTTTATAGAGAAATTAATATTAAATAATATTTAAAATTAACATCATCTTTGTTTTAAAAGCATCATTTTAGTTTCGAGTGAACTAAAAGTAAAATAAAAATACTATAATTCGAAACATAACGATAATAAATATAATTTATAATTATTTGTGCTAACTTCAGTAAAGAGGAGTTGGATATAATAATATTTTCTATTAATTAAAAAAATTTATTTTAATAATTTAAAATATTTAAAATAATAAATCAAATTTTCAATTTTTTTACGAAAATAATGATTTTTACTAAACATTAGAAAATCATTTATTATTATAGTTACGTCACTTTTACTAAAATATAGAAAAAACCTTCACACTTATAGAAATACTTAAACACTAATTAGTTGACTCGCAATTATTGCGTTGTTACTAAATATTGTTTGAAATATGAAATATTTTACAGCTGAAATTGCAATATAATTGCACTTAGAAATTATCAGGTAATAGAAGTGATGCACCACGAAAATATTTATTAAACAAATTTTATTATAATAACGAGAATTACTTATATCACTAAGACAAAAATTTTTTTGAACTCGAGTAAAATGTTTTAATGGCTTTTTGAACTGTGTTTATTGATGGATTTTAATGATTTAAAATGATTTATTTTTAATGTTGAGCTGAGCTTGTATATCTCATTTCTCTCATTTTAATTTATTTGAGCTCTCAGTGAATTTAGGTGCTACCAATTATTAATCTGAATCCAAACATTTCATTTTCTTTGATTTCAAAGTTATTTGTTTGTTTGTTTGCTTCAAACTTTTAAAGATTTTATAAAATGTTTTTAAATAAAACGATTAAAATAATCGTTTCTTTCTTGTCAGGTTTGTGATATTCAAAGTTCTAAAGAATCTTTTTTATTATCGAAAAATAAAAATTCCAAACAATGAATTCAAATTTATTTATCAGCAGAAATATAATCTAGCCTCGCGGTTCAGTGATTTACAACTAAAGAAAATGATTAAACAATTACAAGTTTTAGTGATTATTACAAATATTTGTTATTTATTTTTCCAGAAATTCACTACCAAATGACATTTCATTAATATAATTTCACAATCAACATCCTCTTTGATAGCTTTGTTAGGTTTATTTTATTTACCCAATTACAGTTATTTCTGATATATAATTATTATTAAATTTTTAAATGTCTTTTTATCTATCAAACTGGGTTTTTGTGAAATAGGAAAAGGTCGATAGTGAGTGAAATTATTTTTATTTTTTCAACAAACGTTTATGCGTATATTGACATAATATTAACGATAATATTACTTGTTCAAGGGAGATTTATAATATTTATTTATTCTTTTGATATCCTTTGATGTTCTATTAGAGTATTATTTATTGATATCTCTGTGAATTTATTGCAATTTATTTATTTTAATTAAAATTTTAAATCATATAATGATAAAATATTCAACAAATATAATATAATTTCACCAAAATGAATCCAAAAATTATTAATAATTTTCAATGTCAATAAATATTTAATTAACAAATAGTTTTCATTTATAATTGTTATTAATTTGAGTATTTAACTGTTATTTTTTTGTTTGATATATTCATTTCTGTTACAACTTTATCGCACGAGACTTTTGTCAAATAATCTTCACCGTTGAATTCGATCACTAGATGTCTAGAATTTCAATTAATAATTATTAAATGATATTGACTTTTAAAATAAGTTTAATTAAAAATATTATTTTATATACCTGCATCAAGGACTTGTATAAGAAATCAAAATTAATTATTTTAATCCCTCCCATCCCAACTATGCAATAATACATCTTTCTAGTATTTTCATTATAACAGTAATTCATTTGCATAAAAAAAGACTTAATAATAATAAAACGAAGTAAACTCTCTTTCATATACTAATTAAATACTTTTACAATACTTTCTTTTTATCCATTTATTTTGAGATTTTCTAGCAAGTAATTTAAAATTTAATTTTCTTATAAAAAATATTCCGATAAAAAATCACTTTACAAAAAATATGTTTTTTTATCAATAATGGTTATTTGCACCATCCGCTTGATCAATCCTATAGAATATTTATTTGACTGTTATTATTTATATTTTTATTATTCATATTATTGTTATCACTTAAATGTTGAAAATGTTTTAAACTAGGAGAAACCTCCCCAAGTCCATGAGAATCTCTGTAAATGTCACTAGCAATGCCATTTGCAATTCTGCTGTGCAGCAATCTGAAGTTGCATATGGCACAAACAATCTCCAAAAGCTGAAATAAATTATTATATATTTTCTAACAATTTTCTCATCAAAAACTCCTTCAACAGCACAATTGTAAAGACCTTCAAAGAATTTATCACTTACCTTCCATTGCTTCTCCATCCAATTCTCATATCTAAATTAATCGCGTTATCACGAATAATAAACGAATTATCTGAATACGAAATAACATCTAAACAAATTATATTTTATTTAACAAAGAACAAGAAAATATAATTACAATCGTTTGGCATGATGCAATTTTATAATAAATTATAATAAGTTAATTTTTGAAGAGCTATTTATATATCTATTTTTAATGAATAGAATTCACAAACAGATTGATTTAAAAATTAATTAAATGATAATAAATAATTTATAATAATAAAAAAGATTTACAAAATAAATTACGCTTCATTTTCATCTAAGCCGAGTGTTTTAAAATATAGAAAATGTCTTTAGGGAAATATCTCATTAACCTCATTAAAACACTCTTAAAAATTAGGTTTATATTCGAGACTACTCAATTAGTTTATAGAGAACTATACTTCATAGAAAATGAATACAAGTATCACTAGTTTTATAATTCTTACAAAATGTTTAACCTACTTTGGCAAAAGACTCGTTTATGAAGCGTTAATGATTTAGTATTTAGATTTAAAATTAATTATTCAAATTAATTATATAAATTATTATATTATATAAATTATATAAATTATAATTATATAAATTATTCAACATAATTATATAAAGCGAATAATTATTCAAAATATAATTATATTGCTAAACGTAGCAAAAGTCATTCCTAAATAACTGATTACTTATCAATATAATTTTTAATTTAATTTAATTTGATTTATGAAATTTATTAAATTATATGTTTAATATTTTTTTAGTTTATTATCATCCATGTAATGAGATGCACATTCGTTTCTTTGCGAATAATGAGTCTAATTTACACATTAATGTACAAATTACATCATATACTTTAATAAATTCTCTATACTTGTAAGAATTTATTAAATATATATATATATATAATATCAACTAATAAACACATTACAATATTCAAATAGATAATTAAACTACTATTTTTATTATTAATATATTCGTAAAAACCGAAGAATATTATAGTAAATAACAAATTATTTTTATTGAGTAATTAAATTTTATACATATTTTGATATGTTTGCAAAATTGATTAAAATGTGAAGTATTTTTATTTTAAAATATGAATTATATCCTGTTTGCTTTTTTATGAAATTTACATTTATTTCGAAATGTGACTTGTGAGAATATTTTATTGCTATAACTAATTTTTAAATAAATTCATCTGATAATAATAAAAATAATTATTTAATATTTCCTGACTTGAGTTTTAATGCTTTAGGGTTTATTTGTATTAATAATAATAATATTGCGATATTACTTCATATTGCTTCATATGAAATAATTGATAATTGAATAAATAATTTTTTGTAAATAAATATAAATATATTGAAATTAAAACAAATATTTCCACTGTTGTATTAGAAATATAAATATTTTATCAGTTTGTAGTTTCCAGTTTACTGAACACAATATTCAAAAGAATCAGTAAAACAAATCCTACAGATCAATTTCATAAAAAAACAGGAATTTTTTATTCAAAAAATCTATTTTGCTACTTTTAAATATACTCTAAAATAGTTTGTTTTTCTAAAATGAATAAATTTTTTTTTTATTTTAAACAGCTCTTTCAAATATATCTAAAAAACTTTAAACTGTTAATGTGATAGAAAAACCTTTAAACACACACACACACACATATATATATATATATATATATATATATATATTTATGTTTATATTTTATAGCTCTGATAAATATCGAAATGGAATAAAAATTATCAAATTAAATTGCTATTTTTATTAATAGTTTTAAAATCTAAGTACCTCACCATCAACACTTCATAATCGACTCTTTCCCAATAGTTGCTTAAACATTTTGTAAGAATTATAAAAGCAGTGATAATTGTCATCATTTTCCAAACGTTTTTATGCTGATTAGAATTACTTATTATTCGATTAAAATGATTTATTTTTAATGTTGAGCTGAGCTTGTATATCTCATTTCTCTCATTTTAATTTATTTGAGCTCTCAGTGAATTTAGGTGCTACCAATTATTAATCTGAATCCAAACATTTCATTTTCTTTGATTTCAAAGTTATTTTTATTGTTTGTTTGCTTCAAACTTTTAAAGATTTTATAAAATGTTTTTAAATAAAACGATTAAAATAATCGTTTCATTTTTGTCAGGTTTGTGATATTCAAAATTCTAAAGAATCTTTTTTATTATCGAAAAATAAAAATTCCAAACAATGAATTCAAATTTATTTATCAGCAGAAATATAATCAAGCCTCGCGGTTCAGTGATTTACAACTGAAGAAAATGATTAAACAATTACAAGTTTTAGTGATTATTACAAATATTTGTTATTTATTTTTCCAGAAATTCACTACCAAATGACATTTCATTAATATAATTTCACAATCAACATCCTCTTTGATAGCTTTGTTAGGTTTATTTTATTTACCCAATTACAGTTATTTCTGATATATAATTATTATTAAATTTTTAAATGTCTTTTTATCTATCAAACTGGGTTTTTGTGAAATAGGAAAAGGTCGATAGTGAGTGAAATTATTTTTATTTTTTCAACAAACGTTTATGCGTATATTGACATAATATTAACGATAATATTACTTGTTCAAGGGAGATTTATAATATTTATTTATTCTTTTGATATCCTTTGATGTTCTATTAGAGTATTATTTATTGATATCTCTGTGAATTTATTGCAATTTATTTATTTTAATTAAAATTTTAAATCATATAATGATAAAATATTCAACAAATATAATATAATTTCACCAAAATGAATCCAAAAATTATTAATAATTTTCAATGTCAATAAATATTTAATTAACAAATAGTTTTCATTTATAATTGTTATTAATTTGAGTATTTAACTGTTATTTTTTGTTTGATATATTCATTTCTGTTACAACTTTATCGCACGAGACTTTTGTCAAATAATCTTCACCGTTGAATTCGATCACTAGATGTCTAGAATTTCAATTAATAATTATTAAATGATATTGACTTTTAAAATAAGTTTAATTAAAAATATTATTTTATATACCTGCATCAAGGACTTGTATAAGAAATCAAAATTAATTATTTTAATCCCTCCCATCCCAACTATGCAATAATACATCTTTCTAGTATTTCATTATAACAGTAATTCATTTGCATAAAAAAAGACTTAATAATAATAAAACGAAGTAAACTCTCTTTCATATACTAATTAAATACTTTTACAATACTTTCTTTTTATCCATTTATTTTGAGATTTTCTAGCAAGTAATTTAAAATTTAATTTTCTTATAAAAAATATTCCGATAAAAAATCACTTTACAAAAAATATGTTTTTTTATCAATAATGGTTATTTGCACCATCCGCTTGATCAATCCTATAGAATATTTATTTGACTGTTATTATTTATATTTTTATTATTCATATTATTGTTATCACTTAAATGTTGAAAATGTTTTAAACTAGGAGAAACCTCCCCAAGTCCATGAGAATCTCTGTAAATGTCACTAGCAATGCCATTTGCAATTCTGCTGTGCAGCAATCTGAAGTTGCATATGGCACAAACAATCTCCAAAAGCTGAAATAAATTATTATATATTTTCTAACAATTTTCTCATCAAAAACTCCTTCAACAGCACAATTGTAAAGACCTTCAAAGAATTTATCACTTACCTTCCATTGCTTCTCCATCCAATTCTCATATCTAAATTAATCGCGTTATCACGAATAATAAACGAATTATCTGAATACGAAATAACATCTAAACAAATTATATTTTATTTAACAAAGAACAAGAAAATATAATTACAATCGTTTGGCATGATGCAATTTTATAATAAATTATAATAAGTTAATTTTTGAAGAGCTATTTATATATCTATTTTTAATGAATAGAATTCACAAACAGATTGATTTAAAAATTAATTAAATGATAATAAATAATTTATAATAATAAAAAAGATTTACAAAATAAATTACGCTTCATTTTCATCTAAGCCGAGTGTTTTAAAATATAGAAAATGTCTTTAGGGAAATATCTCATTAACCTCATTAAAACACTCTTAAAAATTAGGTTTATATTCGAGACTACTCAATTAGTTTATAGAGAACTATACTTCATAGAAAATGAATACAAGTATCACTAGTTTTATAATTCTTACAAAATGTTTAACCTACTTTGGCAAAAGACTCGTTTATGAAGCGTTAATGATTTAGTATTTAGATTTAAAATTAATTATTCAAATTAATTATATAAATTATTATATTATATAAATTATATAAATTATAATTATATAAATTATTCAACATAATTATATAAAGCGAATAATTATTCAAAATATAATTATATTGCTAAACGTAGCAAAAGTCATTCCTAAATAACTGATTACTTATCAATATAATTTTTAATTTAATTTATGAAATTTATTAAATTATATGTTTAATATTTTTTTAGTTTATTATCATCCATGTAATGAGATGCACATTCGTTTCTTTGCGAATAATGAGTCTAATTTACACATTAATGTACAAATTACATCATATACTTTAATAAATTCTCTATACTTGTAAGAATTTATTAAATATATATATATATATAATATCAACTAATAAACACATTACAATATCCAAATAGATAATTAAACTACTACTTTTTATTATTAATATATTCGTAAAAACCGAAGAATATTATTGTAAATAACAAATTATTTTTATTGAGTAATTAAATTTTATACATATTTTGATGTTTGCAAAATTGATTAAAATGTGAAGTATTTTTATTTTAAAATATGAATTATATCCTGTTTGCTTTTTTATGAAATTTACATTTATTTCGAAATGTGACTTGTGAGAATATTTTATTGCTATAACTAATTTTTAAATAAATTCATCTGATAATAATAAAAATAATTATTTAATATTTCCTGACTTGAGTTTTAATGCTTTAGGGTTTATTTGTATTAATAATAATAATATTGCGATATTACTTCATATTGCTTCATATGAAATAATTGATAATTGAATAAATAATTTTTTGTAAATAAATATAAATATATTGAAATTAAAACAAATATTTCCACTGTTGTATTATAAATATAAATATTTTATCAGTTTGTAGTTTCCAGTTTACTGAACACAATATTCAAAAGAATCAGTAAAACAAATCCTACAGATCAATTTCATAAAAAACAGAGGAATCCTTAAATTTCAATTTTTTGTTTTAGTTTTCGTTTCTTTTCTAAATGTACTAATTAACTAATAATGAGCTTGATTTTCATTTTTAATTTATGATTTCGTTCTTCTAATTTTTCTTTATTTTTGCTTTATTTGCAACCCTTCTACAAATATTTTTTCATCTTTTATTCTATCGTTAGTAATAATGTTTCTCGCAATTAATCACTAAAACTTGTAATTGTTTTAATGATTTTGTGTAGTTGTAATCAAGAAAACGGAGACTAAATTATATTTGTGCTGAAAAATAAACTAACATAAATTGCTGGGAATTTATTCTAATAAAAATTGAATGAAGTCAGAATAAGAATTGTTAATATCCTTATTCACCGACAATACACAAAAGTCAAAATATAAATAAAAATAAAATGCCACTTCAAAATAGTAAAATTATCCGATATAAAGATTTTCTGGCTAAATTTCATGAAGTTTTTAATAGTCAAATAAATAGTTTACAAAATAAAAGTTATCTTTTCCTCAACAATACATTTCTAAAAATGAAATTATTCGTAATCTTGCTTTGAAAGTAAAGAAAGCTCATAAATAAAATTATTTTCGCCAGAACTTTATCTATTTTTTGAAATTGTTTATTGATTTAGGATTTGTTTTACTTATTTGCGTGAAAATAAATAAAATAAAATAAATATAAATATAAATTAAGCACGACAACTAATAAACATTGTTAATATCAATGAAATCAAATAAATATTTTTTAGTTAGAGCATATAATGGTTATTATTCCCTTTTCTACCTTCGTTTCAGTGACCTCCTTGTTGACATCGAACTTAGTCTCATAGGTCTTGTCACCGCAAATAATTACAAATCTACTGCAACTGAAATTATTTTTGAGAGAAAATATAAATATTTTAATAACAATCACAAATATTATACAATAAAATTTAAAGTCAATACAAAATATAATTTTATTATAAATTCGATTATTAATGAAATAATAAATTTTCACCGTTTGATCGAAAATTAAAAGATTTGTAATTTTATTTGTTTTTTGCCAAATTAAAACAAAACATAAATTAGATTCAAACTGAAATTATTTTACAGTAATTTTTCAAATTTTTGAAATACCATTTACAACTGAAATAAAAGTTTGTCGGAAAGCAAAACTCACTTTTCTTTTAAAAACTTTGAAATATTATCACGAAAAATGTTTAAATTTCGAATATATCTTAATATAAGTATTATTCATGCTATATCTATGTAAATTTAGGGTTTTTACCAGATAAAAATTTCATAACATTAATTCCAAAAATAATAGAATTCTAATATATTTATAAAAATATAAATGGTTTAAAAGTGTTTATTATATATTTTTAGTAAAATAAATCTTTTTTAAATGTTGGTTAACAAAGAAATATTAAATTTTAAGAAATAATTTATTTCAAAAATTCAATGAAATGGATTTTAAAGAAATTAAAAATAATTTATGTAATTATTATATTTATTATTATATATACTAGCTGCTGACAGACCTTTTGCACCCATAACAAAAGTTACCTATCAATGAATATTGCTAGTCGCATTTTAAGGTTTTGGTATAAAAATTTTGAAAGATTTTATATCATTGTATTTATTCTGACAAATTTTTCTTATTATTTTAATATACTTTTTACTTTATTCAAAAACTTACGATCCGTCGAATTTAGTCGATACACTCATGCCTTGCTGAATAGCTTTGTCATGTACAAGGATAGAATTTCCTTAGTATGTTATATAATCTAAATTAAATGTATTTTATGTTACAAACAGCAATAAAATATTTTTACAATCGTCTGGCATGATCAAATAAATTACTTAATCTCGAAGTGATTTTATACTAATCAAATCTTTATATACTCATTTTTAACCAATGACATTCTGAGGCGTCATTTGTTTCAAAGTTTCCATGGAAAAATAATAACTGATATTTAATTTCATATTTCTCAAAGTTTCTACTAAGATAGAAATTACAAATTATTAATTAAATGTTTTGGTTATTGAAGAAATTATTCTTAAATAATATTTATTAGTTATTTATAAAACTCTCAAATACAAATGAATATCTATCAGAATAATTAGCAATAAAAAATTTATTAAAATCATTTTTTTGTTTTATATTTTTTATTATTATTACTTTACATTTACGGATGTAAGTAATTATAAAATGTAATTATAAATAATATTAAGTTGACTCGTAATTATAGCGATGATTCAAATATTAATGAATTTTTTTATTAATAAGTTAAAATATGACCGAATAAAATATGAAGTATTTAGAAGCAGTTAAATTAAAACATAATTTTTCTCAGAAATTATCAAGTAATAGAAGTGATGCATCAGGATAAAATATATTCAAAAAGATTTCAAAATACACAGAGATTTTAATAAGAGATTATAAGTTATTTTCTTATTGTTTGGCTTTATAGAGAAATTAATATTAAATAATATTTAAAATTAACATCATCTTTGTTTTAAAAGCATCATTTTAGTTTCGAGTGAACTAAAAGTAAAATAAAAATACTATAATTCGAAACATAACAATAATAAATATAATTTATAATTATTTGTGCTAACTTCAGTAAAGAGGAGTTGGATATAATAATATTTTCTATTAATTAAAAAAATTTATTTTAATAATTTAAAATAATTAAAATAATAAATCAAATTTTCATTTTTTTTTACGAAAATAATGATTTTTACTAAACATTTGAAAGATTATTTATTATTATAGTTACGTCACTTTTACTAAAATATAGAAAAAACCTTCACACTTATAGAAATACTTAAACACTAATTAGTTGACTCGCAATTATTGCGTTGTTACTAAATATTGTTTGAAATATGAAATATTTTACAGCTGAAATTGCAATATAATTGCACTTAGAAATTATCAGGTAATAGAAGTGATGCACCACGAAAATATTTATTAAACAAATTTTATTATAATAACGAGAATTACTTATATCACTAAGACAATAATTTTTTTGAACTCGAGTAAAATGTTTTAATGGCTTTTTTGAACTGTGTTTATTGGTGGATTTTAAACTCTCTTTAGATCATGTTCGGATAAGGGTTTCTCATTTCCTGCAATTTTCAAATCTCAGGATTCTGGGATAAAATTTATAATAATAGAAAAAATTACAATAATAATAATAAACTTTTGCGGATTTCCTTGCTTCTCGATCGCTGATAAATAATATTAAATGACAAATGAGAATATGTAGGTAATGAATTATATCAGTTTAAATGGCATTTTAGGATTTGAAAAATTTAGCCGTCTGAAAAGGAAGAAACAATTTTCATAGGAATAATATACAAATTACCGCTACAAAGTATAAGCGCTATGAAATAATAAATAATTGAAGCAGGAGAGAAATTAATGAGAGTTTTTATCATAAAAAGATTGTTTCAACATGAAAGTTGCCATAAACAAATTTACATCCCTTATTCATTTCTGATATGGTAATTTCTCAAAACCTTTACGCGGGTATCTTCCCAAGCGCTTACAATTGTTTTTCTGTTAAAATTTGGAATTATTTAACGCAATATCTTTTAAAAACTAATAAATATATTTCAAAAACAACAATTGCATGCAAATTAAATAAAGTATAATAATAAATAATGCTCTATTAGTATATTAAAGAATAACAAAAATTTAAATAAATATTATAAACCTCGCCCACCTAACAAGTATAGAATTTGTAAAAAGAATAAATTAACAATGTGTGAAAAATTTATTAATGACAGGCAAACAATATGTATAATGAATGGTGTCTACAGCACATGCATGGTTTGAATAAATAATAATCAACGATGTAATCCGAGGACTCATACAATCAAAATATTCAATCAAACATGTAGGCAATCAAACATGCGCCCACACACCATTGCATAATAAATATAGTTCACGAATAATTAAATTACGTAATAACGTAATTTAATCTCGGATTAACTTAATTTCATAAGTATATAATAAAGATAATTAATTTTTGTGTACGCACATTTTTTTTGATAAATTTTTTTGAAATTATTTTTCTAATTTTTGGCGAATTTTTTGAAATAAAATTGGCTTGAATCGAAATTATTAAGTGATCTAAAATATAAATTTAATATATTTGAATGAATATTTGTATATTTTTTAAAGTGTTTTAATTAGACAATTTATTCGGTAATTGAAGAGTAGTAAAATCTAAAGAAGTAATTATCAAAAATAAATATAAAATTAGAATAATATTAATTTAAAAATAAATTAACTTATTTGTTGGAAATTGTTTAAAATATTTCAGGATATGAAAATAATTATATAAATTCGGAAGATTACTATTTCGGAGAAATTATTTAATACTCATGTAAATTCAACTTGATTATATTTATTTTATAAAATTAATTTAAAGATATATATATATATATGTGTGTGTGTGTGTTATACAAAGATTTTCGGCGTTCGTTCAAACAAAAGTTGGAAACATATAAAAAAATTATTTTCATCAACAATTTTCAGTAACATTTGATTGATTATTTTCATTTAAAATTATTTATTATATTTTTTTATAATTAATTTTAAATTTTTAAATGTCTTTTTATCTATAAAACGGGGTATTTATAAAAGAAGGGTCAATAGTTAATGAAATTATTTATTTTTAAATAAAATTTAATTCTGTTATTTTTTTGATCACAGAATTCATCAAACAAAACTTAATTTTTATGGAAATTTAGAATCTTTACAAAAACTTCTGACTCTAAATAGTCTTCCATTCTATACTTGTTTGGGCGAGGTATATGATATTTATTTAAACTTTAGTTATCTTTTGATATACTATTAGAGCATTATTTATTTTAATTAAAGTTTTGAGCATCATTTTAGAATTATAAAGATTTTATTGGGTTGTCACAAAAAAATATGTTTTCAATGTTTTATTCGAAAAAATTTTAAAAAATATTTAAAATATTTATTTGTTGTCGTCAAATGCAAAACAAAATTATTAAGTGAATTTTTTAATATTTAATAAAGGGTTTTAATTCGGTAATTTATTCGGTATTTGAAGAGTAGTAAAAGTTAAAGCAGGAATTATCAAAAATTAAAATGATAATAATATTAATTTAAAATTATATTAACTTATTTGTAGTTAACTGCTTATTTATTATTCTTGGGAAATTCAACTAATTGCAAATATAAAATTTGTTGTTTATTATGTTTTTAAATTTTTATTTTTACATTTCTTTTATAAAATTAAAGTTTCAAACCAATTAAAAAAATTTATTCGCATCAACAAATTAATTTCTTTTTCAAAATAAAATAAGACTAAAAAACATAGTTGACAACCGAGTGACATTAAATGAGTATTTTCATTTAAAATTATTTATTATAATTTGCATAATTATTTTAAAATTTTTAAATTGCTTTATATTATAAGTGTAGTATAATCAATAAAACGGGGTTTCTGAGATATAGAAAAAGGTCAATAGTGAATAAAATTATTTATTTTTACAACTAATGTTTTTGGAATAATTTGTTTATCAAATCATTTACAATAAATAAAAAGTTTTTGAAAGTATAGTGGCTATTCTTGTTCAGGCGAATTATATAATATTTATTTACTTTTTGTTATCCTTTGATCTAATATTAAAGCATTAGATTTTGTTAATTTTATAATGATAAAATATTCAACAAATATAATATAATTTCACCAAAATCAATCAAAAAATTAATAATATTTTTTAAAAGGAATCAAATAAATGTTTGGTCTCCAAATAATTAAATAGTTTTCATTTATAATTGTTATTAATTTGAGTATTTAAATGTTATTTTCTTGTTTGATAATTCATTTCTGACACAATTTTGTTTTCTGTAACATCTTTTCTCTTTAGAACTTCTTAGTCGTCAGATAAAGAAGAAACAATTTGCAAAGGAATAATCGTCACAGTAAATAACATATCATATAAGCGATAAGAAATAATAAATAATTCAAGGACGAGAGAAAAGAATGAGAGTTTTAATCTTAAAATATGTTTCAAAATATAATTTAAAAAATTATTTATTTAACTATTTACATTATTAAAATTTTGAATTATTCAACGCAATATATTTCAAAAACAACAATTATTATTTTCATAAAATAAATGAATATTAACTTTTGATCTTTTGTCAAAATGAAAATAAATAAAACATCAAAAGTAAACAAGTAAATGCTGCAAAATTAAATAAAATATTTTATTGATTTTAACTTAGTAACTTTTGTTCGAGTATCTAGAATATCACATTAAGTTTAATTTAAATATTCCCTAATTGCTTTATTTGTTTAAATGTGTTTCATTTCTTTTAAATCACTAAGTGGATATTCAGAACATATATTCTTTAATTCTGTCTTTTTCATTATATATTTATATAGCAGAAATAGGAGCTTGTATAAATCAATGAGAACTTATATACCTTTTTCAATAACCTTTTATCTTCAACCCTTGTGAATCAATTCACCTCTTCCATTGAGTTAACAATATTTATTATATTTTAAGATGTAGATGATTTCTATGTTTAGCTTAACTGTCAAAGACATTTGAGCAAAACAACAGTTCTCTATATAGAGATTCTAACAGCATCAATCCAGTTTTTAAAATCATTTTCTTTTATTTCATTTCTCCGAATATAATTTATTCTACTTTGTACAAATATTTTTGACTATTCATAATTTTGATTTTATTCTCTTTGTGTTATTTTTAAAATAAAATATTTGTTTAAATGGCCGGATATGGAATATCGGTTAATTAAATTGCATGTGATTTTATTTGTTAAAAATTGATATAAAAATAGTTCTTGAAAAATAGTTCTAGAAAGAATTATTATAATTTATTATAAAATTGCATCATGCCAAACGATTGTAATTATATTTTCTTGTTCTTTGTTAAATAAAATATAATTTGTTTAGATGTTATTTCGTATTCAGATAATTCGTTTATTATTCGTGATAACGCGATTAATTTAGATATGAGAATTGGATGGAGAAGCAATGGAAGGTAAGTGATAAATTCTTTGAAGGTCTTTACAATTGTGCTGTTGAAGGAGTTTTTGATGAGAAAATTGTTAGAAAATATATAATAATTTATTTCAGCTTTTGGAGATTGTTTGTGCCATATGCAACTTCAGATTGCTGCACAGCAGAATTGCAAATGGCATTGCTAGTGACATTTACAGAGATTCTCATGGACTTGGGGAGGTTTCTCCTAGTTTAAAACATTTTCAACATTTAAGTGATAACAATAATATGAATAATAAAAATATAAATAATAACAGTCAAATAAATATTCTATAGGATTGATCAAGCGGATGGTGCAAATAACCATTATTGATAAAAAAACATATTTTTTGTAAAGTGATTTTTTATCGGAATATTTTTTATAAGAAAATTAAATTTTAAATTACTTGCTAGAAAATCTCAAAATAAATGGATAAAAAGAAAGTATTGTAAAAGTATTTAATTAGTATATGAAAGAGAGTTTACTTCGTTTTATTATTATTAAGTCTTTTTTTATGCAAATGAATTACTGTTATAATGAAAATACTAGAAAGATGTATTATTGCATAGTTGGGATGGGAGGGATTAAAATAATTAATTTTGATTTCTTATACAAGTCCTTGATGCAGGTATATAAAATAATATTTTTAATTAAACTTATTTTAAAAGTCAATATCATTTAATAATTATTAATTGAAATTCTAGACATCTAGTGATCGAATTCAACGGTGAAGATTATTTGACAAAAGTCTCGTGCGATAAAGTTGTAACAGAAATGAATATATCAAACAAAAAAATAACAGTTAAATACTCAAATTAATAACAATTATAAATGAAAACTATTTGTTAATTAAATATTTATTGACATTGAAAATTATTAATAATTTTTGGATTCATTTTGGTGAAATTATATTATATTTGTTGAATATTTTATCATTATATGATTTAAAATTTTAATTAAAATAAATAAATTGCAATAAATTCACAGAGATATCAATAAATAATACTCTAATAGAACATCAAAGGATATCAAAAGAATAAATAAATATTATAAATCTCCCTTGAACAAGTAATATTATCGTTAATATTATGTCAATATACGCATAAACGTTTGTTGAAAAAATAAAAATAATTTCACTCACTATCGACCTTTTCCTATTTCACAAAAACCCAGTTTGATAGATAAAAAGACATTTAAAAATTTAATAATAATTATATATCAGAAATAACTGTAATTGGGTAAATAAAATAAACCTAACAAAGCTATCAAAGAGGATGTTGATTGTGAAATTATATTAATGAAATGTCATTTGGTAGTGAATTTCTGGAAAATAAATAACAAATATTTGTAATAATCACTAAAACTTGTAATTGTTTAATCATTTTCTTCAGTTGTAAATCACTGAACCGCGAGGCTTGATTATATTTCTGCTGATAAATAAATTTGAATTCATTGTTTGGAATTTTATTTTTCGATAATAAAAAAGATTCTTTAGAACTTTGAATATCACAAACCTGACAAGAAAGAAACGATTATTTTAATCGTTTTATTTAAAAACATTTTATAAAATCTTTAAAAGTTTGAAGCAAACAAACAATAAAAATAACTTTGAAATCAAAGAAAATGAAATGTTTGGATTCAGATTAATAATTGGTAGCACCTAAATTCACTGAGAGCTCAAATAAATTAAAATGAGAGAAATGAGATATACAAGCTCAGCTCAACATTAAAAATAAATCATTTTAATCGAATAATAAGTAATTCTAATCAGCATAAAAACGTTTGGAAAATGATGACAATTATCACTGCTTTTATAATTCTTACAAAATGTTTAAGCAACTATTGGGAAAGAGTCGATTATGAAGTGTTGATGGTGAGGTACTTAGATTTTAAAACTATTAATAAAAATAGCAATTTAATTTGATAATTTTTATTCCATTTCGATATTTATCAGAGCTATAAAATATAAACATAAATATATATATATATATATATATATATGTGTGTGTGTGTGTGTGTTTAAAGGTTTTTCTATCACATTAACAGTTTAAAGTTTTTTAGATATATTTGAAAGAGCTGTTTAAAATAAAAAAAAATTTATTCATTTTAGAAAAACAAACTATTTTAGAGTATATTTAAAAGTAGCAAAATAGATTTTTTGAATAAAAAATTCCTCTGTTTTTTATGAAATTGATCTGTAGGATTTGTTTTACTGATTCTTTTGAATATTGTGTTCAGTAAACTGGAAACTACAAACTGATAAAATATTTATATTTCTAATACAACAGTGGAAATATTTGTTTTAATTTCAATATATTTATATTTATTTACAAAAAATTATTTATTCAATTATCAATTATTTCATATGAAGCAATATGAAGTAATATCGCAATATTATTATTATTAATACAAATAAACCCTAAAGCATTAAAACTCAAGTCAGGAAATATTAAATAATTATTTTTATTATTATCAGATGAATTTATTTAAAAATTAGTTATAGCAATAAAATATTCTCACAAGTCACATTTCGAAATAAATGTAAATTTCATAAAAAAGCAAACAGGATATAATTCATATTTTAAAATAAAAATACTTCACATTTTAATCAATTTTGCAAACATATCAAAATATGTATAAAATTTAATTACTCAATAAAAATAATTTGTTATTTACTATAATATTCTTCGGTTTTTACGAATATATTAATAATAAAATAGTAGTTTAATTATCTATTGAATATTGTAATGTGTTTATTAGTTGATATTATATATATATATATTTAATAAATTCTTACAAGTATAGAGAATTTATTAAAGTATATGATGTAATTTGTACATTAATGTGTAAATTAGACTCATTATTCGCAAAGAAACGAATGTGCATCTCATTACATGGATGATAATAAACTAAAAAAATATTAAACATATAATTTAATAAATTTCATAAATCAAATTAAATTAAATTAAAAATTATATTGATAAGTAATCAGTTATTTAGGAATGACTTTTGCTACGTTTAGCAATATAATTATATTTGAATAATTATTCGCTTATATAATTATTTTGAATAATTTATATAATTATAATTTATATAATTTATATAATATAATAATTTATATAATTAATTTGAATAATTAATTTTAAATCTAACTACTAAATCATTAACGCTTCATAAACGACTCTTTTGCAAAAGTAGGTTAAACATTTTGTAAGAATTATAAAACTAGTGATACTTGTATTCATTTTCTATGAAGTATAGTTCTCTATAAACTAATTGAGTAGTCTCGAATATAAACCTAATTTTTAAGAGTGTTTTAATGAGGTTAATGAGATATTTCCCTAAAGACATTTTCTATATTTTAAAACACTCGGCTTAGATGAAAATGAAGCGTAATTTATTTTGTAAATCTTTTTTATTATTATAAATTATTTATTATCATTTAATTAATTTTAAATCAATTTGTTTGTGAATTCTATTCATTAAAAATAGATATATAAATAGCTCTTCAAAAAATAACTTATTATAATTTATTATAAAATTGCATCATGCCAAACGATTGTAATTATATTTTCTTGTTCTTTGTTAAATGAAATATTATTTGTTTAGATGTTATTTGATATTCAGATAATTTGTTTCTTATTCAGGATAACGCGATTAACTTAGATATGAAAATTGGATGGAGAAGCAATGGAAGGTAAGTGATAAATTATTTGAATGGTTTACATTTGTGCTGCTTAAAGGTTTTTCCTTTAAGATATTAATAGAAAAATATTTAATTCTTTAGTTCAGTTTTAAGAGATTACACGTAATTACGTAATTACAAATATTAATAATAAATATCTGAGAAAATAATTGAAGACATTTTAAAAAAGAATGTTTAATAGGAATGGTCAAGCGGACGGTGCAAATAACCCTTTTTGATGAAACATCTTTTTATAATGCAGCTTTTTACCGAAAGATTGTGATTAGAAAATAAAATTTTATCTTTTAAACTATTGATAAAAGTCAGTGTATAAAAAATTGAAAATTAAGAAGTTTTGTAAATGTATTTTATTATTATATGCAAGAGAGATTACTGCGTTTTAATATTAGTTACAATTTTTCAGTTATTTATATTGCAATATTATTTTTTATATTAACTTTAAAAAGATCTATTATTATAAAAAAGGGAGGACAAAAGTAATTATTTTTGATTTCTTTTTTGTATTGTATTTTTTGTAATTTTTATTATTAATTAATTATCGAAATTCTAGACATCTAGTTATCGTATTCAATAGTGAAGATTACGTCACAAAAATCCCCTACGATAAAACGATTACAGAAATGAATGTATCAAATAAAAAAATAACAGTTAATTATAAATGAAAACTATTTAATCATTTGTTGACGAAGTATTTATTTTATTGACATAAAAAAATATAATTAATTTTTTGATTCATTTTGGTGAAATTCATTTTTGGTGAATTTATAATTTTCTAATTATTTTTGAATTTTTAAAATATTACATATTATTTTATTGAGAATACAATATACAGAAATAGGTAAATTTGTATAATCTTTTTTTATTATTTATGCTCTAATTTCTCATGCACTCAACAAAAATAATAAACATTACATAAATAGATAAAACGTGAAAACTTACAAAAACATATTTCCTATGAACAGCGGTTAATTATGTCCTTGTTTAAATTTTTATTTTTTTATCATTCATTGATATCTCTTTACATTTCTTTGAATTAATTTTTTATTAAAATTTATAAATTTTTTAATGATATAATATTTAACAAATATAATATCATTTCTTAATAAATTAAAATCAATCAAAAATTTATTAAAAGATTTTAAACTTTTTAAGAAATTTGATCATCAAAATGGATCAAAAAATTATTAATATTTTTAAATGTCAATAAAGTAAAAATTTGATAAACAAATGATAAATAATTTTCATTTATAATTAACTGTTATTTTCTTGTTTGAAACATTCATTTCTGTAATCGTTTTTATCACATGAGACTTTTCTCACATAATCTTCACTGTTGAATACGATTACTAGATTTCTACAATTTCAATTAATAATAAATAAATAACTGATTTTTAAAATAATTTTAATTAAAAATATCATTATAAATATATGTAGCAAGGACTTGTTATGAGATATCAAAATGAATATTTTTATCCTTCTTCTTTACAATAACAAAACCTTTCTTGAAAAAGAATTACCTAATAGTTCATTTACAGGATAAATAACTGAAACAGTGTCAATAACGTTTAAAACTCAGTAAGATCTTTTATATATATTAATAAAATACTTATACAGCTTTCCCTAGCTTAACAAAATAAAGCGAGAGATTGGTGTACAATACTTCTTGAATTTTCAATCCTTTCTAAACTGATTTTAAACATTTTCTTGTAATAACAAAAAAAAAAATAAAAAATTCGTTTTGATTTTTTATCGTATTGTATTTAATAATAATAATAATATTGTTAATAAAAATTATTTTACAAAATTTGCCATTTAATAATTAATAATTGAAATTCTAGACATCTAGTGGTCGAATTCAACGGTGAAGATTATTTGACAAAAGTCTCGTGCGATAAAACTGTTACAGAAATGAATGTTTCAAACAAAAAAATAACAGTTAAATACTCAAATTAATAACAATTATTAATGAAAACTATTTAATAATTTGGTGACCAAACATTTATTTGATTCATTTTAAAAAATATTATTAATTTTTTGATTGATTTTGGTGAAATTATATTATATTTGTTGAATATTTTATCATTATAAAATTAACAAAATCTAATGCTTTAATATTAGATCATAGGATAACAAAAAGTAAATAAATATTATATAATTCGTCTGAACAAGTACAGTCACTATACTTTCAAAAACATTTTTTTATTGTAAATGCTTTGATAAACAAATTATTCCAAAAACATTAGTTGTAAAAATAAATAATTTTATTCACTATTGACCTTTTTCTATTTCACAGAAACCCCGTTTTATTGATTATACTACACTTATTATATAAAGCAATTTAAAAATTTTAAAAAGTTTATGCAAATTATAATAAATAATTTTAAATGAAAATACTCATTCAATGTCACTCGGTTGTCAACTATATTTTGGAGTCTGATTTTATTTTAAAAAAGAAATTAATTTGTTGATTCGAAAAAAATTTGTAATTTGTTTGAAACTTTAATTTTATAAAAGAAATGTAAAAATATAAAGTTAAAAACATAATAAACAACAAATTTTATATTTGCAATTAGTTGAATTTCCCAAGAATAATAAACAATTTTTCCGAAATAATAATCTTGCGAATGTTTTACATAATTATTTTAACATCCTGAAATATTTTAAGCAGTTAACTACAAATAAGTTAATATAATTTTAAATTAATATTATTATCATTTTAATTTTTGATAATTCCTGCTTTAACTTTTACTACTCTTCAAATACCGAATAAATTACCGAATTAAAACCCTTTATTAAATATTAAAATATTCAATCAAATAGATTTAGTTTATATTTTTGATCAATTATTAATTTCTTTTTGCATTTGACGACAACAAATAAATATTTTAAATATTTTTTAAAATTTTTTTCGAATAAAACATTGAAAACATATTTTTGTGAAACAACCCAATAAAATCTTTGTAATTCTAAAATGATGTTTAAAACTTTAATTAAAATAAATAAATTTCAATAAATAATGCTCTAATAGTATATCAAAAGATAACAAAAGTTTAAATAAATATCATATACCTTGCCCAAACAAGTATAGAATTGAAAACTATTTAGAGCCAGAAGTTTTTGTAAAGATTCTAAATTTCCATAAAAATTAAGTTTTGTTTGATAAATTCTGTGATCAAAAAAATAATGGAATAAACTTTATATAAAAATAAATAATTTCATGCACTATTGACCCTTTTTTTTATAAATACCTTGTTTTATAGATAAAAAGACATTTAAAAATTTAAAATTAATTATAAAAAATATAATAAATAATTTTAAATAAAAATAATCAGTCAAATGTTATTATTGTTGATGAAAATAATTTATTTTACATGTTTGCAACTTTTGTTGGAACGAACGCCGAAAATCTTTGCATAACATATTTATATATATATATATATATTTTTAAATTAATTTTATAAAATAAATGTAATCAAGTTGAATTTCCCACGAGTATTAAATAATTTCTCCGAAATAATAATTTTCCTAATTTATATAATTATTTTCATATCCTGAAATATTTTAAACAATTTCCAACAAATAAGTTAATTTATTTTTAAATTAATATTATTCTCATTTTTATATTTATTTTTGATAATTCCTGCTTTAGATTTTTATACTCTTCAAATACCGAATAAATTGTCTAATTAAAACACTTTAAAAAATATACAAATATTCATTCAAATATATTAAATAATTTCATTTGCATTTGACAACAACGAATAATTATATTATATTTTATATTTTATACAAATTTATTCAAATGAAACATTGAAATAATATTTTCATGAGACACCCGGATTAAATCTTTGTAATTCTCATATGATGTTTTCAACTATTTTTATTAAAATGAAATTCCAATCTTAATCAAACAATTATAAATCATGAAAGGGAAAAAATACAACTATTAAAGGAATTGATGGGCAGCATTCAATGTACTGACATAATTTTACTCGACTAATAAATCATTCTGATTAGCATAAAAAAAGGTTTGGAAAATGAAGACAAATATCATTGCTTTTATAATTCTTACAAAAATTTAATTTTTGAATAAGAAATTTCTCGGTTTTCTATGAAATTGATTTTTAGGATTTGTTTTACTGATTCGTTTGAATATTGTGTAAGCTGGAAGCTACAAACTGATAAAATATGTGTATTTCTAATACAACAGTGCAAATATTTGTTTGAATTATAATATTTATGTTTATTTACAAATAATTATTAATTCAATTATCAATAATTTCAGAAATTTATATTACATACGAAGTAAATAGTATAAAGGTGAAATCAAAATCGCAATATTTGTCTTACTAAAACAAATAAACTCTAAATCATTAAAACTCAAATCTGTAAAAATTAAATAATTATTTTTATTATTATCAGATGTCTTTAGTGTGATCGGATTCATTTGTAATATTTTTATTATAAAATAATTAAAAATTAATTATAGCAATAAATTATTCTCACTAGTCACGTTACAAATAAATGTAAATTTCATAAAAATAATAATAGCAAACAGGATATAACTCATATTTAAAATAAAAATATTTTACATTTAATCAAATTTTTCAAACTTATCATAAAATAATTATTAAAAAAATTTGGCAACGATTTAATTAAAAGAGACAGCCAATAAAACACTATTTGTACGATATATTTCGACAGTTTAACTGTCATCTTCAGGCAATAAAAACCAACTGAATATTATGGATTATTCAAAGAAATTAATTTTTATAAATTAAATATTGCTATTAAATTAAATATTTTAATTAAACATTTAAATAAATAATTATTTACAAATTTAAAAAAAATTTATAAATATAACATATTTAAATAAAAAATTAAAATAATGAAACAATTATAAAAAATTTAATTTTGTAAATTTTAATTTAAAAAATTGCAAATAATATTAAAATTTAAAAAATGTTTAAACAATAAAGGAACATCAATTTGTCACATACTCAAATTATTTTAAAAACATTTAAAACATTCGTAGTCATAGTACTTTACCATTAACTTTTGGATCGAATGACCTTATTAACAATGCGTCAAATACACACGTTCCCAAAAATTAAATAACAATGTCTGACTTTAAAGTTTTGTTGAAAAAATTATTTGTTTAAATAAATATATATAATCCATATTACGGAGTTGGTTTTAGGTGTCTGAAGATGACAGTTAAACTGTCGAAATTTATCAAAAAATGTTTAAAATTTAGTTTATTAATATATATTATTTGTTCTCTTTTTTACGAAGATATTTGTAACAAAATAGTTGTTTAATTATCTATTTGGATTCTTTATTGTGCAAATTAATTGATATCATATATATTTTTAATAAATACTTGAGAGTGTAATTTGCAGAAATTCATTATTGGTAAAGAAACGAATGTGCATGGCATAGTTGTGCAAAAGTATCCGTATAAATGTTAATAAAATAAAAAGTATTAAAAATATAATTTAAATAAATATGATAAATTAAATGAAAATAAAAATTATATTGATAAGTAATCAGTTATTTAAGAACTAGTTTAGTAACATTTACCAATATATATATATATTTTTTCGTTAATTTTATATTTTAAAACAAAGATGATTTGTTATTTATCTAAAATACAAATATCGTTGAGCACAAGAAAAGTTCTCTTTGTAGAGATCCTAACAGCATCAATCCAGTTTTCCCAATTATTTAATTTTATTGGATTTTTTTATATTAAATAATTTCCAAAATAATAAAAATCATTATTAAAAATCATTATTAAAGCAGTAAAATGAAATGAATTTCCAAAATCTAGCAAATTTTTTGTAAATAATTCAAAAAATAAATTATTATAAATTAAAATTTATTCAAAATAGTAAATGATTTGATTGTAAAATTTCAATTTCTAAGGATTTGTTTTTATATTATATTTAATCTCCAAATTTTCGATACTTTTTGAGTAATTTATCGGATTGATCACAAAAGAATGTCTAAGAATCTGAGTCAAAATTAAGTTTAATAAAAATTATTTTATTATATAAAATACGTTTCATTAATTTAAATAATTTTAGTTGTTATAAATAATTTTGATTATTCAGTATTTTCTTTCTATCCGCTTTGCGTTATTTTTAAAATAAAATATTTTGTTATCATTTAATTAATTTTTAAATCAATTTGTTTGTGAATTTTATTCATTAAAAATAGAAATATAAATAGCTCTTCAAAAATTAATTTATTATAATTTATTATAAAATTTCATCATGCCAAACGATTGTAATTTTATTTTCTTGTTCTTTGTAAAAATGAAATATTATTTGTTTAGATGTTATTTCGTATTCAGATAATTCGTTTGTTATTCAGGATAACGCGATTGATTTAGATATGAGAATTGGATGGAGAAGCAATGGAAGGTAAGTGATAAATTATTTGAAGGGTTTACATTTGTGCTGCTGAAAGGTTTTTCCTTTAAGATATTAATAGAAAATATTTAATTCTTTAGTTTAGTTTTAAGAGATTGTTTTTGCCATATGCGAATTTACAATTCCGTACAGCAGAATTGCACGTTGCATCGCTAGTGACATTTATAGAGATTTTTATGAACTTGATAAAGTTTCTCCTAGTTTCAAACATTTTCAACATATCACAAACATTGATATCATTACTGATTCATAGTCAAATAATAAAAAATTCTTAATGTCATTGCAAAATTAAAATCAATCAGAAGTGATTACCAAAAAAGTTGTTTTAATATCACAAATAGTTTCTTATAATAAATAATGAATTAGTGATAACAATAAATTTAATCTTATAAATAATAATATTAATTATCAGATGAAATAATTAAAGTCATTTTGAACAGAAATCCTCGACAAAAACATTTTTCTTGTAAGGCGGTTTCTTTCGGGAGATTTGTGATAAGGAAATAAAGTTTTAATTTACTTGTTAGAAAATGTTTAATATTATTAATAAAAGTAAGAGTAGAAAGGAATAAAAAGTCGTGATATATTATATAAGTATTACATTAGTAAATGCCGGAGAGTTTACTGTAGTTTAATATTATTAATGGTTTACCATTCCTTTATTCTGAATAATGAATTATTTTTTTAAATAAACTACAATGAAGATATATTATTGTAAGGGGGGATATAAAAAATTCGTTTTGAATTTTTATCGTATTATATTTAATAATAATAATATTGTTAATAAAAATTATTTTACAAAATTTGCCATTTAATAATTATTAATTGAAATTCTAGACATCTAGTGGTCGAATTCAACGGTGAAGATTATTTGACAAAAGTCTCGTGCGATAAAACTGTTACAGAAATGAATGTTTCAAACAAAAAAATAACAGTTAAATACTCAAATTAATAACAATTATTAATGAAAACTATTTAATAATTTGGTGACCAAACATTTATTTGATTCATTTTAAAAAATATTATTAATTTTTTGATTGATTTTGGTGAAATTATATTATATTTGTTGAATATTTTATCATTATAAACTTTACTTTTAGTTCACTTTTAGTTTCTCTATAAAGCCAAACAATAAGAAAATAACGTGTAATCTCTTATTAAAATCTCTGTGTATTTTGAAATCTTTATGAATATATGTTTTCCTGATGCATCACTTCTATTACTTGATAATTTCTGAGAACAATCATGTTTTAATTTAACTGCTTCTAAAAACTTCATATTTTATTCGGTCATATGTCAACTTATTAATAAAAAAAATTCATTATTATTAGATTCATCGCAATATTATGAGTCAACTTAACATAGAATAAAAATTCTATTTGTCATATGAACAGAAACCAACACCAAAAATAACAAAAATTATTATTATAAATTATAATAAATTTATTATGATAAATATTATTTATAATTACATTTTATAATTACTTACATCCGTAAAAGTAAAGTAACAATAATAAAAAAATTAAAACAAAAAATGATTTTAATAAATTTTAATATATTACTAATTATTCTGATAGATATCCATTTGTATTTGAGAGTTTTATAAATAACTAATAAATATAATTTAAGAATTATTTCTTCAATAACTAAAACATTTAATAAATAATTTGTAATTTTTATCTTGGTAGCAACTTTGAGAATTATGAAATTAAATATCAGTTATTAGTTTTCTTTCTATTTACATCTATCAATTTAATTTAGATTATATTTTAAACACAGGAAATTATATCGTCCAAAAAGATACGAGTGTAGTAACTAAACACAACGGATCATAAGTTAGGTTTTGAAGAAACCAAATCGTATATAAAAAATAATATGTAAAATTTATCAAAATAAATACAGTGTTTCTAATTTTATAATAATTTTATATAAAAAACTTAAAATTGCGGCTCGCAATATTCATTGATGGGTAACTTTGGTTATTGGTGCAAAAGGTCTGGCAACAACTAGTATAGGAAGAAAATTAGGAAACTACTTCCAACAAAATGATCCGAATGTTGAACGAGCTCTCCGATTTCAGCGAGCTGTTAACGAATCTTTGAATCAATATGAAGAAGTTTATAAAGATTTGATTAAAAATAAATCACAATTGTTAATTACAAATTTTATTTCTAAGTCTCACCGAACTGAAATCAATCCTATACCAACCACGGAATGTTACGAAATATTATCCAGTGATGGCAGTGATATTATAGAAGCTACTAAAAGAAGACTGATTGTTGAAAGTGATAGTGACAGCAATTTAAATTAAGTTAGTTAAATTAAGTTATATAATAATAAATATAATAATTACATAAATGATTTTTAATTTCTTTAAAATCCATTTCATTGAATTTTTGAAATAAATTATTTCTTTAAATTTAAGATTTCACTGTGTTAAACAACATTTAAAAATGATTTATTTTACTAAAAATATATTAAACACTTTTAAACCATTTATAATTTTATTAATATATTAGAATTCTATTATTTATGGAATTAATTTTTGAAATTTTTATGTGGTAAAAACCTTAATTTTACATAGATTTAACATGAATAATACTTGTATTAAAAGATGTTCGAAATTTAAACATTTTTCGTGATAATATTTTAAAGTTTCTAAAAGAAAAGTGAGTTTTGCTTTCCGATAAAATGTCAACCATTCACGAAATGCAACTTCATCTAGTAATATATTCTGTAATACATTCTCATTCCACTAATCACAACGAAAGTCAATCGTCTCATTTAATGGAACATTTGTAAACAAACTAGCTACATCGAAAAACACATTTAATCAGAAAGATCAATAGCTTGTTTTGTTAAAAAATCAACAAATTCAACAAGTCTCGATAATCATATTCCTTAAAAATCAAATCTTATAACAATGAACCAAGGCCATTTGGAACCCCCTTTTGGTAACCCCCCTATTTTACAAAAAACTAAAATATTACATAAACATAACTATTACAAAAATAATAAATATTTATTTATTCAACGAACAGTAGGATGAGCTGTTGGATGATGTGTTGAATGAGATGTTGGGTAGGCTGTTGGATGTGCTGTTGGATAAACATGTGTGAAATTATTTTGTTTATTAATTACTATTTTCTATTGTATAATGACCGAATGTCAGACTTAGATTATTTTCTAACCAAACTCTTTTATTCTCTTTATTTGTAAGGACAACGTTTGAAGTTTTAAAACTAAAGAGTTGGTGATTGTTGGTACCAATTCAAAATTGAGGAACAGAAAAGATAGTGTTTTGATCGTAACAGTCTTTATATGATTTATGGGTTAACTCTGTTTCTTTCAGTGTTACTCCCTTAGCTTTTAGGCATTTTGATTTTTCTAACAGACTGTAAACTTTAAGTCTGAGGAATATCTTCTAATATCTACTAATATCTACTCACCATAACATTCTCCTTTACTTTCATCCTTAAATTTACTTATAACAGAATCAAGTTTTTAGAGTGAAGTGGATGATTAGTCGGATAATTGCTTGTGTCTAAAAGGCTTTCCTTTACCATTTAAGCCAAAAGAATATCTAATTTACAATTTTATATTTCTAGAAAAAACGAGTAAGTATCTCCAGCAAAGATATTGATTTCACAATTAATATGACGATACTTTTCTAAGTCCCTATACTTTCAAACACAAATCTTTAACAAAATCTGAACTTTAAATATCTGAATCTTTAAAACGTACAAATGTTTTCTCTGTTGGTTTTGGTTCAGGTTTTAATGCAAAATCTTTTTTAAGTAATTTACCAGATTTATCATTCATTTTTTTTAACCACCAATTATTCAACCAAACCATCTCAAGAAATAGTTGGCTCGAGGTGTCCCCTATATGGATCTAAAAATATTCCTTCTCCCTTGTATGGATTTTAAAATATTCCTCCTTTAAATTTTTCAATTTTTTTCTAAATTCAAATTGAATAACCATTTTTATTTATAAAAAATAACAAAAGATGAAACCAAATTTAGAAATAGATTAAAATCAATCATCGACACCAAATCGCCAAAAACAATAATTTGGAAAAGTAGAAGAATATGTATTATAAAAGAAAAAATTAAAGAAATTAAAGAACATTCTGGCTGAGCAAAGACCCCTGGTCAACCCCTTGAAGCGACTTCTGGCGGAATTCTTCCACTAGCAATTTTATTACCATTACATTTTGGAGGAATAACAGTTGCAGCAGGTGCAACAGCTGGAAAAAGCAATGCTGTTAAAAATATAAAAGAATCAAGAAAAGCAGATGCAGAAACTAAATTTATAGAATCACAAGGTGGTTCATTAAATTCACGCTGAGGTTTTGTAGATTCTCACTCTCATATTTTAAAATTGAATAAAACTCAAACAAAAGCAATCATAAAATATTTAAAATTTATTGCGGAAAACGATTCAACAAAAAAATTGTTAAAAGATATAGGAAAAGACGATTCAGAAATGGAAATTAATGGAAAAGGAATTTTTTTAAATCAATTTCCTAAATCTAAATCATTAAAATGGAGCGTACGAATTTCCAAAACCTTGAGGAATTCGACCGGAGCGTCAGCAACTGCCTTCGGAGGTCTCAGAGGTCTCAATCAACTACCTCAGAAATCCCAAACCATGAAATTTTACCAATATGGTACAACGACAAAATTAAATTTAAGCATAATGAAATATTACCAAATTCTTTTAGAATGTTAATTCTTAGAGGTTCTGGTTCTGGAGAAAGTGTCCTACTTTTAAAAATGTCATTATATCCAAATTATTTAGATTATAATAATTTAATAATTATACAATTTAACAACCAGAATTTTAATTATTATACCATGGATTTAAAAATAACTTGAGTAAAAATCCTTAATTTTTTTATTATCAAGATAGAATACCAGCGGATATAAAATTTTATGATTTTTGTGAATCATATGCTGAAGATTTTGAACCAAAAGATTCTACCGAAACAATTCAAGTTACAATGAGTATTAGATTTCAAGAATATAAAATTTGCATCTTTGGAAGTAAATTCAAAGATGAAAATGCTATAAAAATAAATTTTGAAACATTAACACTTTTAGTTCTTTCAATATCTTGTAATCCAAAATTGGAAACCGCTTTAATGGATAAAATGAATAATGATAAACCAATTATTGTAAATTATTTACAAAGAATAACAACAAATATTGATGCACCAGTAGGAACAAAATTTAGTTGGAAACCAACAGTTTTAAATTCGAGACCTAGATTTATACTTGTACGATTTAAAGATTAAAAAATTGAAATGACGGTTAAAAATTCAAAATTTATTCAATCTATTTCTAGAAAAGAAATAAAATCACTAAGAGTTCAATTAAATACTACTTATTATCCTTTAGATCCAATGACTTTTATATATACATCGATTGGTCTATCATGTAACTACTTACTACTCAATTTACTCATGTATAATATACATCGACATAAAGGTGTTTGAAAACTTTAGGATTTCAAAATTTATTAATTAAATTATTTTCATCATAAGTAAGGACATTAATTGAAAGATTTGAAATTTTTAGCTTCAAATTTTGGAATGTCACAAAGTTTCATGGATAAATCCGAATGTGTAAAGTCAAGTTCAGATGTGTTGTAGCTAAAGGTTTCATTTCTATGATGGTTACTTACTTATTTTCATGAATTAAAATAGCTAAAATACTGTAATTGAAGCATAAATTATCGGAATTAGCAACATTTACAGTACAATGTTTATTTAATAAGGATAATGGTGTTGGAATAAACCCATGACCACTCGACCGATTTATTTGTGAAAACTTGGTAAGAACAAATGACTTTCTTTTATTTTATTTTTAACCCAGTTACTACCTTTGTCATTAATTAATGTTATTTTTTCGTCGGGAAGAGTAGCGCCTTCATCTAAACATAAATCACTCGTTATTCTGGCAGAGTTTGAAATGATGAAAGATTGAAATTTTCCATCTTTTTCAAACTCTACATCAATACAAAATTGAATCTTAACAGATCCCATTTGATTTATAACATTATTTAATTTATTAATTAACAGTGTGGGTACTGTATTTAAATTTAAATTTAAATTCAAAACCTCGATTCTAACAAAGGCATGTGATTGGTTTAAATCGAAATTAACAATAGGTGCTATCAAGCCACCATATTGATTAACTATAACAAAAGGAATGTCAACAGGAAAAACATCAGAAACATCATCTGAATCAGAAATGACTATTACATCATCAACCATGTGTGAATCGTCAGAAAGTTTAATAGTATCTATAATTTTAGGAACTTTTGAAGAACGTGGATTATTATTATTATTTGTTTTTCTTTTCTTTTTTGTAATATTATTATTATTATTATCACTCAATGGCAATTTAAAAATATATTTTTTCTTACAGTTAAACTGTGTTAAATGTTCCTTATGGTTTAAATAAAAGTCTGTATAATTATTTTATGGGTGGTTTTACCTGTGGGACAAATAAAGTAGGTGATGTGGTTATAGGTAGTAGAATAATAATTCTCCGTAATCGTATCACAATTTCCATCATGTTGTGGAGAATTGCAAAAATTGGAGTAAAGATTACCTGTTATAATAAAAGAAAAATTTAAATATATAATCAATAAATTGTTAAAAAATAAGTCATTAAAATATAAACATTAAATTAATTTTATACACAATGAATAAATAAACTTGATTGGTTTATTTTATTTTGAAAATCTTACATAAGTAAATTAAAATAGTTTAAAATCATAAAATGAATGAAAGTAAATGATTTTCATATTATGTAATTATTCATTAATTGTTTTTACAGAAACATCGGTTAGAAAAGAAGATGTCAATTTAATTCTTGAGGAAAATTCTGTAAATACTATCAGTTAAAGCAGAAATTCACCAGTAATTTTTTTATAATATTCAATGGAATATGTAAAATTTCCAATCATCTATTCATTTAGAGTATGTATTTTCATTAAAATTCATATTATTAATAAATTTTAATAGGAACCAGCAACATTGAAACACAGCCTATATAATATGAAAGTTGGTGAAATTGGAGAAATTGATCGAAAAAATATAACAGAGTTATTACTAGCAATCAACAAAGATATTAGTTTTAATGAACAATTCACTTTTATGAACTGTGAAAAAGAATGTAATTATGAAAATAAAAAAGAAAATAAACATTTTATGATTAAAATAAGAATTCAAGGATATAAAGAAGGAAACCAGATTATTCGACCAATTTGGAAAATTATTGAAGCCAAATGTATTTAAATAAAATATATTTAACTTTATTCGTCCTAGTTTTTTATTTTTTATCATTTTATTTTGAATTTATTGTGTTTAAATTAATAAAATGTTAATATTAATTGTAATTCAAATATTATTAATTATCATTTTATAATTATGATATGATAGTAAAAATTTATTAGTACATTTTACTGTTTTATTTTTGATAATTGGAGTTTTCTTACCATTTTGAACATTTTTAACATTATATTGTTGACGGATTCCATTTTTTAAAAATAAAAATAATTAAAAATGTGATAAAAAACTTACTAAAGTTTGGTATTTGATAAAATTGAATTTTTTAAAAAAATGCATTAAGTTATATATTAACAAACATGTAAGTTGTTACATGATAGACCAATTAAAATTTAGTTTATAAAACACACTTAATTACATAACACCAAAAATCATTTAAATGCATATAATCACCTGAACTTAATCCTTTAAAAGTAATATTTATTACATAATTAATCTTTAATTACACTTATAATTAAAAAGCAATTTTGAAAAGAAACTTTATTCAATAAATTCATTTATTTTTCATTGTTTTTAACCAAGCTAAGCAATGCTGTTCACATGTTTTTGTCATCGGATCTTGATAACGAATTTGATTGTATTCAATTGGCATTAACATCGATTCTAGTTTATTAATTAATAAAGGAGGATAATAGAAACTCATTGCATCAAATACATATATTTTATTTGGTTTCACATAAATTGCAAGCCAATGTTTGCCACTGAGATTAGATGATTGAGTATTTACAAATCAAAGCTTTGTTAACATCGATATATGGAATTTTATATAGAGAGAAAACTCAAGAAAATCTTTTCCCAATAATTTTCTACCAGTAGAATTAATCTGAATAGAACTAATAATAATTAAAAAATATATAATTAATAAAATTTCTTACTTCATACTTGACAATCAAAAAATCTCAATCTGGTTTATAATTCAAACTAATACTGTTCGATTGGAAGTAATTTGAATTTCCTTTTCAAAAACTCCATATACAATTACAGTAACAGATTCAGTTTGGGTGATCCAAACTTTATATCTAATCTTAAATTTATACTTTGTGGTAACTGACTTTGATTAAGATCGAAATCTGGCGCCAATACGAATGTAAAGAATAGATACCTATTTCTAAAGTCTGACATACTAAAACCACAATTCAAATTTTTATTAAGATATCCCATATTTCTAACAATACTTTGCATATAATTTTTACTATAATTATCATTTTCAAAATCTTGACTATATTTTTCACGATAATCACTTCCTTTACTTAAAGTTATTGACTTAACGTTTAAGTGTTCAAACATAGTAAATGTATCTAAAAAAGAACCACTAAATCTTTTATTTCTATGGAAAGTTACAAGGATAAAATTAGGTAATCGTCTATCACCAAATATTTGTTCCTTATCAAAATAAAAAGATCCTATAGGTAAAGAAAATTCAACAACTTCTTTGCTTCGCATTGGATAAATTGCATTTCTCGTAGCAAGACCTATTTGATGACCCGCTAAAACAGAAGGTTCAACACGAACTCTTCCAACCATTAATTTTGCATCTAGCAATACTATTTTAGGTACAAATTTAGTACATGTCAGACTTTTTTCTGAATGTGTTCTTGTTAATTTAATTTGGACACTAATACCTGGTAACAAATATTTGGGTTGATCAAAGAAATCAAATTGGAGTGTGGAACATAATGAAAATGCCATAAAACCCAAATAGATTTTAATAGAGGAACTCTAACATCTCCAACAGTTATTGGTTCAATAATATTCGAATAAATGAATATTTGTTGATGATGATGTAATAATCTTGGAACTTTATTACCAACGATTTCTTTATCAATAAAAGTTTGTTTATTTAATCCTGAGGTTTTGATTAAATTGTTGTCAAAATATATTTTTGAAATGTTATCTGCAAGTTTTATTTTAACCAATTCATTGTTTTCAATTTTTAGTTCTTTAAACGGAGACGGAATAAATGACATTAAATGTCTTTCTAATTCAGATAATGTGTTTATTAGTAAATTATTTTCAAAATAATTTTCAAATATTGTTTTTTCTTCATAACCTATAATTATTCCGAATTGTTCCATAACACCATCATCTTTAAATTTTGGTAATTTTAATCGACAATGATCATCTTCAGTAATGATGGATATAGATTTAAATCTAAAACTAAACGCATGTTGAATGTCAGGGAATGTTACTTTCAGTTCCTGTTCATAGTTAGTTCCTGTTCGTAGAATTTTCCACTAACTTGATCGTTTTCTTCATCTTTGATAAGTTACATTACAGGATTCTGATTCGTATCAATTTCTGAGATTTAAATACTTCATCGCTCCAATTGTTGTCGAAATTCTTGATGAATGGAGAAACACTGATTTTACTTATTCTAACGTGATTACCCACTTTATATTTAGTCATTTTAATGATAGAATCAGATTGTTTTGATATCCAATTATCCATATTATTCGTTGAATAAACATCAATTGGTCGCATTCCATTTAAACCCTTATGTGGCGAATAATTGTAGCTATCAATTGCTTTCTGTAAAACATTTATCAAGGTTTTATATACTTTATATACGAAATACTTTTTCAAGCGATCTCTTAGAGTTCGATTATATCTTTCCACGTGGGCAGCTTTAAATTGAGAAAATACAGAGTAATAATTTATTCCTTTGATATTTCTTTAACTTTACTATTATAAAATTCTTTACCTTAAAATAAATTTAATTTAATTTATTTATTTAATTGCATACCCAAATCAACAAATAATTCCTTGATTGCTTCAGCCATTTCATTGGGCGATTTGGTTTTTGTTGGAATAGCACGAGCGAATCGACTCAATATATCAACACTTCTCAAAATATTTTTGTATCCCTTATTAATTTTAGAAGGGTATCATATCATCAAATCCTATTGTTTTATAACTAGAGGTTTTGAATTTCATCAACATTGGTTTATTTAAATTGTACACCATTTGCCCAGATATCCAATTATGAGTTTCTTTCTTTGAATTAACTACTTCCTTTGCCAGTTTTCTTAAACAACCAAAACTAGTGGGGTGGTTTGGGTCTATCCATACTTTTTCGAGCTTTATCACTGTGTTTCGATTTTTGGTTAATGTTTCCTTCATTATTACAACAAGTTGTCAAAATATTTAAATCTAAATTATGTTTATCGGGTAATTAATTCTTGGTACCCATTAAGAAGTTAATGTAGAAATTGCGCATATTTCAGATAATACTATTGGAATTAATGCCCCCAAAAATCCACAGTTTTGTTTATATATTATTTTTCGCATCAGACGACGATTCTTAGTGTTTACTAAAGATAAAAGTGATCTTTTATGTTTTTGTAATACAAGGTTTTTAGCTTTAGTAATGCTTACATTACCATGAACTGAATTAACAATAACTTCAACTAGATCATCTATAACAAATGAAGGAAAATTGTGTAAAATATTCATTCTTTTATTATTAGGAGCCTTCATCAAGGCATTAAAGTATGGTAGACTACGTTCAACTTTCATATTAAATACAATTTTCCTCTAGTTGCTTTGTTTATATTTTAATCCACTTTTTATCTTTAACAATATTCTTACTCGTTTTTATTATTTTACATTTAGTAACCCTTTTCTTTGTAACTTTTTTCTTTGTTGATTTTTCACGTTGAACAATAACTTTTTTAAACGTCATTTCAAGTAATTATTTTCAGATTTCAATTTTGTTTATAAATCGTAATACCTTTCTCATTGAAAATATCAGTTCTAATACGTAATTCATTAGGACATTGTTGTGTAAAGTCAAAGAACAAATATCCGCGGAGAACCTTTGTTGCATCTTGAAACGAATCAACTTACTTTTTTTATCATTGGGATAAGCTTGTCTAGCGAAAAAATCTATATTGGTTGCATCTGGAGGGTTTTTAAAAATAACCAAGTATTGTACATTTAAATTACGAGTTCTATGACCGCCCCCTTGATGAAACAAGTTTTGAGTAATGCAAATAACAGTAACTCTAATATGTCGAGCAATTTTTGTAAATAAATTATTAAAATCCTTTTCTTTATTAGCTTCCTGGTGACCAATTTTTATCAAATTCTTTAATTATTGTAATTTTCAATTAACAGAATTGATTTTGATTAAGTCCATGTTCTTCGTCAGCTCCTCTATGCCAATATATTTTGTTTAATTTCGATTTGAACAAGTTCGATTGTAATAAATTGCTTACAAATAAAGTTTTTCCACAACCACTTGGTCCAACTACTTGATATACTGCATCATTTCTTAATTCCATTTTATTATTAATTATTTATTTAATTGTTTATATTTGTTTTAATTTTTAGAATTACTTGAATTGAAATTGTTTGAAATTGTTGAGTAACATAAATTATAAAAGAAGATATTCTATACCTGATATGAAATTCTCATTTGGAAAACCATGGCAAGTTGTAGATCGATCAGGTAAGTATCCGATAATATTTTTCAGATCGGGGAAATATCGGGTAATAGGATGTAAGGAACCTCTAAAAACTGGGGATTTGAAATATAATATACATGATTTACAAATTCAATCATTCACTGTAACAATCGATATTGGAAAATTTATAAATCTATATGAAATACAAAGAAAGGTGAATTGTATATATGAACATGAAATATTTCCAGCACTACGTCTTCAAAAATATAATCCATCATGTGTCAATATATTTCAAATCCTTGGATTATAATGATTATGTGGAAAATATTAAATCAGAAATCACTATGTTAATAAATTAACAAATATTTTGTTTGAATTTATTTGATTTATTAAGTATTAAAAAATGTCAAAGGGTAAATCATGTATATTTAAATATGTATTTTATTTTATTATTTAGTTTATCTCTTTGAAGTAATTTTAAAGAAAATTCAGGAACTTTATCCAAGAATTAAAAATACGTTGGATTATTGCATGAAAAATTGTATGAAAAAAAAATTATAAAAAAATAAAAATTGTATGAAATTGATTATGATCATTGTATGAAAAAAAATATATTTAGGCTTTTTATTTGATGAAATATTTTTAGGCTTTTTAGTCGGTTGGCTATTTGAACCAATTTTATTCGAAAATACCCTTCACTTTAGTGCAACCAATCGTAAGCGATTTAAGCCAATTTTTAAGTTTTCTAATCGGGAAAAATCCTTGGGCTTTTTTTCGTGAATTTAAAAAATTTAAATTTGAAAATTTAAACAAAAAATTAAATAAAATAATAATTCACTTCATCAAAACTAATAATTTCTGTTTAAAAATTTATTCATTAAAACAAATAATTAAAAGAAATCATTCTTTAAAACAAATAATTTTTTAAAAAAAATTTTACCCCTTGAAAAAGATAAAAACTTTTTAATTGCAATAAAGAAATCTTTCACAATTTCTCTAACAAATCAAATACTATCTGCATTTTGCTTGTAATTTAAAAAGCAATTATCCAAAATTAATCGAGTCAGAGGAAATATTTTATAGAGGAGATAATCCAGAACAAGTTTTGGAAACATTTGTTCAATATATTAATGAAATTGAAAATAAATTATTTAGAATAACGAAAGATTTTGAATATGATTTAAACATGTCTGATAAACAACAAGAAGAATTTGAAAGAATTAAAAAATGTTGGGTTAGTAAAAAGGGGTTCTATTCTTGAGATGTTCAACCAATCAAGAGTAAAGTTAGAGATCATGATCATTTCATAAAATTAAATAATTACCAAAGTGCAGCACACAAATTTTGCAATCTTAAACTCAAGAAACCATCAAAGATTCCAGTAATATTTCACAACTTGTTCAATTATGACATCCATTTATTTATAAAACATTTTGCTATAAATAATAAAAGTTCTTTTAAAATCATAGGAAAAACTAAGGAAAATATAAATATGTGGAATATGGATGTTTAAAATATATTGATTCATTGAATTTCCATAGAGGGAGTTTAGATCAAATATTTAAAGCTTTAAAACATGAAGATTTTAAATATACAATGAAAAATATTTAATTCCTAAAAATATTCTACCTGAAAAATAACTTTTTTACAAAAAGGAATTTATCCATATGATTACATTGACTCCTTTGAAAAATATGAAAAAAGTGATCTTGTGGAAAAAGATGATTTCTATTCAATTTAAAATGAATGTAATATTACTGATGAAGAATATTCAAGATATTTAGAAATGTATAAATTATTTCAATGTAAAAATTTGGGAGAATATACAGGTTTATATTTAAAACTTGATGCTTTTATTTTAACTGACTATTTTGAAAATTTTACAAAGAAATTTGAATTAAATCCTTGTAATTATATTTCAACACCTTCATTATCTTGGGATTTAATGTTGAAAAAAAGTGGTATTGTTTTAGATTTATTAACAGATTTTGACATGTTTAATATCATAAAAAATGATATTCTGTAATGGGAAATAGATTGATTACTTCTTGGAATGAAAAATATCTTAAAGATAAATATCCTGATCCTGTAACAGAAATTAAAAGTGAAGAAGAATATGAACTCGTGTTGAATGATAAATCTGATTTAATTTATATTGATGTAACTGCTTTGTATTCTGGAATCATGATACAATATTTACCATTTGCAAATTTTAAGTGGGAGAGCGTCAGCGATGAATTACTGGATAAAATATTATCAACACCAAAAGATTCAAAGATTGGATATTTTTTAGAAGTTGACTTGGAATATCCTCAAGAAATTCATGACAAGACAATTTATTTTTCTTTAGCACCAGTAAAAACAAGAATAGGATATAAAGAATTATCACCTTGGCAAAAACTAAGAAATCCAGAAAAAAAAAATCAGCTACTAAATTATGATGTAATCAATATGATAAAGATAAATATTTATGCCATTACAGAAATTTACAATTTTATTTAAGAGATGAAATGAAATTGAAAAAAGTTTATAATATTATTAGTTTTGAACAGAAACCATTTATGAAAAGTTTTATTGAAGATAATATTAAAAATAGAAAAGGAGCAACATCAAACAAGGATGAATTTGGCAGTGTTGTATAAATTATTAAATAATTCGTTCTTTGGTAAAACTATGGAAAATATTGATAAATATGTAAATATAACTTTATTAACAAATTGTCCTCAAGATTTAATAACATATTCTAAAATGCTTTATAGACCAACATTTAAAAATTGTGAAAGATTTTCAAATGAATTAGTTGCTATTGAGATTGGAAATTATGTAAAGACATATAATAAAACTATCAAAATTACAAATGTATTATGATATTCTTCAACCACATTTTCAAGATAGATTTTTTTTACATTTAATGGATAGCAATTCTATGTTTTTAGAAATAAAAGAATTGAATAATGTGATAATCCCTGGTGTTACCTGTGAAAATTTAGTTGATGAAATTTTAAAAAATGAAAAATTAAATGAATCTGGTGAATTATTTACTTATAAAGATGAAAAACCTTGGAATCCAATATTAAGTGTTGTTGCCACTAGGTCAAAGCAATATGCATTGAAATGGTCAAGGATGAAGAAAATATAAATAAAAGAATTAAAAAATCTATAAGTAAAAAAAATAAAATTTAATCATTTTAAAAATTGTGTTGAGAATAAATCTGAATAACAAGTTGAAATATTCATAATATTAGATCAAGAAATCATGAAATTTATCTTGAAAAATCTTTAAAAACAACATTGGACAATTATGATGATAAAAGATGGATTGTAGATGATGGAATTAAAACTTTACCATTTGGATATCATGGAATTAAAAAACTCGTGGATGAAAATTAAATCTTTTTTTTATTTTAAAATTTTTAATTTTTTAATTTTATAAATTTTTCATTTTATAAATTTTCGATCTTCGATCTCCTCGTATTTGAGTAAATTAGTTTTGCATTTTTATCAAAGTAACGAATTCTGTTAAGAGATTGTTAGTTTTGAAGAAATTGTAATTTTTTCGGGTTTAATGATTTCTCGGGTGGGACATTTAGCTGAAAGTGCTTAAAAGCAAACTACTAATAGTTGTAAATTACAACTATCCATTCGACATTAAAAATTAGAATTAAAAATTTTTGTCATTTAATATTCCACAGTCATACATTAATTTATTCTTAACTTCAATAAATTTTTCATTATAATAATAATTATAATAATATTAATAACAATAAATTTCCTGCGTTTCAAAAATGTCATTTGTTTTTATCGCGGTGAAAATATGTCACAGGAAACTCGTTTTCATTTTTTAAATTCATGCCTTAATGGATTAATTTTACGTTTAAACTCAAATTTAACTCATATTGTTCTATAATAATTTCTAAATTATTTTTGGAGTTTATAAAGTAATTTATTTCTTAGAAAAATAAGTTTTCTTAATTATTAAGTTGGCAACTAATTTCCCAACGTTTTAATAAATTTAAACAAAATTTATTTTTCAATAAAAATTAACAACTAATTAATCAACAATGTATTCTCCCTTCTTGTTTGAACTTCTTCAAAACGCTCATCCGGATTTGAAATTCCAATGAGGAAACATTCATCCGACATCGACATGAAGAAATAATTCAACCAAAATCTAAATTCTGTCTCAGGTTTAACGAAACTCCGCACATAGCATTTGAAAGAGATCGAAAGACCTTGAAATCTGTTGGTGCATAATCGTGAGAGTAGAGGGGGTGTGGCAGCACTTTCCAGTCATGCGTTTGAATGGCTTACTTGGTCATATTTGCGATATGAGGGTGGGTGTTGTCATACACAAAAAATACTGCATGCTGTTGATTAAGTCTTTTAACTTGAAGAGCTGCGTTGAACATAAAGTTACGTAATGACAAATTGGTTGCGTTAAGTATTTTGTAATAAATAATTCATTTTCAGTCATACCATGCACACAACATCGTTTTACGCGAATGAAGATCTGGTTTTACACGAGGTGTTACTTGTTTATCGAGCTAAGTCATTTATTGGGCTGCTTCATTGATGAACAGTCACCATTTTTCGTCGGCAGTAACGGATTCAGTAAAGAAATCGGTGCTTTATGTTCACGACCGAGTAAACCAGCGAAAATTATGACTCGTTGATTTTTGTTGTTGTCATATAAATCACGTGTGAATTCATTGGCCACACTTCTGAACCTTTCCAATTGAGTAAAGATGATTTTATATAGCAGTTTGAGAGCAAAGCATTTTCTCCGCCTGTTTCTTTGTCGTTTGACGCGAATTTTTGTGTAAAGGTTGCTCTGTATTGGACTCAACATAATGACCAGAAAGAGATGTATTCTTCGAGGTCAAAGTTTCCATTTTAGAACTTGGGACGATCGGTTACTTCAGCTGAGGCACCTTCATATACATCATAAAGGTAGAGAGCAGCGTTTGCTACCTAAAACCTTGATTAAAAGTAAAAAGACAGACGTGTCGAAGTAGACATTTCATTTTAATGATCTGAAGATTAATAGAATTTAAATCAAACTAAAAACAAAACAGATTATGTTATAACAAAACATACTGTTTCGAATCACTTAAAAATTTAGGCCAAAAACATTTAATGGCATGCCCAATGTTAAAGTTTCAAAAATGCCAGAAACTTAGTTCCTAGCCTTATATCTTGAATATTTTGAAATTCGGATGCTAGTCTCAGTTAACCTAAGGAATAAAATGCAATCTCAATTGATAAATTAGAACATTCATTGTAACTGCAATTTGATGATGTAATCTTCATCGAAATCCAATCTTTATTCCGATTTTTTATTCGATAATCCTTGTGAATTATTTTATGAATTAAGAAAATATTTAGTTTCTAGAAAAGCAGGAAATAATAATTGTAAAAATCACATAAATGCAATATTGTCAAGATTATTAACCAAGAAATTGATTGATAAAAAACAATATCTTAAGTTTTTTTAATTTTAAAATAAAAAAATAATATCTTAAATTTTTGAATAATAAAAAGCATGTCGATTTTCAATTTGGATAAAAATAGTAAATTTAATTATTTATTATAAAATAAAGATTATTTAGAAGTTTTACCATCAACTTCATCTGCAGAATCTTTAAATTGACCTGGAAATTTATTGTTTTAAATTCAATAATCATCAAATCCACTTGATATTTGTAATTCATGAATATATTTTAAATTTGAAATTACTGGTATTGATGCAGAAATTGAAAATATAAGATATCCTGGTGAAACGAGTTCATTATTACAATTTGTTATGACTGATGCTAATTTTAAAAATCAGCATGGTCATTCAAGTGGATGGATTCCAGATACTGGAGATGGTGATGAAAAAAAGTGATGGATATAAAACTAGAAAATGTTTGTATTCAACCAAAACATTTGAAGAAAAGTATCCTTTAAAATGTATATTTGGGTTCTTCCAACAATACAATAGAATAATTTATTTAATACCATTTGAATTGAAAATGGAAAGGAATAATAATTATTAAAAATGTTTTTATGGATAAGTTTTAAAAGCAGATTCTAAACCAAAACTAAAATTTGAAAGAATGGTGTTGATGCTTCTATCAATAACTTGTAATCCACATTTAGAAACTCAAATTCTTGAAAGGTTAAACATGATTTCCAAATCAATCAATGTAAATTTTCTTCAAAGAATACCAGCTTGCGTAGATATTTTAGAAGGAAGTACATTTTCATGGAAACCAACAATGTTAAATACGAGACCTCGATTTATTTTGATTGGAATTAAAGATTCAACAATTAATTATACAACTAATAATTCAAAATTTATTCAATCAAACGCCAATGAGAAACAATTAAAATCTTTAAGCGTTCAATTAAATACAAGTTATTATCCTGCAAAACCAATAACATTCGGCAAAGCAAAAAATTATGAATTAATGCTTTATGAAAATAATATTTTAATGTGTAATGATATTTTAGATGAACCACTAATAAGCATGTTAGATTTTAAAAATTATATTTTATATTTTGTGTTGATGTTAGTGAACAGGACGATAAACTATCAATTAATAAAGTGTGTATAACAATACAAATGACAAAAGATGATGGGTTTAAAGGAAAAGGTTTTTGTTGTGTTTTGGTTGAAAAAGAATTAAATATTGAAATAGGTAGTGGAAAGTTTTTAAATTTATGGAGCGACAGCGACTGCCTTTGGAGAGGGAGCACCAGCCACTACCTTCGGAAGCTCGATCATTATATGTTGAAGAAAATATTAAAGAAGAAAACATTGAAAGGATAAACTCTGAGAAAATAATTTTGGTTCTAGAAAGCCTTGAGTATGAAGAAATAATAAATTTATATGAATGAGCTTTTCAAACTTTTCCTAGGGCAGTCACTAACGTTCCGAAGGTGTCAGTCACTAACGTTTCAAGTGTTGAAAAAGAAGGTTCGGTTTTTGTAGTTGTTCCGAAAACAGTCGCTAGCGTGCCACCAAATTAATTTTTTTTTGATTTTTTAACCAAAATGTTTTTATAATAAACTGGAGAAAAGTTTAAAAAAATGATTAATATTTTATCTACAAAATATTCAACAGATTTAAGTTTTGATTCTAAAGAATCAGAATTTTCTGCTAATTTTCCAATTCCTTTAGAATTAAATAACGATTATAATTGTGAAGTTGGATTATCATGGTTTACAACATTTAATTCAATTCATCAAATGATTGGAATTAACATTCAAAAAAATTGTACGGATTTATTATCAATATCTTTCACGTTAACTATTGCCTTTTTACCTACTAGTCCTGTAGGTGTTGGAATATAACTATGTCCAGATAATCTAGATATATTGGAAAATTTGGTTACTTAGAAGTTTACTTCTATTATTCGGTTTATTTTCTAATGACTTCCTAATTCTGTTCTCTCAACAATCTTTTCATTTTATTTCTTTATACCATCTTCAAGGAAAGTACTAGTGATAGGAGCAGTGCGATTTGATATACATACTATTTTAGTTTTTTCATCTTTTTCAAATTCCACCTGTATTCCAAATTGAACTTTTGAGTTTTTCATTTCAGTTAAAGATAATTTTAATTTTTCCAAAAGACAAAATAGAAGCTCTAATTCGTTAACATTATACGATGTTCACTTTTATAATTCGATGTGAACGTAATAAATCATATTCATTTTCTGGTTCAACAATAATGTCACTTAACCCCAAACCAATTTGTAAATTGTCTTTAATAAATGTTTTTTAAGTATTTCAGATTTTATAGTGCTTTTTCTTTTCATTACGCTTTTAAAAAATGATTTTTATCCGTTTGAAATTGAGTCAAGTGATTTTTATGATTATTATAAAATTTAAGGTACGAGTTAAAGGTTTGGGTCCGGCATACAGGGCATATCTAATTATTATTCATTTGATAATATCAATTCATTTTATTGTAGATTTAGATGGAGATGTTGTTTGGAATACAAGAAGAAAGTTGTCCATAATCTGTTGGTCGAACTAACAAGAGCTTATTATAAGCAGATCTGTGAAGATTTGAATTAAATAAATTTTTAATAATGAAAATGGGTTTGTGTGTTTGTTATTCAGTATTTATTTGTGTTATATCAAATTTTAATAAGTACCTACTCATTGGGTTGTATTAGTGTCGATATCCAGTAAAAATTCATCAATAAAATTATACTAAAAGTTCTATTTAAAAAATCATGTATAAAAATTTAATTGTAAAATTATGCTAAAAGTTTTATCATTAAAAAATATTTAAAAAATTGATGGATAAAACTATACGAAAATATTGTATTTAAAAAATTATGTCATGTAATTTTGTTGACTTTAAGTTACTTTAATTCTAACCTTATGTAACTTACCTCTTGACCCTCTATTTAATTTTTTAAAAATTCTTAAATAACTCACTATACTTTACTCTAAGCACCTTAATTTACTTAAATGTATTCTAATGTACTTTACTTTACCTTAATTTACTTTAGGAACTTTAATTTACTTAAATATACTGTAATTTATCTAATGCAGTGTTTCCCAAGCATTTGGTACTGCGTACCCCCTTGATCATTTTCATTATATAATGTACCCTTTTGCTTTAAAATTTATATATAATGATTAAATTTTTTATAATATATTTATTTAAATATACGACCTTTAAAAAAAAAGAATTTTATATATAATAATCAAATTTTTTATAATATATTTTTTAAAATATACGACCTTTAAATTAATAGCGTTAATGAAAAATTAAATACTTTTATAATAGAAATAATGTAAAATAAAATATACTATAATTAATTTATTGGAATTAATGAGAAGGATGAAATTACTTATGCTGAGATAATAATTCATCATAATTTGGTTCTCTGTTAGTTAATTTTAATCTTAAAAATATGTTATTGATTCAAAAATATAAACAATAAATAAAAAACAAGATTATATTTATATTTTTCTGTATTAATAAAATTTTAATAAGACATTTTAATCTAATAAAAATTTTTTATTTATCTTTTAATATTTAGATAATAGAAGATTGAAATAACGCGCGTAACCAAAAAAACTCCTCGCGTAACCCGGTTTGGGAAACACAGCTATAATGTATCTTAATGTACTCTAATGTACTTTACTTTACTTTAAGTACTTTAATTTAATCTTATCGTAAATAAAAAATATCTCTGACTATAGTAGGACTATCGTAGGGTTTCTAATTGAGAAAATATTTTTAGGTTTTTCATTCGAGGAAATATTTTTAGTCTTTTTAATTGAGAAATTATTTCTATACTTTTTAATCGATAAAATATTTTTAGGCTTTTTTTATCGAGAGTCAAAAATACCCTCTAACTATAGTGTGACCGAAAAAAGTTTGTGGATGAAAAAGTTTACAATACAAAATATACATTAAAAATTTTTTCGAAAATTCTCGCGAAAAATTCAAAAAAACACTTTTGAAAAAATTCTATTTTGAAAAAATACGCCAAAACATATGAAAAAAATATTAGCGCCAAAAAATTTCTAAAATAAATTCGAAAAAATAAACATACACACAAAATCAATTATCCTGATTGCATAATTATGTAATAACGATTAATCTGGATTAATTACATAATTATGTAATTAAATCCGTCACCGGGGGAGGGGCTACTGGCACTTTTGTTTGTGGCCATAGTATTCTACTAACTACCTACTAACAAATCATCAATATTCACATTTCCATTATTTATGTTTACCTATTTTCTTAAATTAGTTATAAACAACAAATATTAATTTATAGAGATCTGAAATGAATAAAGAGATTTTAATAATAATATTAATTGCTAGTTATGCGAATTAATGCAGACAAGTCAATTGTTATAACTGTGGAAGATCGAAATAAAACAAGATGTATGTGTCCAGATATAGCTGTGATGAAGGATATATTACATATAATAGATAGGCCGAGCCATATGAAAATTCTAGTTAAAAAGATTAGCTGAAAGAATTGAAAATTTAGGTTACAGATTTCAAGTGAAACATTAGACTTTTAAAAGCACTCAAAAGAAAAGATATTACGATATTCTATATTTAAATACCAGCATTGGTATTATCAAAAATGAATTAAATAAATCATTATTCAAATTGGATGAAAATGGAAAGCTTTATAAAGAAATGATTAATGAACTTCAATATAACATAAAAGTTTATTCAAATAAAAAAAATTATCAGTTCAATCGTATAATGAAAGAAGTTCAATAAGCGATAATTCAAAACAAATTCTCAATATTTATATTTTTTATTAAACTATTTTTCTTAAATAAATGTAAACAAAGACATGGCAACATAAATGCAATATCCATGCATGATTCTGATTGGTCAAATATAGTATAAATGCGCCTACACCTCAAAACATTTTTATAAAATGCCAGAAACTAAATTTTTTATAACTTTGATGAATGAGCTGGTTGCTAATAAGGAAGATGATGATATCATTAAAAATATAAAATTCATGGTCAACCGTACCGAAAAAGTCATAGAAGACATCCCATTTTATCCCATTCTCAATTTGCCAACATTGGAGAGAAAGAAAAATTCATTCCAATCGATATTTAATTGTATGTTTGACGAGAATAATAAATGTATGCCAATTAAAGTACATGAAACATATGATTTTAAAATCCGTCTCCGACTACGAAAATTAGTTCCAATGTTCCATTAAGATATATTAATATTTATTATTATTATAATTTTTTATCATTATTTAGGTAATTGAGACAAAAATTGATGCATGGTAGAAGCAAACGGTGGATGGGTATCAATTATTCAAGTTGCCGCAGAAGCCAAACGTTCAGATATTTTCTATTTCAGATTGTAAATTTTTATTAAAACTCTTAACTGGAGCATCTGTCATATATTTCTGTAATAATGTTTATCATAAATTTTAATAAATGTATTAGTCTTTGTTATTGTTTTAATAAAAAACTAAATTTTTAAAGATATATTGATTGTTACATGTACACTGTACATTGTACAGGCTTCATCACCACAATATTCTATTATTATGTTTTCCACGACATTATCAACACAAACTTCAAATTTGTTATGCTCAACATCAACTAAATTTTCAGTAGGGATTCCTTCATCATTAATAATTTCCGTTTCTTCATCATTAATAATTTCTTCATGTCACTCGGAAATTCGGAATCACAACTAGAATCTTCTTTACCCAATGCTTCAACTAGAGTCAACATATTTCTAATTTTTAAACCTGATATTTCTTCGAGTTTATCGAACAAAATGTTGATTAAATATTCTAAACGAAAATTAATTGATTATTTAATATTTTACCTTTTTCAAACTTCATTTTTAACAATTTTAAACTTAATTATAATTTTGATTATAGATTATTGCATATAGGTTGCATATATGTTGCAATGTCTTTGTTATAATGAAAACAAAAGAAATCTGATTAAATACATTTATTAACATTTCTTAACATACACAAAACATTAAAATAATTGTGAAAGTCTGCAGTTGCAATTTTCCATATTGGAGAAAGCACATCATTTTGATCAGCTTTATATCCTTGAATTCATTAAAAACTATTTCTGAAAATGCACCATGATATCTGGTATATTGACAGTTGAAGAATGCATTTTGATTACATTTTAAATTTGAATTCATCTATTTGAAAATAGTATCAATATCCTTGATATCTATCATTGAGAGTGTCCCAGCAAGAGATTGAAATTCAGTTCGATTGAGTTTGATTGAATTTATCAATTGCATATTGATAGGTTCCTTTAAAAAATACACTTTATAATTGTGGAACATTTGACCTGGTTGAACAAGTTCTTCTTTAGTAGAGCTCACTATTTTCTTGGTCATTTTTTGAATTATGATCATTATAATGTGGTGATGAGTTTATATACTCCTGCTAGATACTGATTAACCAATCAGATTCGTGCATAGATATTTTATGCTAGATGCTTCGATATTGCATTTACTTTATGTGTGCATTGATTTAAGATGTGATTATTTTTATGTTTAAAGTTTTACTGTGATCAATTTATTATTACAATTATTATTACAATATCATGAGATATTATCACTAATATTAAAAAATATTTCTAACTACTACTATTAAAACTAAGACAAACAAATACTAATATTATTACTAACTATTTAAAAATAGCTACTATTAAAACCAAAAACAAAAACTACCAAATACTAAAAAACGTTTATTTTTTACCCAACATAATTTTAATTTACAATTTTCGAATGGTTTCGAACCGATTTCACGAGGCACCATTCCACATACCGCTGGTAACGGCAATTTTAGCAGCTACAATCAAGAATACCGGGGTATTCCTTTTCCATCTCCTTGATTGATCTATTGTTTTCCTCATCCCATAGCGCCTGCTTGATTAGTTCCGTAATCGTTATTCGAGTCTCATTAAATAGCATTTCGGAAATCATTGCCGGATCTTTGTTTTTGATAATTTCCATCATTTGCGGATAATAATAATTAATTCTCGCAATTAGCATTGCTTCATATTCATCTAAAAAATATATGTAAAAATGAAATATATAAAAATAACCCTTACCATAATGTGAAATAGTTGTGATAGGCTTTGTATAAATTAAACAATTTTCCATTTTAAAAATGAAATAAAATGAAAAGTTGTTTTAATCAAACATCAGCCAATCAGATGTCGACCAATCTCATTATTTCATTGTGTATATCTGTAATAATACTTTTGTACTCTAGATTTCACAATCCTAATATGACTACCGTATTTTTCGGACTTAAAATCCTTTCATTTTCTCAAAAATCATCAGTGGAAGAGTTGAATAGAGTTGAATAAAGTTTGAATTATCAGAGTTTTGTGTCATTTAATGTGTGTGCCTTATAACCCGATGCGCCTTATAACATGGTGCGCCTTATGGTTCGAAAAATACGGTATTTTCCTACTTGCAAACACGATAACACACATGGGATTGTATTTTAAAAGCCTCAGTGCAGGAAATAATTCTGGTTCAAACATACAAAGACATTTTTGTGACATGTTGTATAGATATATACAATGTTCCATATCCATGGTAATTGTAACTGACTAAATTTTAATATCCTTTATTCTATAGTGTTATTTATTAACATCTAAAGGTTTCTGGCATCCCATGATTCTGCATTTGCTGGATTTGAAAAATACTATAGGGTATTTTCCACTACCATCAACAATTTGCTGGGGTTTACCATTCAAAAACGTCATTTTTGACACGACGAAAGTTCTTTTATAATTTAGATTTGATAACATAATTAAACAATAGTGAAATATTAATCTTTATATACGATTTTAAAAAGAGTTCATTAAAATTTATAAAATAAACAAAAACTATATTTATATAAATTAATAATGGAATTAAGAAATGATACGGTATATCAAATCGTCGGCCCAAGTGGTAGCGGTAAAACTATGTTTGTGTGTAAATTACTGAAATCTAATTTATTCAAAACAAAATTCAAAAAGATTTATTTGCATAGGGGTGCAGATGAAGAACATGGATTGACTCAAGATAATTTCTGTAAATTGAAAAACATGAAAATAGTAATGGGTTTTGATAAAAACTGGTCAAGTTGATTAAGGAAGGGAGATGTCATCATTATCGATGATTTGAATCAGGAAGCTAATGAAGAAAAGGATTTCAATAATTTATTCACAAAAATCATTGATGTTGGGGTTACAGTGATTTTTATTACCCAAAATCTATTTCATCGCGTGGGGCATATCGAACACGGAATATTTTTAGATTTTATTTTTTTTAATACTGTGTCTAAGTTTTTTGACATTTTAGAGACTGGATTTCATAAACATTTTTACATGTTAATGTTTTCAACTTTGTTTATAAACCATGGCATCTTCTTTATTGAAAGTATTTGTTTTGACTCGTAAATCGTCATTGCATTGTTGTGTGAAATCTAGAAATATATATATCTATGTGGTGATTTTGTTGCATCTTGAAATGCGCTGATAAGAAAATTACAATTTTTAGGGTAAGCTTGTTGATCAAGAAAATCAATAACTGTTGCATCTCTAGGATTCTTGAAAAAAACTAAGTATTGAGGTAATCTAAAAATGTTCCGTGTTCGATGTGCCCCACCCGATGAAATAGATTTTGGGTAATAAAAATCACTGTATTTAATCAACATTTTGTTCGATAAACTCGAAGAAATATCAGGTTTAAAAATTAGAAATATGTTGACTCTAGTTGAAGCATTGGGTAAAGAAGATTCTAGTTGTGATTCCGAATTTCCGAGTGACATGAAGAAATTATTAATGATGAAGAAACGGAAATTATTAATGATGAAGGAATCCCTACTGAAAATTTAGTTGATGTTGAGCATAACAAATTTGAAGTTTGTGTTGATAATGTCGTGGAAAACATAATAATAGAATATTGTGGTGATGAAGCCTGTACAATGTACAGTGTACATGTAACAATCAATATATCTTTAAAAATTTAGTTTTTTATTAAAACAATAACAAAGACTAATACATTTATTAAAATTTATGATAAACATTATTACAGAAATATATGACAGATGCTCCAGTTAAGAGTTTTAATAAAAATTTACAATCTGAAATAGAAAATATCTGAACGTTTGGCTTCTGCGGCAACTTGAATAATTGATACCCATCCACCGTTTGCTTCTACCATGCATCAATTTTTGTCTCAATTACCTAAATAATGATAAAAAATTATAATAATAATAAATATTAATATATCTTAATGGAACATTGGAACTAATTTTCGTAGTCGGAGACGGATTTTAAAATCATATGTTTCATGTACTTTAATTGGCATACATTTATTATTCTCGTCAAACATACAATTAAATATCGATTGGAATGAATTTTTCTTTCTCTCCAATGTTGGCAAATTGAGAATGGGATAAAATGGGATGTCTTCTATGACTTTTTCGGTACGGTTGACCATGAATTTTATATTTTTAATGATATCATCATCTTCCTTATTAGCAACCAGCTCATTCATCAAAGTTATAAAAAATTTAGTTTCTGGCATTTTATAAAAATGTTTTGAGGTGTAGGCGCATTTATACTATATTTGACCAATCAGAATCATGCATGGATATTGCATTTATGTTGCCATGTCTTTGTTTACATTTATTTAAGAAAAATAGTTTAATAAAAAATATAAATATTGAGAATTTGTTTTGAATTATCGCTTATTGAACTTCTTTCATTATACGATTGAACTGATAATTTTTTTTATTTGAATAAACTTTTATGTTATATTGAAGTTCATTAATCATTTCTTTATAAAGCTTTCCATTTTCATCCAATTTGAATAATGATTTATTTAATTCATTTTTGATAATACCAATGCTGGTATTTAAATATAGAATATCGTAATATCTTTTCTTTTGAGTGCTTTTAAAAGTCTAATGTTTCACTTGAAATCTGTAACCTAAATTTTCAATTCTTTCAGCTAATCTTTTTAACTAGAATTTTCATATGGCTCGGCCTATCTATTATATGTAATATATCCTTCATCACAGCTATATCTGGACACATACATCTTGTTTTATTTCGATCTTCCACAGTTATAACAATTGACTTGTCTGCATTAATTCGCATAACTAGCAATTAATATTATTATTAAAATCTCTTTATTCATTTCAGATCTCTATAAATTAATATTTGTTGTTTATAACTAATTTAAGAAAATAGGTAAACATAAATAATGGAAATGTGAATATTGATAATTTGTTAGTAGGTAGTTAGTAGAATACTATGGCCACAAACAAAAGTGCCAGTAGCCCCCTCCCCCGGTGACGGATTAAATTACATAATTATGTAATTAATCCAGATTAATCGTTATTACATAATTATGCAATCAGGATAATTGATTTTGTGTGTATGTTTATTTTTTCGAATTTATTTTAGAAATTTTTTGGCGCTAATATTTTTTTCATATGTTTTGGCGTATTTTTTTCAAAATAGAATTTTTTCAAAAGTGTTTTTTTGAATTTTTCGCGAGAATTTTCGAAAAAATTTTTAATGTATATTTTGTATTGTAAACTTTTTCATCCACAAACTTTTTTCGGTCACACTATAGTTAGAGGGTATTTTTGACTCTCGATAAAAAAAGCCTAAAAATATTTTATCGATTAAAAAGTATAGAAATAATTTCTCAATTAAAAAGACTAAAAATATTTCCTCGAATGAAAAACCTAAAAATATTTTCTCAATTAGAAACCCTACGATAGTCCTACTATAGTCAGAGATATTTTTTATTTACGATAAGATTAAATTAAAGTACTTAAAGTAAAGTAAAGTACATTAGAGTACATTAAGATACATTATAGCTGTGTTTCCCAAACCGGGTTACGCGAGGAGTTTTTTTGGTTACGCGCGTTATTTCAATCTTCTATTATCTAAATATTAAAAGATAAATAAAAAATTTTTATTAGATTAAAATGTCTTATTAAAATTTTATTAATACAGAAAAATATAAATATAATCTTGTTTTTTATTTATTGTTTATATTTTTGAATCAATAACATATTTTTAAGATTAAAATTAACTAACAGAGAACCAAATTATGATGAATTATTATCTCAGCATAAGTAATTTCATCCTTCTCATTAATTCCAATAAATTAATTATAGTATATTTTATTTTACATTATTTCTATTATAAAAGTATTTAATTTTTCATTAACGCTATTAATTTAAAGGTCGTATATTTTAAAAAATATATTATAAAAAAATTTGATTATTATATATAAAATTCTTTTTTTTTAAAGGTCGTATATTTAAATAAATATATTATAAAAAAATTTAATCATTATATATAAAATTTTAAAGCAAAAGGGTACATTATATAATGAAAATGATCAAGGGGGTACGCAGTACCAAATGCTTGGGAAACACTGCATTAGATAAATTACAGTATATTTAAGTAAATTAAAGTTCCTAAAGTAAATTAAGGTAAAGTAAAGTACATTAGAATACATTTAAGTAAATTAAGGTGCTTAGAGTAAAGTATAGTGAGTTATTTAAGAATTTTTAAAAATTAAATAGAGGGTCAAGAGGTAAGTTACATAAGGTTAGAATTAAAGTAACTTAAAGTCAACAAAATTACATGACATAATTTTTTAAATACAATATTTTCGTATAGTTTTATCCATCAATTTTTTAAATATTTTTTAATGATAAAACTTTTAGCATAATTTTACAATTAAATTTTTATACATGATTTTTAAATAGAACTTTTAGTATAATTTTATTGATGAATTTTTACTGGATATCGACACTAATACAACCCAATGAGTAGGTACTTATTAAAATTTGATATAACACAAATAAATACTGAATAACAAACACACAAACCCATTTTCATTATTAAAAATTTATTTAATTCAAATCTTCACAGATCTGCTTATAATAAGCTCTTGTTAGTTCGACCAACAGATTATGGACAACTTTCTTCTTGTATTCCAAACAACATCTCCATCTAAATCTACAATAAAATGAATTGATATTATCAAATGAATAATAATTAGATATGCCCTGTATGCCGGACCCAAACCTTTAACTCGTACCTTAAATTTTATAATAATCATAAAAATCACTTGACTCAATTTCAAACGGATAAAAAATCATTTTTTAAAAGCGTAATGAAAAGAAAAAGCACTATAAAATCTGAAATACTTAAAAAACATTTATTAAAGACAATTTACAAATTGGTTTGGGGTTAAGTGACATTATTGTTGAACCAGAAAATGAATATGATTTATTACGTTCACATCGAATTATAAAAGTGAACATCGTATAATGTTAACGAATTAGAGCTTCTATTTTGTCTTTTGGAAAAATTAAAATTATCTTTAACTGAAATGAAAAACTCAAAAGTTCAATTTGGAATACAGGTGGAATTTGAAAAAGATGAAAAAACTAAAATAGTATGTATATCAAATCGCACTGCTCCTATCACTAGTACTTTCCTTGAAGATGGTATAAAGAAATAAAATGAAAAGATTGTTGAGAGAACAGAATTAGGAAGTCATTAGAAAATAAACCGAATAATAGAAGTAAACTTCTAAGTAACCAAATTTTCCAATATATCTAGATTATCTGGACATAGTTATATTCCAACACCTACAGGACTAGTAGGTAAAAAGGCAATAGTTAACGTGAAAGATATTGATAATAAATCCGTACGATTTTTTTGAATGTTAATTCCAATCATTTGATGAATAAGTGTTGCCAAAAATTTAGTAGCACAATACGACAGCTTATTCTTTATATTCGAAGTGTTCTTCGTCAAGATTGATACGAACACGTATGCTTCTTATTCGTCGATCATTTTGAATTTTTACAATCATCAGAAAACTAACTATTTAAACACAATCTGAGCCTAATAAATAATCTAGAATTTCTTCATAATTTTATGATTATTAATTTCGAATTTTATAAAGTTAAATATTTCTTGAACTAAATTGTTATAATTCAGTGTTTTAATCACCATGACAACATCTTTTTCAAAAACAAACAGTCACATAGAGTTGATTGTACTTGACAAGTTGTAATGCTGGAAAATAACTCTGGTTCGTTATTCAACAACCTATCAATTATTTTACAGCTAAGTTAATTGTTATTTAGGAAGTACTATTTTCTTAATAATTTACTACTATTTTGAACCTTTCTTTAAAGTAGTAACATCAATATTTAGAAATTAATTAATTTTATTTAGAACTTAACAACTTTAATCAAATTTTAATCTTAATTTAAGGCCAAGTCTTATTTTTACAAAAACAAATAGACTGTCAGAACGAAGTTTCTCAGACAAGAAATATTTATTAAATAAATGCAAAATCAAAATCGCCTGAAGAAATTGCTAAATCAATATCCACATTTGTCGTATAAAATTTGACTTTTCAGTACATGTTTTCAGTATCTATCAGTAAGTAATCTGTGTAGATTTTTAAGCTTTGTCAGAAATTCTACTTGTAAGATTTGTCAACCAAAACAGAAAACATGTACGAACCAGTTTTATTTCCCATCATTACAACTTGTCAAGTACAATCCACTCTATGTGACTATATTTGTTAATGGAAAAGATGTTGTCATGGTGACTAAAACACTGGATTATAACAATTTAGTTCAAGAAATATTTAATTTTATAAAAATCGAAATTAATAGTCAAAAAATTATGAAGAAATTCTAGATTATTTATTTAGTTCAGATTGTGTTTAAATCGTTAGTTTTCTGATTATTGTATGTCAAGTACATGTGGAATTCTTTCCAACCTATGCTATACAAATTTTTGATGCTCCAGAAACCGATCAAAGAAGCATTAAATGAATTAAACGCTTCGCATTTATTGTACTTAAAGATACATCCAGTATTTTGAAACCAATTGAACTCACTGCACTTGCGTTTGATCAAAAAGACGCAAATCTAATTACTGCTAGAGGTGCCATCCAATTTCTTTTCAAAAAATTTAACACTAATTAAGAGCTTAAAATTCTTCAGGCTCTGTAACACTCATTAGAAATTTAATAGAAAATACCAGGACTAGATTGTGTTCACGAGAGAACAAAGACCTGAATTCAATTTTGCTTTGCCTTATCCTGCAAAAGATACCAACTAAGGAAAATGTCGATTTCGGTACGTGACTATTGAATATACTGTATCCTAAGCTATCAGAATCAACAGATGATGATTACAGCAGTGTCAGTAATATTTCTGTTTCCATTACATATGAAAATAATTTAGAAAATGAAATCAACGCAGCCATAAGTAATGTTTTTAAAGAGGGAAGAATTTTGGATTTACAAGAAAACTTGTAGGAAAACAATAATTCTTCAGCAGTTGTATAAAGCAATTTTAACAGTTCGCCCAACATCCACAGAACCTTAAAGGGTGTTTTCGACTTCCCCAAACTTTAGCTGAAGATTAAGACACCCGTCTTAGTAATCATTCCCTTGATTGTTTGGTGTTTTTGAAATATAATCGATTAAACAAATAAAATATAATTGATATATTTTAGTCGTTTGAGTTTTATCCATTAAGTCTGTCTATTTAGCAGTTTGTACCTATTATAATGAAATATATTTTGTTATTTTTTTATGTATGTTTAAAAATTGAAACTTTGAAGTTCCAAAAGAAAGTTTTTTTTATATTTTGTATAAGTAATTTATTTTTTTTATTCTTTTAATTAGGCGCATAAAAATGTGATGCATGCTTAGAATACTGAAAAAAATATATAATATGGGTGTTAAAATCCAAACTCAGGAAATACCATTTTTAATCAATCATTGATTGCTAACAAATTTTTTTTTTATTATTTATTGCTTTTATTTATTGTAAATAGGTTTATTTAAATAAAAATGACTTTTATTCCTAATTTGAAAAAAAGGTTTTAAAGATTTTGTCTTTATTGTTCATCACAAATATGTCAATTAATGTAAATAAATTCAAGTTTAATAAATTCAATACAACAGATGTGCAAATTAAACAAGGCAAAAGCAACACATATGCAAGAATTTGATTAGTCGGGCTTTGTTATAAATACATGTTAATTGAAGTTAGTCAAAATTTCATAATAACAACAAAAATAATGAACGAAAATAAAATTCAAAAGAAGTCTATAAATCTACGACAAGAACTGATGTTCCACAATTACAAAATGTTTTTCCAAGATGATCCAATTGAAATCAAGTGAAGCTACGCAAAATTCGTTATCCACATCTGATAGCCACCTTGAAAAATAAAGATATAAATGTTTTGAAAAAGTGTTTATAAAAATCAATTGTAATTTCAAGTAACTACCAGCAATTCCTAATAAAAGATATAATGATGAGAAGATTAGAAATAAAAATCAAAGATTTCAACCATTATTTTCACTGACACATCAAGCAAGGAAATTATACAACAAATGTCGTGGATTATCTGAAGCAAAAGAATAAATTTTATCACTGGGTCAATGCAACTGTAACTATTTACGTTTTGAATGTCCATTGAAAAATAAATGTCTGGTGGGTTTTTGGGTGTTGATATTTTGAAACTATATGGTTGTTACCCAGATAACCCCATACAAATATTTTTTGCTTACCACTCGGCAACCATTGTTAAGCAACGTTGGAACTGTGTTCGAGTGGATGAATCGTCCGCAAAAAGTGAGCGCTATTACTAATGCTATAATTTGCCGAACGATCCATGGGTCCAACGAGCCGCCGATAGAAGGCCTGTGCTCGATTTCGATTTTTAGGTCCCATTATTCTCCTATCTCCTTCAAATATTAATCCGTACTCTCATATCATTTATCTTTAAGTCCATTCGCTTAGTCCTTCTTATCGTTGTCCGTGTTGATGATTTTCCTATGGCCTGTAACCCCTTTGTTACGGTAAATATCCACACAGTATCTCTTTTACCCTCATCCATATTATAACTACTATGTTCCCTATTATTGTTACTAGTATTATCATTGTTACTATTATATGTATTACCTTTATTGATTGTTACTGCTATTACACATATTATTATTCGTATTACTATCATTACCATTATATTTATTATTATTATTGTTATTATTATTATTATGATTATTACTATTATTATTATTGTTGTCATCATTTTTATAATTACCATTATCCTTACTATTATAATTATGATTATTAAATTTATCGTAGGGATTCGTCCTTATTCTTCAGTTTTGTGGAGATATTTTACCTATATAAAATTGTAGCCGTAATACATCCTTATCTTACAGTTTTTGATAAAGTATTTTTGTTAATTCGAAAACTTTTAGCAGCGTTCAGCCCTTATTTTACGGTTTTATCATACCAACAATTGAGCCGCGCTCCACCTTTTCCTTATAACATTAGCTGAAGTATTTTAATTAATTCCGAAAATTTGCGCAGCGTTCTGCCCATATTTTCCGTCTCAATTCAACATAATTTATTTAATTCTTATATATTATTTAAGACATTATTTTTCCTGATTTTAGTCGTTCGGATTAATCGTTTTCCGATGGCTATTCATTTTAACTGTTGCAACGATTTCGCAATCTATTTATGTTCATATTATATTTAATGAGTGCCCACTGGACTACTCGGTGTTAATAATTTTGAGCCGATTGTTGTTTAAAATGTTTATGTCGATTTTATCTAAATTGAGTGTAAGAAAGTTGAGCCAAAAGACCCACCCTCGAGCTAACCCCTTTCGATATTTAGTTCAATAATTTGACGTTCGAGTCCGTCGATACCCACGGCGAGATCTCTCACGGGCACAAGCTATTGGCGGACTTACACCGCACTTACACTGCTCGGTAACTATGTTTGATTTTACTGACTAGCAATATGTTTTAACTGTGAGTCGAAAAAGAAATAAATTTACCATAGGAGTTGAATAAAATCCTCGATGCATAAAGATTGTTGGCTTTAAATTTTTATTTGGCATACTACATCGTCCATAAATTCATTTGGTAAAATACGATAATGGGAATTCATAAAAATAGCCGTGAACTAATAATTAATTAGTAGGTAGTTAAGAGCACACTGCGCACACACACCATTGCATAATATATAGGGGGGGTTTATTTAGTGATTATTTACGGTGTGTATTGATTACACAATGATGAAATTTTTATTTGTATTATTTTCGAAATTTTTGTGTATTTTTTTGAAATTTTTGTGTATATTAAAATTTTTTATGTGTATTTCTACTAAAATTTATTTTCGAAATTATTTTCAAATTTTTGGCGCGTTTTATTTCTTTATATAAATTTTGAAATATTTTATATGTAAGTTAAATTTTTTAAGTTGAATTGTATATGATTTTATCAATGTATTTTTTATATATGATTTTTTAAATATGATTTTTATATGTAAGTTTAATTTTTAAAATTAAATTGAATTTAAATTATATATGATTTCTAAGTAGAATTTTCAGTATAATTTTATCAATGAATTTTTTATATATGATTTTTTAAGATGAAATTTTTAGTATAATTTTTAAAATATATAATTAAAAATATAATTTTTTAAAGTAAAAAAATTTTTAACATAATTTTATAATGAAATTTTTTATACATGATTTTGGCATGTTTTCAGTATAATTTTATCAATGAATTTTTTATATATGATTTTTAAAGATGAAATTTTTAGTATAATTTTTAATATATATAATTAAAATATAATTTTTTAAAGAAAAAAAATTTTTAACATAATTTTATAATGAAATTTTTATACATGATTTTAGCATGTTTTCAGTATAATTTTATCAATGAATTTTTTAAGATATGATTTTTTAAGATGAAATTTTTAGGATCATTTTACACAGAAATTTTTATACATGTTTGATAACGATCAAAGAAATTTAGTGTTTACATAATAATAATAATAAAAATAATAATTCAACCAATTCTCAACAGATAAAATAAACACGTAAAATGATCAAAATTTATTTAATTTAAATCATCACAAATCTGCTTATAATAAGCTCTTCTTAGCTCAGCCAACAAAATATGTACAACTTCTTTCTTCTTGTAGTCTCTGCAGCATCTGCATCTAAAAGGACAAGTCAACATTGAGGGATCTGCACAAACAATACAGTCATCTAAACATTTCAAACCAGATCCTTGAACTGATTCGTAGTGCATCCGTACAATTTCTTCGACGTTGATTCCTGTCATTTGATAGATCCGTGTAGCCAAATATTTAGGATCACAAAGTGGATTATAATTGACAAGTCTTAATGCTGGAAACAGTTCCGGTTCGTAAATGTTTTCTGTTTTGGTAGACAAATCATAAAAGTTGATTCGATAGCCCATGTCAATATTCAAAGATAATGATTGTATTTGTAAATCTTGAATCTAATATTTGAGATCCCCTTCCTGTAATGGTCTCTTGCAACCCATTACTCTGCATTTTCCGCTCTTGAAGAATAAGATTGGATATTTTCCATTTCTATCCACTATATGTTGAGGTTTTCCGGTTGGGAACTTTATTCCGACTACTTGTATACATATTAGGTAACCGATAACTGGTTACTGAACAAATAAATATTTGGTTACTTACCAACAAAACTTTAAATAAAAGTAAATCAATAACTTTGAAATACAAATAAAAATACAAATTTATTAATAAAATTTTCTTGACTCTCTTTCACAACATTAATGCCTCTATATCTGTAAATCACTTGGTTGTTTAGTTACTGAGTAGTTAGCAAGAAACATTATCTTTTCTGAATAAAATTTTGTATTTGATTATTGTATTTTATTGAAATCATTGAAATTATTTTGTAAAAGTCAAACAGTTTTCAACTATTTTTAAAAATGTATCCAATTTTGAACCATTATTCTTCAATTAAATGTTATTTTTCATAAAAATATTCATTTAGATAGTATTTACCTTTTAAATAACAATATTCAACCGACTCAACCCCTTAAAAATATCAATAAACTTGTTCCTCATCGATAATATCCCCTTAAAATACATGGTTATTGACTATAAACCCAAAATGTTACCAATAACTAGTTACTGAACCAATAAATATGATAGCTAAGTAATGATAGGTTACTGACCAACAAATTTTGAAATAAAACACATAAAAGGTTGAACAAAAGAAATACAAGTTGAAATTTTATTAACTTCTTCACTCTCTTTCACATCATTGATGTCTCGAAATTGTTAAATTTTTGGTTGCTTAGTTACCTTGTTGTTATCAAGCGATAATTAATCAAATTCATAGAAACCAAATCCATTGTTATATTTACTTGGTATCAACTTCTGAATACTGATACACAGTGAATAATTCATTGATTAATAACTGAACAACAATCACTAGGTACTGTATACAAATAACCGAGTACTGTACAACTCTCTATATACATACTAGGCATTGAATAATTTACTTATTCATTAAAATGTCATATTTAAATAATATTTACTCTTTGAACACCGTTATTCAACCAACTTAACTCACTTAAAAATAAAATTTTCTCTCAATCATTTCCCCTTAAAATACTTGGTAGTTCACGCACTCACAATATGTTATCAATAACTAGTTACCGAACAAATCAATATCAAAAATTGTTTACTGACCAAGAAATCTCTAAATAAAAGCACATAAAAATTTGAACAACCAAAAGAAATACAATTTCAATTACAAATTTCATTAACTTCTCCACTCTTTTATCGATCATTGATGTCTCCAAATTGTTTGGTTCTACTTAGAAATCATATATAATTTAAATTCAATTTAATTTTAAAAATTAAACTTACATATAAAAATCATATTTAAAAAATCATATATAAAAAAATACATTGATAAAATCATATACAATTCAACTTAAAAAATTTAACTTACATATAAAATATTTCAAAATTTATATAAAGAAATAAAACGCGCCAAAAATTTGAAAATAATTTCGAAAATAAATTTTAGTAGAAATACACATAAAAAATTTTAATATACACAAAAATTTCAAAAAAATACACAAAAATTTCGAAAATAATACAAATAAAAATTTCATCATTGTGTAATCAATAAACACCGTAAATAATCACTAAATAAACCCCCCCTATATATTATGCAATTTTGTGTGTGCGCAGTGTGCTCCTAACTACCTACTTTAATTCATCCAGTATTAATTCACAAAATCATAATAAGCATTTCATTAATTCATCTGGCATTAGTTCACAATCGATAATCATACGCTAGCTGACAGTCGTCGTGTTCAGGCAAAACACTTACTACGGCTCTCAGCTTGTTGTACACACCAACTAAATTTTTAAGTAAGATTTAAAATCAATACTGAAAAATAATATTAAAATCTGTCAAAACATATTAGTATATATACCTATAATTTGACCTTAACCTTGAGTGTTATTTTTATTGCGATTAAACAAAATTCGACCTTGAAATTAGTTGTATTATCTAAATTAAATTTTTTATATTTTTCTTAATTTAAATTGGTAATTTATTTTTAACATTTTTAATTAAATTTACTTTTACATAAATGGTCATTTTACGGTCAAATTTTCTTGTTATTATGTTATTTTATGTTAATTTCGTGCGGTTCTTGATGCATTTTGTATTTATTTTATTTTTATGTTTTTTGATTTTATATTTAATTATATTCTCTCAAATTTTAGAGTATTTAGTTGATGTTGTATGTTATATTTTAAGTTATCTTGTTGCTGGGTTTTCGTGCTGTATTACTGATGCATTTAAACAATTCTCCAAGGCTATTTGTGTTCTAGCCCAACATGTCTAATAAGTGGAAAAGATGGATATATATATATATATATATATATATATATATATATATATATATACTGAAATTTATAGATAACCAAAATTATAATAAACCAATTACATGCATTCATGATTAAAATAATGATGTGTATTGCGAGAAAACTATAATAGATCATGAGATTATGCAACAAAAAACGAGAGCAGACCTGTTGCTTACATTTCATCAATGAGGTTGAATCAATACATAATAATTTGAATCGAAATAAAAATAGAAAAGATGTATCAGACGAGTGATGGAAGATAGTGGAGCAGAATGAAATTTGGAAATGTTGTAATTGAGATACTATGGGATTCAGACAAATTAACGCAGTTACAGAGGAATTTACGTTTCCAATTCCAAATATACATCAGTTGATTGATTGCTTAGCTGACTCACAGATATTTTCGTCAATAGATCTTGAAGGTTGAACAAATAATTTGAAGATTGAAGAGATTTTAAAAGCGAAGCTCCAAAGTGTTTGTCTAAATAAAGATCATTTCTTGGTTTAACTAATTATTATCGTCGGTTTATTAAAAGATATGCCGAAATAGTGGTGCCACTGTATGCAGCAAATTCAGTATGTAATAAAAACTTACAGAGACCTGATCCTTGTGAAAAAAGTTTCAATTAGTTAAAAATGAATCTATGCAAAGCACAAATTTTAGATTATCCTGGAAAGAATGTTATGTTTTGGAGCAATCGGAGCAGTGTTAGTCAAATAAAAGAGAATGGAGACGAATCAGTAGTTGCTTATGAAGCACAGCATCTGTCAGCACATGAAAATGGTTATTGTGTAACTAGAAAAGAATTATTAGCATTACATGAGTATGTAATGTATTTCAAACAGGGATGGAAACCGAAATTAATTTTGGTTAAAATTTATGTTCCTTAGAATAATATCGGTTTTCGGTTAAACCGGTTTGTAAAATAACGGTTAACCGATAAAAACCAGTTTTTTAAAATTACGTTGTTGGCGTAAAAAAAGTTTAGTTTTACGGACATCCAAAGGGCACAATCTGTAATAATGATAAAGTGAATGATTTTTTTGATTCGCTTCGGTGTAGCAACGCGTACTATCATGTAACAAAACAAAAATTATCATTCACGTTATTATAATTACAGAATGTGGCTTACGATTGAAATGAAAGAAATTCCATTGCAGAGGAAAACATATTATGAATTTTTAAAATCAAGTTTATAGTTCACCAAGTCTTAAGTTTCATAAGTTTAAAATTTCTTATTTATTACTACTGGTGGGTTACTGGGTTTTGACATTTGTTTTTATCTTTCTGTTATTACCCCGGTAACGCCATATAAATATTTTCTAGCTACCACTCGGCACCCGTTGCTAGGCAACGTTGGAAATGTGTTCGAGTGGGTGGATTGTCCGCAAAAAGTGAGCGCTATTGCTAATGCTGTAATTGCTCGGACAATCCTCGGGTTCAACGAGCTGTCGATGGAAGACCTATGCTCGCTTTGTGATGTCCCTTGTGTGCGAAGGTTCAAGATCAGACTCATGTTGGTAGGTAAAGATGGAACGACGTTCCTCTGACGAAGCGTGAATGCTCATGACCTTTCTGTAGCAATTTAATATTATTCCCATTTTTTAACGTATCACTTCTAAACGATTTAACAATATTTATAATTTAATTCAATTCATAAACACAACAGGGAAAATTAGACAATATTGTAATTTAACTCAATTTGTAAGCAATATAAGACAGTTAATTTAGTTTATTTGCCAGGCGGGTGGCTCTGCGTCGGGCGCGTTCTTTACGCCCCGGCCTGTAACTGTTCGAGGGTGTCGTTGATGAAGTCGCGACTGGTGTTGGATTGGTGGTTGAAGCTTGATATGCCAATTGAGATGGGGCGAAGATAAGAGGGTAGGTTACCGCCTCTCCCTCTCGACTGGCGGATAAGGCAACTTCCAACCCCCTTATCTGTGTTCGGAGGTTCTGATTTAATTGCCGTTCCTCGGCCCAGCCCTTCTGAGCGGCAGTGAGTCGTTGATGGAGCGGTTTGAGCTTTGCTGGGTCCACCCAGGTGGATTTCACCTGTTGGACCTCTTTTGTGAGTTGAATGATCTGCTCAAATAGAGCTTTGTTTGACTGTTGGACGCGGGACAATTCCTTCTGTAGGATTTGAATAGGTTCCATTTCTAATAACGTGAACGATTAAAGGCGGGACATTACTGACAAAACATAATTATATAAGTTGTATTAAACAAACAAACAAATAAAGAATTTTAAAAAAATATAAAAGTCCCAAACTGATCATCAAAAGTACACTTAGTTTTATTTATTATCAAATCAAGGTTTGACCAAATTTGAGTTTTCAATTGTTTCTCAATGGATTAGGGAAAGCCCTTCTCTACCCATTCTTCCGGCGTATAGCCAGAGATGGACATAGTTGGCCGCTTAGTGTTTCGAATTCGGGCCGTTGTTGATTGGGAGGCACGGGTGGCAGTGCCTTGCCGGGGGTACCAGTAATTACTGGCGATCCGACCCGCCAGTAGGTCCTCTTCGACGTTCGCCAGATACTGGCGAGCCTGGACCACTTGAATGTCCACCTGTCGTTGGTGGGCTTCCAGTCTCTCAAGTAGCCGCTGAGCCTGCCAGTGGATTTCTTCGGCCGGACTCCACTCTTCGGCCAGCTCTCGACTCAAATCGTCTTCGATGGGAAATCTCGATAGGGGAAATTCTGGGCATCTCTCTTGTCTGAAATGTGACCACGCCCATCTCCACCGGTCCGCAAGGGAAGTCGGCATGTGATTTCTCGAACTAGCTGCTGAAATGAAAATCGTTAACTATATGTACGCATTTTATCAAAAATATGGAGAAAATAAGGGATTATAATATTCCTGATTTATTCTTTTGTGAAACTTTACTAGAAATTTAAATCTGTCTCAGTCCGTTAGTAAAAGCGGAACAAATCTTACGGTTTCGGGGTTTTTTAACGTTAAATTATTCCCCTTTTTTTGCGTGCTATATTTTCGCAATAGGTAGAATTTTAATGGGTTTCTTCAGATATCATGACGTATATAAATTTATTACAACATCCATACTGGCTATTAAAAAATGATTTTCCTTTACTTAACACCTAAAACTGTCTGCCGCGTTTGGAGAACTACTGCTAAGGTTAGGCCGGCGGAAACTTTTGCAACATAATCATCTCATACTTCCTGCTCGAAATTAACATTTTATGTTAAGGGGGCACGACTACATTTCATTATCTCGAATTAATTACCTGAATTTTAAGAAAACTTTTTTTCGACAGCCAACCCACTAGATACCCAATTCTTGTTTTTAAACCAGCTCTTTTCCTAATAACCATTTACTGAAAATTATTTTTTCTTTAAAATACTGCATATCCGATATGATTAATAATTTTCCGAGAGATTCCTGGACATTTTTACGATTAAATCAAATAATAAAAACAGAGTGTGTTGACAAGTGACGTGTGGGTAGGTTTGATAGAACTAATGGTAATTAATGAGTGGTCAAAATGGATATTACTAGAGTAAGGTGAATACATTCTATGAGGGGGGTCGTGATGACTGAAGTTTAATAGACTAGATCCAATGGGTCAGGGGTCGAACTAACAGTGATGCGACGTTATTTGCGGGGGTAATAAGATGAATGATAAAAAACTTATGTTAGCGGCGACAGGACTACTATGAATATAAAATTTTTCCTTTTAAAAAAAATCATTTATAATCACTGATCATATATAATTTATAAGAATCTTACCCTCCGTTATCCTATCTTGCGTCATCGTCGCCTCTTCGTTAGGTATTCCAGGCGCCGACACTACCTCGTCCAAAATTTGTTGCGAATTCATACTCGGGAAAACAAATCCAAAATGACTTTGCATCGAGATTGCAATTACGTTTTATTTCGTTGATAGAGCGGGTGTGTCCTGTACTTATTCACTGACACACGATGCTTGTCGATAATAAATAATCAATTGATTTCGATAGATTACTCAATTGGCGGTAAATAGAGGAACGACGTAAATTGCGTAAATATTTAGATTAGATGCTATACCCGTCGGTCGAATGATTGGCGAGTCAGTTTGTTTATAATTTACATTGGACTTTTCATTGATTTTGGAGATTCGCCGAAAAATCGTTGACATCAGAATCTAGTGATATGTGAAATTTTGTGGTGATCGGTTTTCAGATAATTTGATGATATCTTAGAGTTCGTTTCGACATATTATCTGGTAAGATTATTTTATGCAATTATTCCTTACTATAACGAATTTCGTTAGTTGGCGATGGATGACACTTTTAAATATGCTGTGAATGAGTTCGGAAACCTGTTCCCGTTTTGGATTATGCTTTACTCTTGGGATTAATTTATCAGATGATTTATTGTTTCTATGTCGTTCTTGATTGTCCGGTAGGTGGTGTTACCAATTTAATTAATTAATTTCGCACAAATATTTAGAGGTTGTTGGGATCTCAATGGAGTCTTATTACTTCAGGTATCTTGTGCATGTTTGTGGAGGGGTAATTTGGCAAGTGGGTATTCTTTTTAGTGAAATAAAATTTTTCAAAGGTCTTTAATTTTATCCTTACATTTTTTTTAAAGAGTAAGATTTAATTTCCTGTATCTTTAAACTTTTCTTAAATTCGGTAAACTTTTCATAACGTTTATAATAACTACAGTATTCCTTTACTTCGTTAACTTTGCTCGACTCTTAATGGGATGATAAAAGTTTACGATGGTTACTTCATGATTTTTTAAATATTCAACCAGCTGCTAGGGTGGTATGATCGCAATAATCGCTTAATAGTTAATTATTCTTATAAACCGTATCGTCAGATTATGGTAATAGTTTGAAAACTATGGTTGATTTTAATTATTGTTGATTTCGTTCTTTGTGAGGGTGTTCGAAAAGGGTGCGTCTACTAGCTACACTGATGGATATACTCTAACTTGGGAGTTAATTAAATTCTCTACTTTACTGGAAGTTCAGGGTGATTTGGTTTTTTTATAATAATTTACTATTGCATTTAAGTTAAATTCATAAGATTAATTTATTTCATTTCATAGCAGTGATTTCATATTAACTTTATTCCCCGTCACCTTTCCCCTTTAATAAGCCTTAAACGCAATTTATGTTCATATTATATTTAATGAGTGCTCACTGGACTACTCGGTGTGGTGATTTGGAGCCGTGTGTAGAATAATTTAGGTCGAATTTAAAGAAAATCAGAAACGAGGAAGAAGCCAAAAGACCTCTTCCTTATTTCTCCTTTCTTCTATGCGGAATAATATTGACGTTCCAACCCCTGCGTTCCGCACGCCGGGTCTTCACGGGCACAGGTCATCGGCGATATTCCACGCACTTACACGAATCTGAATAGTATGTAGATTTTAATAGCTTGCGGTGTGTCTTTGGCTGTGGGCCGGAAAAATTTCGACAATAAAACAATTAATTTATGAAAACAAAACTGATTTTATGTATTATAAATATTTATTAATAAGTTAAGATAATATAACAAATTACTTGCCAAAATCATCATTCAATAGAAAATAAAAAGAAAAATACATCTCCCCCCACGCCGACATCCAAGCAGAGCTCTACCGAGGTTGCGAGGACGGGACGTGGAGAGAGAGTTTCCAAATAAAACTTTCGCTCGCCTTATAGATTCTAAAACTGGTTGAAAAATTTTTAAAACAACTTTAGGTTTGAAAAATGGTTAAATTTTATGTGAAAATGCATCGGTATATATACCTATTTTCTGTCCCTAACCTCGCGTGTTCTTTTTGATTTAGTAAAACAAAATTCGACCTTGATATTTTCTAGTGTATTCTAATCTTTATTTTTATAATTTTTTATTTAAAATTTTTATTGAATTATTTCTAATTCAAATTCTTTGATTTAAATTTCATTTTCAAGAAATTTTCATTTTTATCAAATTTCGGTCGAATTTATTAGGTTTTCATGTTATGTTTGTACTTGTATCGTGCGGATCTTGTTGCGTTTTGTTATTATTTTAATTTATTTTTATGTTTATTATTTTATATGTAATTGCTTTTATCTCATATTTGATAGGGTTTAGTTGATGTTTTAATAGGTTTAAGTTTAAATTTGCATGTTATATTTGCATGTGTGTTACCGATTTATTTAAACATTTTACAAGGCGATTTGTGTTCTGGCCCAACACTACGTTTATTTGTGTAAATTATCATATTTATGTAATTGTAAATTGATACCAATTATAATTTATTTCAATATTAAAAGTTATAAGTATGTGTAATTTATTCAGTAATAATTTCAGTTTCAAACTTCATAAGCATAATAACTGCAAACTGAATTTAAAAAAGATGTCGCAAAGATCCATTTTAAACACAGAACTTAACATTTACCAATATTTAACCCAACTGTTAATGTAGTATTATAAAAAGGTAGCACTATAATGAATATAATAAATAATTTTATTTATTTCCCCAAATTATCATAATGTCTTCTAAAATGCGATCAGTTATCTCTCAACACTTTTCTGTATGTCTTCTTACACAATTATAAATATAGCATAAAATAAAAAATATACTATGAGATCAGCCAGGAAATGAGATAAAATCTGAGTTAACTGAGCAATTAGGAGATGGTGTTTAACATCGTTTTGCTTTCCATACTGCTGTTTGTGGCTTTTGTTTTTAAAATTTGTAGTACTGATGTTTACGTTTTACGTAATGTTCTAAATTTGCACTAAATTTGCACCCAACTTTATAATATACTAATCTTGGAATACTTAGATATATATATTTTTTATACTTTGTGTTTGTCTCTTTTCGAAATCAAAATTTTACAGCTGTTTTTTTATAAATAACCTCAAAATTGTCACATCTCGTCTTTTTACTAGCAGATTGTTTATTGAAATTGTTTATTGGGATAACCATAATTATGAAGGGTATAACATAAAGTTTAGGAAATACGAATTTGTATGATGAAAAGAAAAGTAAATTGAGTAGAGCACATTTTAAATTGGAAAATTAAGTAATTTTCAAACAGTATTTGTATGGAAAGAGAAATATAGCAAGAACAGATCACAAGTCCTTGATTTTCATGAATTCATCGAATTCTAAACTTGGACAAACCTAACAGAATATAATTTTCGAGCTCCAATATAGAAAAGGCAGCGAGCAAAGTAATGCGTATGAACTATTAAGAATTGGTGAATCATTATACTCAGTGTTAAACAAAACACGATGATACAAAAAGATCTAAATCACGAATTAAATATATAAATTATATGGAAAATACCTCAAGCGAGAATCTTATGGAAAGAATCAAGTTTAAACAAGATGATCCGAGAAACAACTAAATAGTATTCGATTGATAAAGTGAAAAACGGGTTCCAAGACATTTTAAAGCGGGAGATTGGGTTTCAGTTCGATCAAGAACCTCACAAAAAGCAGAAAAAATGATTTTTAGTATGAAGGACCTTTTCAAATAATCAGATTCAACTCAGGTTGAGCTCCAGTGTTATAAGGGGATAAAACAACACAGAATCGAGTGGTTGAAGAAGCCGACAAATCTTTAAAGAGAGGGAAGCTATGATATTAATAAATACCTGTTTTAGTAATAAATTGATTATTGGGAATTTCGAATTTTAAAATGGAAGATATTAAACTTACAACTGTTTACAAAATATCAAAAGTTAGTTTTCATAAAATTTTATTAATTGCCAAGATATTTTTAACATTTAAACTAATTACCATCTTCTAAAGCACCAACTCTCAATCTGTGGTCTGCAAACAAATCATGAAATTATATTTTTTTAATAAAAAATTCGACTTTTGCGATCTAAAAACAATATTGAATGGAAACAAATTGTATGGCGTTCTTTTGTAACGAATAAATGTCACTTATACTAGTCTTATACTTCTAATTACATTGTGTATAACTAGTTATTAGTATACATGTTAGTTAGTAAATTTATACTACTACGTCATAGTTGTATAGTTTTACTAACTAACATTCATACTAGTAACTAAATATATGCAGTATAATTATATATAAATTGCCAGCACGGCAGTAGCAAAGTCTTCAGCAGTGGTACATGGCTAAAGCACAAACTTTCAAGTGGTCCTTGAATATCAAAAGGTTGAGAACCACTGTTGTAAATTTCTCGATTTTTTCAATTATATATATCTTTACATTATATGTATAAAATTTTAAAATTTTCATAATTTTTTAAAATCTTGAATATCTTTTTCTATTTAAATTGCATTATATAAAGAAATATATGATTAGAGAAATTTGTGTTCCTTTTTATTTTACATATTGATTATAACTGCGTAATACAAAATATTTTAAATTTTTAAAAAAATTTAAATGTTCAAACGAAAATTCTAACATTTTTAAATTTTTTACTCTTGTAACCTTAATAACATTCTACCCTGGTGAAACTTTCGAAAGTGAAATCCAGCATGATGTTTATGATGGTGCTAACTTTTAAATCATTTCTCAGCAAAATCTGAAGTTTTTTAAATTTTTGGATACTTTAAAGGTTTAACCCACCATGGTTGGCCCTTCGAAGATCTAAGTATCACCATAATGTAAAGCACACTATTATTATCGGAAAGAAATTAAAAATTTTAGAACTTTTTTGAAGATTTTGACACAAACTAATTGAATCTTAGAAGGTATGGCTCACATCTCAATACTGTTCACGAACTAATGGAATCATAGTTTGTTTACAAAATATGTTTACCAAACTTTTAAATAAAAATGAAATTTCTAATTTACCACTAGTATTTCATAAAAAAATTATTTAAATCCCTCAATAACTAAACCAATGAATAAAGAAAATTAATATTTTTTAAAATGTATTATGAATAATTCACTAGAAATGTAAATACATGACAAATAATGAATAAGTAAATAATACAACATTGAAATCAACCATTTTGAAATTTAACGTTATTAGTTTAAATTCTGTAAAATGCAAATGTAACTGTACGCGAACCTCGTAAAAATAAATTGCGAATGGAAACCAGTGTATATGCTACATGTTGTTTTCCATTCTTACCAACTAACAACATACGCTTCTAATGAAAGCATTTTTAAAATTACAAATTTAACATATTTTATTAAACAAAAATCCAATTTAACATATTCATGTATAATCTATATTATATAAATATCCATATAATTTATCATAAAACCCATATAATTAATCATAATATCCATATAATTTATCATAAACCCTATATAATTAATCATAATATCCATATAATTTATCATAAACCATATATTTAATCATAAAATCCATTAAATCAATATAATCCATCATAAAATTCAGATAATTTATCATAAAATCCATATAAATATTTATTATATATTAATTTTAAATATCAATCAAATTATTATATTTTAACAGAAAATTATTATCAAAGGTTGTTTTAATATCAATGTAAAATTTTAAAAAAATTGACAATGCAATTTATATTATTTTATGTAAATTTATATCCATTTTTTTCAAGACTGAAATTAAAATTATTTTTTATATTAAATTTCTTAAAATTCTACAAAATCTTTAAAAATATTATCAAATTTTTATATTAGATTTCTTAAATTCACTCTATTATTTCTTACAAACTGTAAAAAGCGGTGCTTTTAAATTCTAAATTTTAAAATCATGAAGATTCCTTCAGATACATTTTTGTACAGTCTACATTTGGTTTTTCAAGAATTAGGCTAATTATTAAATTTTCATTTTGGGATTTCAATGCATGTTAAAATATACATCAGTCAATTTGTTTTGAAGCCCTGGCCTCAATAGAATGTTTTTTATTTGTATCCAATCCCGATTTATATTGGAACATTATCAGTGTTTTATGAACATTCTTTATTAACTTAATTTGATCTATTGAGGTTGGTTTCATTTCTAAAATAAAATACTACACAAACTTCAAGCTATTATAAAATGAAAAATACATTTAAAATCAGACATGCCTATTTTATTCTTACAGCCCATATTGTAATCACTAATATTAGCCAAACCCTTCAATACACCTGTTTCAGTTCATTAATAACTTCTATAAGAGGTTTGCATGAAAACCTAACTGCACATATTATGCAGTTTATGTATTAGCCATTTTAAAAATGGATAGTGAATAATTTATTATAAAAAAGTAAATTTTAAGACTTGAAGTTATGAGATCATTATTCAAGCTCTTAAATAGGTAAAATGTATTGGCTATTAACTTTTTTTAAATTTTTAGGAATTTATGAATTTTTTCGGATATATTTTTTTCTCTTAAATGTAAGTCAGATAAATTTATTAAAAGAAAATTCATTTATCAGCAAAAATTTTTGATAGTTCAATAAATTATTTCCGTTTTTCGGAAATTATTTCTGGATGCCAACTGATTTTTTGACAGAAATCTAAATTTTATCATTTATAAATTATTGATTTTATGAAGGCTTTGGAAATTCCTAATAACTTTCCAAATTAATAGAAATCTTCATCATTTTCAATCGTTTTTTGTCTATTTCTGGAAGTCTATAAAAAGTATTGCTTTTAAACATAAGTTAATAAAACTCACGATTTCCGTTTTATTCGTCAATTCCAAATTTGAAGATATTTTGAGGATTCTGGTTCCATTGCTCCGGTTAAATTACAAATGCTGTAAAAATGATTTTAGTGTAACATCAAGCAAAATCTTCACCTTCATGTAAAGGGAGTATAGGCATTTCTGAAATATCTGAAATGCTGTGAAAATATTAAACTGGTAGAATTTTTGAAAAATCTTATAAAATTGTTTCATCAACTTTTCCAAAACTCAAAATAGAGATATCGGTATTTTCTTCCGAAATTTTCCCCACCATAATTATGAAAAAAATGAGTAAATAAATTATAAAATGGTAACTTATAAAATTATGATAAATCTGAACATTCCTCTATTTTGAAAGTTTGTATGCATTATTTTACAATGTGTATCATGTTTATGTGTTCAAAATTTTTTCTTCAAATTTTTTTCTTCAAATTTCTTCCTATCTTTAATAAAAGTTGTTATTCATTCGAGCAAATTACATCATCACACAGGTAAGTTACGATGTCTCTAAAATATAAGGTTATTGATTTTTTCATTTAATTATAGAAGTTGCTATTCAACTGAAACAGGTGTAAATGTTTCGCATATACCCAAAAAACACAAATTATTGACAACCGCAAATTAAAGTCTGTCAACATGTAGAAAAGTATATGTACCTAGTTGAAGCAATGACAAAAATTATGGTCATTGGTATAAAAAAATCAAATACAAATACAGTACACAGAACAACCGTATACACCAGTTATTATAAATTATCTGCCACAGATAGTAATTAAATATTTTTTCTGTTAATAATATTATTATAATTAAACTGTCGTATTTATTATGAATTTCAGGATATTTATGTTTTACTTTAAAAAACGTATATATAAAGCAGATATTTTAAATTTCTTTTAAAAAATTTTTATGCGATATCAATAATTTTCATCCCATTGTAATATTTCAATGAAACATTTTTATCAATTTCTGATTACCTAATATTTAACTTGAAAATTATTAATTTGATGCTTTTTTTATACATTTTCCATAATTTCAGGTAATCTATTAGCATTTTCCAAATTTTAAAATGTTTTAAATTGGAATTTTATTGAATAATTTATAATTTATAATGCTCATATTTGTTTATCTCTTACTCTTACTCTTTGTGAATGAAAACATTTGTAGAAGAGATTTGAAAATGATTATATATAAAAATTTAATAAATCATACCGTTTTCGTAAATTAATCATAGATGACCTAAAATTCATAATAAATAATAAGCTTAAATTTAAATAAAAAATATCATTAACGTTGAAATATTTTTAAAAATGTAAATTTTGTAAAAAATATATAACTTTTAACTTACTTTTGCTGCTCGTAATTTATGAATGCTGGTGTAAAAACAAATTATTGGTGTAAAAGCAAAAACTAACCAATAATAAATGCATGTCATTAACCAAAATGCCAATAAATAACGTTCTACAATATAGAAAGATAAATTTATTGTGAAAAAAATAAAGTTATACTCAAGCACAGTACACAAAAAAGCTATTATAAATATCAGACACAGTTGGACAATAAATTAGCGCTTCATTTTAACTAATTATTCCATACAAACCAATATGTGATTTTTTAGTTACTTTCTTTTATTAAAAGATAACGCCAATAAAAAACTTTTCGTACGATATATTTCGATAGCATAACTATCATCTTCAGGTACTAAAAACCAACTAAAAATATTATGAATTAACATTTAATTTAAAATTATTTTTTATTAATTTAATTTTGTAATAAATAAATATATTCAAATAACTTTTAATTAATTTAAAATTTCATTTTTATTATAACTTTTTAAAAAAATTAATGTAATTTAAAATTTCAATTATTTTATTAATATTAAAAAAAGTTTTTTTTAAAAAAAAATACATAAACATGATTTAACATACTTAAACTATTGAAAAAACATTCAAAACATTCGTAGTCACAGCACTTTGCACATTAATCTTTGGATCCAATGACCTTATCAGCAATGCTTCACATATCACGCGTTTCCAATAATTATTAAAACTTTTCAACAAAATTCTAAAATCAGACATTCCTATTTCACTTTTACAGCCTCTATTGTGCTCACTAATATTGGTCAAACCCTTCAATCGACAATGCTCTAGAACTCGAGTACAGAGATGACGGGAAGTCTCTCCAACGTATGTGGCATTACACCCATTACATGTAAATTGATAAACGAGATCAGAACACAATCCAACTTTCTTTTATGGTGGAATTTGTGCCAGCATTTGCTGACTTCTACCTAGTAACCTTATTACATAAAATTTGAACAATTAGAAACGCATTTATTAACAGGATTGTTTACTTTCACAAATAAATATATTACCTTTATGGTGATTATATCCATCATAAATTCTACAGCTGCTTTCAATCATTAAGGTACATCAGGATTTTATGATTTTATGTTAATATTTATTATTTTAATATATTTATTTTGATATATTTAATTTAATAAATGTGTGAATTTATTTCTCGTTAAATGTAAATTATCTAAATTAAAAATCTACATTGTAAAAATATTTTTTAAATATTGCCTTCATCTACACAGGGATGCCAGATTTTCGAAAAATCATATCGGAAAATTCCAAACGAAATCGGGAGGTCTGGCAAGCCTGTCGGGAATAAAAAACAAAAAAAATCAATTATATTTTGTGAAAAAATATAAATTCATATTTATTATATGCATTTATAAATAAAATATATTAGAAAAAATAATAAAAAATAAGTCTTCAGTTTTGTTAACGTAAAAAAACAGTAAAAAATAATTTTATTTATAAATATTTATCAGCATTTGCTGCTTTTTTAAGTATTCCTTGCGCATTTTCTGTTTTTAAGAATGCCTGAAACTCATTGCACGTCATTTTGAAATTAAATGTCACACCAATCCATAAGGAAAAGGTGAAATCACAAATCCATATAGTAAAAAATAGCGAGCAAATAAGTAAGATAGAAATATAATTTCTCTATTTTTCTTAGTTTCGTTTAATTTTATGGGTTTTTTTAAAAAAAAATCCATTCAAGATGGGTAAAATCTATTCAAAATCTAAAACTGTTCAATATCGGGAGTTACGGTTCATATATCAGGAGACGGGAATATGCGTTCCATATCGGGAGACTCCCGATGAAATCGGGAGGTCTGGCAAGCCTGATCAATATTCATATTATATTTACATGCCAGGTTTTGATTTCTAAATGACCTCACTGAATGTGGAGGTATTTTTCCCGAAGGCCCTAACGTAGGTAGGCAAATATTATTGATGATAAAATTTATACAGAAATTCGTTTATCAAGCGGGTAAAATGTAACATATTGTAATAAAACAGTAAATATAATAAAACAGTAAAAAAAGCCAAACCCTTTCATATTCCTCTTATTTGTATACTTTTAAATAAAATTTTTTAATGTACCTTAATGATTGAAAGTAAATATTGACTTTTAAATATTTTAAAACTGTAAAATCATATTTAAAAATAAAAACGTATGTAAATAAAACCTAATCGTAAATAATTTTGAAAATCATAATTTCAAATGGACTTTAAATTCAATTATACATAAATTTAAAGGTGAAATATTTAATCCTTTTAACTCCTTGCCCTTTTGAGAAAAGCACTTCACAGTGGAATCGTTTATAAAAAAATACTTTAAAATTAGCTTTTTGTATTTTTCAAGGTTAGAGAACTTATCATGAACTTGTTTAGGTAATATTGAAAAAGGCTAGTAGAAATTTATATGAAGCAGATTTATCCACAATAAGTGTTCATTAGATTGAAGAAAGATTTTAGAAATTCATAGTTGTCTAGTTCTTATATTAATTTTAAATACATAAATCCTTAAATTAACAGTAGTAAATATAATTTATTTAATATTTAACTGAGTTAACTTTTTTCTTTGAAATAAGTTTTAGTAAAGAAACAAACAGACAAAATGAAGATCTAATATTCTTTTCAATTTCTAAAAGATTAAAAATAAAGATAACATCTCATTAATTCAATGATTTTATGTTTCAATTTATTCCAAATAGAAAACAAAACCTTACCTAAATTTCAATAAACTTTACTTTTATATGCATAAATTTTCAGCTTCAATGATAAATTTTTTTGTTGCAAATTTAAACAGCAAAATGGAGTCATGATATAATAAAAATGGCTTTAAGAGCAAACTTCTTTGACAATGGAACGTTACGTACATACGGAAGTGATATAGATCTTATTTCGTGCAACCAATGAAGCAAATAGATTAAAATAATTATTTCAATCGAATATTAATGATAAAAATTCAATATATAGAATTCATAAAATGCTGTTTCATCCATTATCTAAAACCATCAAAAATACTATCGGTTAATTAAAGATTTAATTGATATAGAAAAATTAAATTTAAATTAAATTAACTTTAGGAATAAAAAACAAATAGTAAATACTTTAATCTAATAACTGATGTAAATGTTGATAGACGAAAATAAATGTCTGAGAATGTGAACAAATGAATATAAATAATATGGAGTCTGCCAATGAAATTGTTTCACGTTAACTAACGGATATTTTTAGATCCTTTGATTATTTATTTTTATTGAATGAACTTTTGTTTTTACTTCAATAAAAAAAATTCAAAATATTTTGCTCAAATATACATATTTATATTTATCAAAACATCGATACCTTTATTGATTTATAGTCAAATATATTTTTTTATAAACTTTAATATGATGTTATTTGAAAATGAAAAGAAATCCGTAATTAAAATTTAAAAATTTTTTATAATACAAATATTTTAATTGTTAATTTTTCTCTATATGGAAAACTACCGGAATAATAATTTGTAAAATGTTCAAGAGATTAAAATTTTTGTTATATTTTGATTTACTAAGTTATTCATATGGTGACTTGTCAGTTTAATAATGTTAAAGGTGTGTTATGTGATTGATAACTAGCAGATAGTAAACTTCACTTGGTAAATATGCGATACACAATTCTTGCTGAGTTCTATTGCCATTGATGGAGTTTCACCACAAGATATGCATATTTTGACTTTGACAAACTTTCAGATTTTAATGTAGATTGCTTTAATTTATGGTTGGTTAGTGGCCCGTGACCTTGTAACCCAAACATACAGTTAATATGTCTATCCACTGATTACCTGTTGCTACACAACGTTGGTAATGTAACCAATGGTTGTGAGACTGCTAAAGGTGAGCCCCTCTTCAAGGACTACTATGGTCCGGCCTCACGTCGGGTCCAGCGAGCTGTCGTTGGAAGGTTTACGCACGTCTTCTAATTTGCGGTTCCTGCTATTTCCTTTTCAGTTAATCACTTTACTGTTCACCTGACATGACTGAGATTGCTGATTTTATTAGTAACTCCAATTAGGAAAAATTCAAAGAATTAACCACAATTTTATTACATCAAATTAGTAGTTTATCAAAATTTCTTAAACTATTTTCTGAAGTTTCTGTCGGACTTGCGCGTCTGTGCATCCGTCTGGACCTTCCCGGCCTGGAATATTGACGTCTTCTTTTGGCCACTTTTATTAGCTCATCTTGTTCTTGGTACGCTATTTTTGCCAGGGTGAATTCCTGGCTGGCAGATAGGGTAATATTCAGTGCGCTTGAACTTGCACCAACTGTTTTTCTTATTTCCACCCTATCTGAGTTTCGGTCAATCTTTGATAAATCTGCTTGACATGTGGCGGCTCAACCCACGTAGGTTTTATCGCTTGAATTTTACGGCTCATTTGTAGTAGCTGTTGATGCAGCTCTGTATTTTCTTGTCGTAATTTCTCCAGTAATTTCTGACGATGCGAATTATTCCTAAGTATAGAAAACGAAAAGGTTTCAATTTATTTGAATTATTTCGGATATGGATTTATGAGGTCTCACGATTATAATTGAAACTGCCTGTAATTTCGTTAAATTTTCTAATAATCTATTTTTATACTTTGGGAGTTCGTGTAATTTCGTTAATGTGAGTTTGATTAGTGATTAGAACGAGGAATAAGCATCGTCATATTACTATTAAACATGTGAAATAACTTGGCCTAACATTAGTTGAATAGTCCAATGAACTTAGTTATTCATTCAATCCCCTAGTTTGAAATCATTACTTGCAAAATCAAGATTTTATTTAAAACATTTATTGATTTAACACAAATTTGTTTTTTTATAATTTTCTATTTGCCGTTCACAAGAGTCTTCTACGCTCGGTATAGCTCCTGGATTCGTATGGTGCATCGTAAGACTTCTCTTTGGATGCCTTTGGGAGTAGGCATACTCTCCTTGCCATCTTCTTCCGAGTCGCTCGAGTAGTGAAGATTAGATGGGGTGGTTTGGTAGAACCAAGCTTGTAGAAGCCTCTATCTCGATCAACATGTGGCCATCCAACTCAAGTGATACACCATATGCTGGCGCGTACCTGTTGGTGCTGCATATCCTTCCAGTTGAGATTTCTGAGTTAAAACGTGCTAAATGGCGTCGTCATATGTTCGTTTTTCGCCTGATCTTCCCTTCTAGAGCTTATAAACGCGAGCTTCGTGTGCTTGGTTCCGACTCGGTTACCACTTTATTTCTATGCTGGGTAGCTCCACCCTATCGTCACGAGTCCTTGCCCAGATCAGCCATCGTGGCTCGCTGGCAGTTGACAGAGAGTAACTGTTGTCCCACAAGGCCTGTCGATACCTTGCGGCCATTCGAGTGGGAAATCGCATAATCACTCTGGTCCCATCGTTCCACAATATTTCGCAGATTGCATCATAGATAGATAAATTAGAATAAAATAATAGTATTATAAATGGATGTAATTATTAATATATTGGGTTCGACCTTGGATTGTTGAAGCGGGTAACTTCTATCCTTTATCGCTATCTATGATTTTACACCAGCTGTCACTGAGATAAATTCCGCTATAATTCAAGTTGATACATAAATCAACTTGGCGAAATTTATTTTTTATGAATGCATTCAGCCATTTTTTAAATGGCTACTAATTAAGTTATTTTTTTATAGTTATGTAACTTAAAGTTAAATTTTAAGAGTTGAATTATGATTTCATAAGGAAATATGATCATAATTCAAGCTCTTAAATATAACTTTGATCAACTATTTCATATATATTATTATAAATAATATTTAGGAAATTAAGTAAGTAACAATAACTAATCTCCAAAAATATGTATTTTTTTCGGATATTATTCAAAAAATGTGAGTTAAATTATTTTTGAACTTATAAAAATTATTATTTGCATTAAATAATTATATTTTTTATACATATTTTGAAAAAAATAATCGAATATGTACCCAAAATAATTTGGTTTATGATTATTTTTTAAAACTTACCAATATAATTTAAAAATTTATGCTTTTTTTCGGATTTCAGGTTTTGCTTTTTTCGACAGAAATATCTGAAATATTAAATTAATTTTAGTTTTATTGGTAAATCTTATGAAGATACATCCTCATTTTCTCTAAATTTCCTAGCAAAAACCTCAAAATTTAAATTAAAAATTTTTTCCGCCATTTTTCTTTCTAAAATTATCTCAAAAATGTCTATAAAATTATTTATTATAGGGATTTTTTAACTTCGGATGGCTACATGTTAAAAGTTAGCATGCATGTTTTATTATAGGTTGAGTTAATGTGCATTATTTTATTTCTCTATCACTTTTTGTGTCTCTATAGTTTAGGGTTTGTCTCATTGACGATTTTACAAGCAACCTCAAGGTGAGTTGGTGTGTTTATATGCTATAAATTTATTGATTTTCTTTTATATTATAGGTAATTTATCTCAGTGACAGCTGATGTATGTGTCACCTGATTACTCTTAGTGTGAGGTCGTGTATGTACAATTATTTAGTCAGCACTGGTCGCCTTTGTGATTTTAATTTTATAACATTTATTCATAAGGTCACTTTCATCTTTATTATTATTATTAACCTTGGGAATTATTTTCTGGCCCGTGATTATTCTGGCTTTTCACTGCTCCGTGACATTGGTCGACATGCTCACAAGTTTGCCTCTTCGGAGAATCCGCAGTTGGGAATCTGGAGTATCGTAGTTCGTATTATTGTCAAAACCTGAAGGTTGCAAAACCAAAATTCTTAATACAGATCAGCAGAATTGGAATTTGGATTTGTTAAACAAATAATCAGGTCAAAACTCATTGTGACAAATCATTATAAATACAATCAAATTATCGAAACCATCGTTGGAAATTATTAGCAAAAATCATTGTTCGAGAAAATTTTATTAGAAACCAATATTAGAAGATATCAATTGAAAGTTGATCGCAGAAAGAGATCCAGGAAAATTGGAGTAGATTGCATTAATCGATAAAAGATTCAAGTGAGGAAAATTCATTGGTTTTCGAGTTAAAAATTAACTCGGGTCTTTACACTTAAAAAATTCAAATAATTTGTTAGAGTTCAATACAACTCAGGCGTTAAAAATAAAATTAATTTTATTTGAAAACTTAAACGTGAACTAAGATGTCAGACAGTCTTGAGTAGTCCCAAAATCAATCACTTATTTGCCCTCTTTCTGTATTTAGCGAAAGTTGTGCTACATAGGAGCCAACTATTTTCTTGCTGGCTGGAAAAACAGTTGTAATCAAAGTATCTAAACCTTAGTTATTTCTCTTTGTAATTTTGTGAAAACATTGTCTATTATCAATAAATAATTTGTTGTCACAAAAGATTTGGGTCACAAATGAAATTTACGTAAAAAGGAAAAATGTTTTGAATCAAAGAAAATTAAACTACTGGCAACTGAACATAATATGAATTTTAATTTCTCGAGTTCATATCATCGTCAGACAAATGACCAGGTGGAAAGACAATTTCGAACAATACAATATTAGATACAGTGTTGTATCAATTATAAGTTGTACAAAAATTTGGAAGATGCAATGCCACAAATACAATATACATTAAAAGCTACAGTTCAGAAGACTACTAAACATTCCATAGTAGAAATTATATTTGGCAAACGCACATGTAAACATTGTTTCATACAAAGAATCATAACAGCATATGCCAAACAATATCGAAGATATCAGTGGGAAGCAGTAATGCTAGAAATTAAAGAGCGTAATAACATCAACTTTTATGACAATCACAAAAATGTTTATAGAACTTTCAACGTTGGTATTAGTTAAAATAGATTTACGAAATAAAAATATCAATCGATACAAATGCATATGGAATAATTAAAGAAAGTACATGAAAACAGTTATGAAATGTTAGATAATTCAGATTATTTGATCAATCAGAATGTTTAATGGTTAAAGTCCTTAAAGCTATGGATATAAGTAATCTAATAATTAAATTACCTGATTAATAATTATCATGAATGGTTTAATGCGTGTGTGTATGTTATTGTATACATGAAACATGTCTCATATTTCTTGTTCATTATTGCATAATAGTTTTCGATTCCAAAGAGATAAATACTAGTACTGTTATATCATAAAATAGATTTAAGAATTTACCAGACTTTGAATTATTTAAGTTTTATTCAATGATATTCACGATTATTTGGACGAATATCAAGCTTGAAAGTGTTGATATTTGGTTAATGAAATCTAGGTCATACAACATTGAGCGAATTAGTTATGTTATGAGTATATAAGTTAATAAATACATGATTTTACGATTAATATGTACTTATATTAGTTAGATATTTGAGTATTTGTTATCAAATTCGTATTCACTTTCAATAAATGCTTAGTAAATTTATATTTATATATATTCATGTATATTTTTTAAGAAAACATGTAAATTACAATATTTATGTAGCACAAGTTATTTCAATGTATGTAACAGTCTCATGGATTCTGATAAAATATTTATATTTTTTTTTACAAGTAATTTCCTAATAAATATTGGAAAATGTATTTAAATCAGTTTCATAGCTGGAACGTGGGATAATTTAAATATATTTACTTTTATAACATTATTATTTTTTCTATTTCTTTATTTTATTATTAGTAGCACTATTATTTAAAGGGAAAATTCAATTAATAACCAGATTTTCTGTGTTAATTCAAAACATACCCAAATTTTTTTGTAAATTGAAAAAATACCCAAAAAGTTTGTAATTTCAAAACTTAAGCTTTTTTGAAACCTTTTTTCATAACTTTAGCAAGACACTCACTAAATTTTTATTAAAGTTGAGTTCGTCTATGGATTTGGTATTCAATTATACTATAAGTATGATTATGTTAAATACAGTATAACAATTTTAAAATAACTACTTTGCAAAATTGAGTAAATTATGCATAAATATCGATTTTGAAAATCAAATGAAAATCAAATAAAAAGTAATTGTTGCTTGTGATGTAATTGTATTGGGATAATTGATTTCCCTGCCCATATATGTAAACCTTTATAATTAATGTTTATGATTGCCTACATGTTTGATTGATTATTTTGATTGTCTGGGTCCTGAGATTACATCATTGTTTATTATTTATCTCAATGATACATGTGCTGTAGACACACATGTAGTGTATATATATATATATTGTCTGCCTTTCATTAATAAATTCTTGAGACATTGTTTTTTTAATCTTCTTATATTGCTGACGCAATATTAATTGCTATATTTTAAAATACAAATAAGTAACAGGTTCTTTTCAAATTTTCATAATAATATAAAATGATTTACTTACTAATTGTACAGGGCGATATCCAGAATCCAAATAAGATGTGATGGAATAAATACGAATTTTATATTTTCATACTTTGTTGGATCCCATTCTAAACGTAGATCTTTCAATCTATAGAAAAAAATTTATTCGTGAAGTAAATTAAATTGTAAAAATAGTCGTTTGATTTTGTTATAAGTGCTACTTAACAGTTTTATTTTAATATAGGTAACAATAGTAAGTAACAATGTTAAGTAACAGTTGTAAAGCAAATCAAAGATTATGAAATAAATTTTTCTCATATATTATCCTCACTGTCGATGAGACTTCAGAACATATGAAATCTCTTTGGTATTTTTTACTTAAAGATATGTTTTCCCTTTTTATAACGCGACTTAATATTTTATCTGCCATTAAACTGACGTTTGTATGATCTTTCCTAACATTTCGAGGTCGTTTTATTCATTCATTTTCCAAGCGCCACGCTTCATTCAATTTCCATGTTAAAAAATGTCTTCGCGTTTTCCAGAAGATCAATGTCTAAAGACGTAAAAATCCGCATTAGTTTCCTAGCTCCGTCTTATGATAATTAAGAGATTTTAAATACAATTAAGTTTTAAAGATCATTTCAAAACTACAGAAGTTTAGGGAAATTTTATTTAAGATTATTTTGCATTATTTTGCAAGCTTCTTCTTGTGCTGCTTCTACTTTTGTTCCTACTCATGAACTTTTTGCAAGAAATCAAGCTTGAACTCAATCGTCCTTAAGGTTTTGTTCTCATACAATAACCTAAAGATTCACCTATGATTCTTCGAAAATTCTTTCAACTTTTTATATATTTTGTAATTGTATATAATATCTTATATTTATATATGCGGGGTTAGTGGTATTTAACCTTGACCCCTTTCATACGATGTTTTCTGCCCTCCAAGGGTTACCTGTTGCTAAACAACGTTGGAAATGCAACCACTGGTTATGAGACCGCAAAAGGTGAGCTCTACTGAAGAACTGATAAGGCCCGGCCTCATGGTGAGCTCAACGCACTACCGATAGAAGGTCTGTGTACGATTTCCTTACTTTCGGTCCCTTCCGTATATACTTAACATTTCCTCAAATCAATTATTTCACGAACCCTAGTTCATAACTTCAGTTAAACGGATTATTTTCCAAAAAATAACGATTTAATAAAACGAAACAAAGAAACAAATGAAATAACACTAATAATTTATTTGTCAGTGCACTAATAAATTAATGTGAAGCTTTGGTTTGTAGTGCCAGGTGTTCAGCGCGTTCCGCTTTCCCTGCGCGTCGCTGTGATGGTTTTGCCACTGGCTTAACCGTATCCATTGCATCTCTATATGCCAGCTGGGCCGGTGCGAACACTAGTGGGTACGTTACGGCATTGCCTTCCTGGCAAGCCGATAGTGCTACTTCTAAGCTGCTAATCTGAGTCTTTTGTGCTTGACCCAGTTGCTTTCTTCTGCCCATCCACGCTGTGCGGCGGTCAATCTCTGGTAAAGCGTCTTCGCTTTTGTTGGGTCCATCCATGAAGTTCTGATCTTCTGGATTTCTCGAGTCATCTGGAGTAGATGGTGGTGCAGTTCCGCATTCTCTCATCGTGATTGCACTAACTCTCTACTCAAAGTCTTGAATGGATCCACGTCTACAATTAAACTCTTTATTAACAAATACCCCATTTTCTTTATAAGATGGTCTTTATACTTTTTGTGGTGTTCAAATATTACGATCTATCGAACATTAATTTGTTAGGAATATTCTATTAGCTATTTGACTAAAACGACTAGACGAATTGTCTTAGCTAAGTATTATTATTGCTCTAGTCTAGAAACGTTAAAAACTACATCATTATTCAATAATTAAAGGACTAAAATTTCTAATTCACCAATTTATTTAAAAAAAAATCAATGTTTTAGTTTCGCGACGACTTCCGATAACACGGATTTGAATTCAATCTAGGATGCTTCCGAGCGTATGACTGTTCTTGTCGAATCAAAGGACTTTTGTTACCATCTCGCAGGTGCTTGGGTAATAATCGTTTAGGAATCACCACGTCCATAGGCCTGGTGGGTTCCGTCACCTATAGGATCATCTAACTCAAATGATATGCCATACGCTGGGGTATAGCCGTCCTTACTCGGAATCCTTCGAGTAGCAATATCTTCATTGATCTTGGCCAGGTGTCGTCTTGCCATTGCTACCTGCCAGTTGGTCTATCTCTGCCGTTCTTTGTGGCGAGCCAAAATGTATTCCGCGCGCTATCGGCTTACACGAGCTGGGTTTCGGCCTGGCTCCCTGTTGATAGCAATGTAGGGGAGATGGCTTCTCCATAGTCATCCTGATGTCCTTCTCTAGATTCCTTCACAGGGGAAATTGTGAATCCGGCATCCCACATCGCCTGTCTGCATCTAGCGGCTGATCGTGCTGGAAAACGCAGTGTGATCCGGGACGCATCAATCCAAGATTCGTATGTAAGATAAATCTTAAAAATATCGAATTTTACGTACGCTTCTTGATTTATAATAACCTATGTGATGCCTTTCGCGTAGAATCTTATTCTTATTGGCCAGATATGAGTGAATGTAAGTGTAAAGGTTGAATGCAAGCATCTGTAGTGGATGAGTAAAGATGAGTCGAGTTTTACTGTATCGGTCGTATAAAAGCCTGTGAATTCTTATTACTCCGACAATCCGCTATATATTTGCTATGACCAGTCACTTTGTTGGGAGTTGTTCTCGGCAATGTAATGTTTGAAGAAAATAGAACTCGTTGAGGACATCAATTAGTCACGTAGTAAACTCTCCGCCAGGCTTTAAATGGCAGTTGGATAGATTTGTTTTTTAGTGGAAATCATTCGTATTGTCTAGTTTCTCTCTTATTATTGTGAAAATCAGGGATATCCGAACCTCAAGTATCCTTTTATTAGGGTCCTATTTTGTTTAATCATTAATTAAATCAACGGTAAATCTTCGAATAACAATAGACATCGATGAACACCTTTTTAATAAGTTTTTAATTCATAACAATAGTTGATCAATTTTAGCATATTCCACGCTTCCATAATTATTTCATATTCGGTTCAGGTGAATGTTACAGTGTGTCGATCGTGCATAGTCGGGAAAAAAGAAACAATCTCAGGTTCTAATTGGTTCATGATCTTAGTCGCCATGAAAAAAATCAATTAAGAACAAAAACAAAATAAATACAATTTTACCTTCGTGTCTATGTACCCTTTTCTCCATAGTTACTTTCTCTAATTCTTCGTCTCGAGGTTGATTGTCGTGATTCCTCCTCGGAGTTGTTTACGATTGCCGTCCATTTGTGTGCATTTCTAGTTGGATGGTGTATTGAATTAATAACTGACCACTTTGAAAAATGGTTAGGTATTTATATGTATCTACCTGCCGACACACTCATCGATCGGTGCAATTTCTGTCTGTGCTGACGTGGCCTGTGTATTCCCTGTTGTGGTGTGGTCGAGGTGTCACATTTTCTACTCCAAGTGTCGTGTCAACATCTAATCGCGTTGGTGTGAGTTGTTTGTATATTGATTTCCTTTTCACACCCTACGGTCTGTTGATATTTGTAAACATATTCAGATCGTAGCTGCTTGTCTCAACGTGGAATCTCAATTATTCCTTTCTTGCGGATTTCATTAATTCTGCTTATTTTATTTGCTCTAAATCTTCGATCTGGATGATTTTGGTAAGTACATCTTAATTTTGTTGTTCGAGTATAATGTTTATCAATTTCGCAGCCAGTGATCTACCTTGATGTCAGCAATTTCAAGTTCAACATGATCGCTCCATGCCCGAATTTCCGAGTCTCGTCAACGACTTTCAATTTTGGATGCTCATCAATTGGATATCAAAGGTACAACGGTTGAACATGAATGCAAACATGATGGCTGAAATTATTTAGCTCTGTGATTTTTTATGTCATGTTGTTGGGTATTTTTACTGTAATAGTTTTAATTTTTATTTGTCATTATATTCATGAGTTTTCTAATTTAGAATGGTAGGTTTTATTCTATTCATTGTTAATCTATTTTGATGTTATATATCTTTACTTTAATGCTAAAATAACTGCAAATCGAACAGAATTTGACTATGTTTATTTATAAATTAGTCGTAATTATATCGGGAATTGGTTCTTTGATTTTATTATAAGATCTTGCTGTACTTATTGAGCAGCATTTTCCTAGATTGTTTAGGGTTTTCTTTTTTGAAATGATTTAACCTTATTGGAATATTTAATCACTTTATCTGTTTGCATTATCGTCAACACACCTTGTTTTGACTCTATTTGTTATCGCCTTTTAATCTTGGTAATATGGGTTTTTGGGATTCTTACATTAATACTGTAATTTGAGTCGTGTGATTTTTTACGAATACTATCAATATTCTAACTCTCGAATTTAAATTCTCGATTTAGAAACACTTGTCTTTCATATTAGTACTCTTAGAGTTTTTAATTCGGAGTTCATAATTTATCTTTATCATTTGTTATCAATGTTAATACGTTTGATTTCATCTTCAAAATCTAAGTACTGTATTCGCTGGACTACCATTAACATGCATATCATCATGGCTTAAAATTTTCAATTTATTCATTTTATCTACTCTCGATTTGAATATTAACGTTATTAACATTCTCCATTTAGCGTGATTAAGGCTATTTATTTTGTTATTTTAGACATGGTTATGATCGTTATTAAAACTCTTAGTTTAGTATCGTTCATTTTATTTATTTTTCGACATAGCAACGATTTACGACGCTTCCCACATTCCCTTCCATTATTTGAACTTAGGGTTAGTTATGTTGATATTACGATATTATGAGTGCCCACTGGATTACTCGGTGTATATAATTTTGAGCCGATGTATGGTAAGAACTTTAGGTTGATTTTTCAGGAAATGGATGGTGAAAGAGCAGCCAAAAGACTACCTCCTCATCTTCCAATTTCCCCTATAAGCGGAATGTATTGACTGTTGTGTTACTGCGTTACGCACGCCGGAACCTTCACGGACACGAAATATTGGCGGATGAACCGCACTTACACATTTCGATAGTGATGTAGTATTTTAATAACTAGCGGTGTTGTTTCGGCTGTGGGCCGGAAAAATTTCGATATAACGTAATTTTCTTTCGAAGCATATATTTCGTCATATCCACATAACATAGTTGGCATTTAATACACATAACAACATTTCCCCATACAGACGCCCAAGTAGAGCTTACTTGAGGTTGCTTGTGCGCCTTATGGAAAAAGTTTCGAAATTGTCCACTTGAATTGATTCACACACTTTTCCAAAGATAAATTTGATTCTGAGTTAGCTCGAGTCAAAAATGGTCTCAACAATTTGTGTTTCAAAATTTTGTTAAAATTCTGTGAAAATGAATTGGTATATATACCTGTTCTGTGACCCTAACCTTGCTTGTTAAATTTACTGCGATAAAACAAAATTTGACCTTGGAATTATTTGTTAAATCTAATTCTAATTTTTATTATTTCTTGATTTAGTTTGACAATTCATTTCTTTCATTTTTAATTGAATTATTTCCAATTAAAATCATTTAATTTTACTACTTTTCATTAACTCTTGCTCTTTTAAATAAATTGTCAAATTTCGATCAAATTTCTATGTTATTTTGTTATTTCTATGTTTAATTCGTGCTGATCTTGGTGCATCTTGTCATTATTTTAATTTATTTTAATGATTTTGATTTTATATTTTAATTATTTCTTTATCGCATTTTAAGGTGTTTACTTGATGTTTTATGGGTCTGATTTTAAATCTGCCTGTTATTTTGCGTGTTATTTCCAATTCACTTAAACAAAACTCAGTGTTGGCCCAATATATATAAACTTCTTTTGTGATTGCACATTCTACACTTCTAAATAAAATTTATTAAGTTTCATTTTTTCTGTATTTTAAATCTAGTTCCTAAAAATTTCTACCTCGCTTTGCCTTCACTACGAAAAGTCAGCTTGAGTACTGAAAGTCCAAAGTGAATTTATTCTATAGAATAATATTAATAATAAGATCAATCAGAGACGAAAAAACAGAAAGCAGAAAGCAGTTATTTGTTTAAATTATATTTATTATAAATAATAATAATTATAATAATAATAATAATAAATGCCAATTATGAATAATATGAAATTGCATAAATAGAAGTGACCGTTTTGAGTCACTGGCAGGCAGACTGCTTATCTCGACACTGGCACGAATACTTATAAATGGCTGTCATAATGAATTCTGTCATGCATACCCACGATCAAGCTAATGGCAATAAGTTTCTAGATAATTTTCGGTCAGATAAAACAATAAGGAGTTTATTAACCCACAATAATCACAGCTGATTGAGATGGCCAATTATTAATGTTTTCAAATAATATTTTCAAGTCAAATATAATATTTCTAACAGAAATTAATGAAACTGGGGAAAATCCAATTTATATTTGTGTATAAATTTATATTAGTGTTGCAATATCTATTCAGCAATTAATTGTCAGATCTGTTGATAGTGTTAATTATGCATGATCTTGTGGCAGAAACCCATCGTTGGATTTCTGTTAATTAACTCATTCTCCCCATCAATGAATCTCTCATTTAAAATGCAAATTATCCCATTAAAAACAACGAAAAATAAAATAAAATCATAGCAGCAAATAGGTGATGAAACGCATAATTATTAACAATACAGCAGATATGGGAAATAAACATCATTTATCATTTCTTGAATAATTTTTTTTCCGGGTTGAATATAATTATAATAAAACAATAAATCACTTAAAAGCCGAATTTCCGTGGACATTCCACTTATTGTCCTGTCACTGGTAGCAATGATTTGTAGGATCAAAGATCGTTGGGATCATTAATAATTTATATAATTATATATTTTGAATTTGATAATTATATATATATATATATCAATTTAAATCAAATTATTAAATTATTTTATTATTTTCTAAAATTTTTGAAAATTTGAAATCAGCAAAATATTTTTCATCATTATCTTTGAATTTGACCTTTGGCCTTTTGTTTATTTCAATAATTTGTATATTTACAATTGTAAGATTTTGGGGTCAAAACCATTTGTTCCCTCGTACACAATTTTCGGTACAGTCTTCATGAACAATAATAAATACTAAATAAATATTAAACACAATAATAAATATTAAAATATTTTTGCTAGATCTACTATATTTCACTGTAGATTGTAGCAAGGAACACATGTAAGATTTAAAATTTTTATTTATTAGATATTAAAAAACCTACAAAAATAAGCACTATAATCACATTATACGCCACAAAATAACCCACTTCTTCTTCTGTAACTTCAAAATCCATTTCCTTATCAAGAAACTTTTAAAAATTATGGAAAAACAAAACATGCTTATGACAAGATAAGGAAATCCAAAAATTAGATGGAACTTTTATTCAGTTAACAATTGACATGATAAGAACACATAAATCTAAATGACAATGTGTTGTAAGATAAAAAAAAGAAAAGAAAGAATAAGGAGATAAAAATAAAAATAAAAAGATAGTAAATAATATAATATGAATAATCAAGAAAACGATTTCCATAAGTAGACGCTATTATCAAAATAAATAAATAAAACTGTTATCAGCCGAACAAGGTGAAAAAACGACGAAAAAATCGAAAGAATACGAAAGTAATCAAAAAGAAGCATAGAAAAGGGAAGATCTAAGAAATTTGGATGGCAGATTTTAAAAAAACTAATTTCATTTAGTGGCTTAATAGTTTGTAAAAAACAGAAGAGACAAGCAGGAAGAAAAAGTAAAACATGAAAAAGCTATATGTGATAGCATATTCATAGGAGCAGAAAAATATTTTTGTACTAGGCGGTAGATAAGCTGGACGCGGCTGTGTATGCACTACACATAACAACCATATAATAAAAATTACAGACAGGGGGTCAAAATTAATGTGTACGATTATTAATTACGGAAATTTTTAATTATATTTCAAACACTTTCCATGAATAGAAGAGGAGAATTAAAATTATAATTTATTTAAAAAATTCCAATTTTAAACGTTAGGAATTTGGGAAATAATCAACTTTTTGCTTAGCTATAGTAAATTCATGTTATTATCTATTATTATTTAATTTAATTAAATAAAAGGTTTAGGGTGTTTATCTTTAATAATTATCATTTAAAATTAAATATTTTTATGTATTAGAAATTGATTAAAAATTTATGGCACAGGAAGAAAATTATTACAATCACATAAAAATAATTTTCACTAAATTTTTTTAATCTAAAATATTTTGAACTTTAAAATTCCATTAAATTAAAAATTTTAAAAATCTTACCTTTTTGAAAATAAATCGGTACTTTTTCGCTTTCCTCCAGCCACTCTTTTGTGTGAGTGACCTGCTGGACGATTATTGTTCATTGTTCACGTCAATTTGTTGTGTGTGAGTGAATTATGCTCACTCTTATGCTGTTATAAAATTACATTGTTGACGACTCAATATTCTTATTAAAAATGAATTTTTGAGAACTTGTGAAATTTCAGTGGTCATACTATGAAATTGGATATTATGAAATCATGTTTGGAGATGCAATGGGGTGTCTGTCGGTAGGAAGTGGGTTTGCAAACCAATACTTGGTTTGAAGATTCTAAACTACCATTCATGAATATAGCAGTGTTATTCAAACATTTGATCTCGCGGCACACAAAACATTGAAAAAATATGTCAGGACACAAATAAAAAGTGATAATCTAAAATTTGAAAACACAATACAAATTAGAATAGAAAAATTTAATCCTAATCTGTTCCAGAATTCGTGGAATTTTTTTATTATTAAAATAATAAGAAAGTCGAATTTAAAATTTTATAGTGGCACATATATGGTGCATCTACGTGTGCATCACATAGTTTGCGTATCTCTGCCTTAAAGGAACTATTTACCTTTATTGAAGGGATATCTAAAAAATGGATTTCCATTGTAGAAAGCATTAAAAACTTTTATTATTATAAAAAGTTATCTCAAAGTACATTTTTAACTTTTTTATGACTTAAATATTTTATTAATTTCACTAAAATCAACGTGCTTTACCAAATCATTTTCTATACGAAAAATCGCTAGGTAATTAAGTCACACTTGGCTAGTTGCGAATTTTAGTCTTAAATTTTATTTAAAAGTCTGGTCGGGCTTCTTTAAAGTCTCAAATAAGTACGGTTTAGATATCAAGTAATAGTCCTTTATTTTGGAAGACATTATTTTTGTTGTAAATACTATCTAATATTTTCATTCAAAACTCTGTCATTATAGATCATTATAAAATCTAAAATAACGCAGAAAAACACAAATAATATTTGTGTATTATAAAATTTTTTAAAATTTTAATTACGGATTTCTTTTTATTTTCAAATGACATAATATTAATATTTATAAAAAAATATATTTGACTATGAATCAAATAATATTCATATTCACTTTACCTTGGTATTCCCTAGAAATTAAATTCTAACACTTTTTTTGTAATAATGAGTACTTTTGTTTTAATTTATACGAAATATAAAAACATTTCCTATTCTATTTAATATTTAAAAATACTTATGTTTATTTTTCATTTTTAATTATTTTTTGTAAAAGCTGTTATGACAGTGAGTCTGTCGAAATATAATATAGTCTATGGTGCTTTTGCTTTATTTTATTTATTAATTAAATGCTAATACTTTGTGATTGTTTTAATCAATTTGAAAGTTACACTTCGTTTTTTCCAGTGTTCAAGAGAAGGATTTTGGAATTGATGTGGAAATTCAATTATTGAATTAGCTATGTTTGATATAAATAGTGAGGTTTATTTTTGGGTTTGTATTTTGTATTATAGGATCATCATCATGTTGATTGATAGATTTCAAGTCTTACTTAGATGGTATTCAGATCTTGGCTATGAATATTTATGTCATGGATGCAATGCCACATACATTGGAAAGACTGCCCGTCATCTCCGTTCTCAAGTTTTTGATAATTGTCGACTGAAAGAATTGATTAATGTCAGTAAACACAATTGTTGTCTGAATTTTGTGTTTATAAGTGGATTTCAAGTGCTACTTAGATTTTGTACGGATCATGGTTTTCAATATATATATATATATATATATATATATACATGTCATGGATCATCCATGATGGTTGCAATACCACATACATTTCCGCTCTCAAGTTCTCGACCACAGTAGACTTAGCAAATTGATTGATATTAGTAAACGCAATTTTGTGATGCAGGATGAAAATAAATGAAAATAGTTTTGTTTAAAATTTTAAAATATTTTGTTGAAAATTATAATTAAATTTTGTTAAAGTCTCGGTTTTAAAAAATTTTCAAAAAATTAATTTTTTAAAGTTTGGGATTTAAAAAAAAGCAAAATTTTTAATTTTTAATTGACAATTTTTAGAATATAAAATAAAAAATTTGTTTAAATAAAAGTAATTTATTCTAAATAGTTTTTTTATTATTATTATTATTAATATTTTTATTATTATTATTATTATATAAATAAATAATTGAATAAATAAATATCAGAATTTTAATCGCGATCATTGCTAGCATAGTTAAACAAAAAATATTAATCGCCTGATAAATTTTAATTCATGTTGGTTGAAAAAATATAAAAAAGTATAAAATAATCCATAAAAAATATGAAGTGTTTATTGAAAACCCTGTTATAAATACAGACCATTAAAATCCGATTAAATGGTTTTACATCAACAATTATTAACTTACTAAATACTACAGTATGTTACAGCCATGTGAGCGACAATGTTATAACAATAAATTAGGAATAAATCAGGTTATAATTTGCATCTCTGATGCTTATTTAGATGGGGATTATTGCCCGGTAAGCGAGCAACACATGATGAATGCCTGATAGTTAATGATATGTCAAATCTTTGCCAAGTCATTCGCACTTCAACAGCAGCATGACGCCGCACTTGTGGAGCAATCATGAAGCAATAAAATAGTTAAGCTCTTCGTGGCATTTAGAACTTTGCGAGTGCTCTAGGACACGGATAAAAACGCAAATGACAATCAACTGATATGGTGTGATGGGGTCACCATAAATTATGGGAAACAAAGATTGATATAATATTAATTTGTGTCAAATTTAAAAATTATGACTTTTGTGATATTTGTTGTTTTCGGAACCTTTATTGTTTACATTACACAAAATTGTTTAAACGCTTTTTATAACATACGGTGTTCTGTTGTTTTAATCTATTATTTCTTAATTTTATTGTTTATTTGTTATTTTAACTACATATATTGTGGAATTTTTTATCTATGGCACAAACAGACCTTGATTTATTTTTCTCTGATTTTACATGTTCTTAAGTAGTTACTTAGGTGACCTCAGTTACTTATAGAGGCTTAAAGGACGAAAATTTACATTATGTCTATAGTTTGTTTGATACTCTTATTCATATTACATTTTTCTAATTAGGAATATAATGTGAGTATTGGTAAATTTTAATTATTTTTATTTTGTTAATTGTTTTTTCCTAAATACAATTTTTTAATGTTGATAATGATAATTCTCAATTGTAAAAGTGACTTCCTAGGTTCTAGAATTCTTTTATTGTTTAGTTTGAATGAGACTGACCATCAGTTACTTGTAGAATAGCATCCTAACATCTTTAGTATACTTCAACAAGGAAGACAGTATTTCGTGTGAAATATTATAATAAAGAGAAATTATATATTACTGTTTCAATCAAAATTGTAAAGTTTCTCGAAACGTATTAAATAGAAAAATAAAATAGAAAATAAATTTTATAATAATTTATGAAAAATGAATGTCTTGGACTATTCTACGTACTGTAGTCTATGCCAACTGCACCATGAAACCAGTGCACGATCTTAGTATAAGTTACACAACCTATAGGTTAGGGCCACCAAAAGACATGTTCAAGTGAATTGTCATATACACTTAAATATACTAAAGCATTATTTGTCCTATTGCCGCACGTCCGGGACATCCCATACTTTTTATCCAATTTTTAAGGAGTCTTTTTGAAGAAAAAAACGTTATTTGTGTCTAGAATTTGCTTTACCGATCACCGGTTAACCGATATTATTGATAATTATGACTTTATGGTAATGTTATATTTGTGAAGTTACTTGGATGAATTTCACAAAACTAAAGGTTCTTAAAACTTTAAGGTTCCAGGAATCTTTAAGATTATTTTGAAGAAAAAACAAAGAAAAGATTTCCTAATGTTGATTACAAGAAAAACAGAAATAGGAGGCAAATCAATGATGAGGAAGATGATATTTTAAATAACCTTGATTCAAGAGATAACTTAGAATCAAAACATTTATACCTGTGATTGATGCATTACATTCAAATCTAGCAGAGAAATCTAGCTGCAAGAAAATTTTATTCCTACCAAAGTTAGAAGCTATTCAAAAAGATTTTAGTTAAGGAATTAATGCTTTATATCAAACATATCCTGAAAATGTAAACATGAATCTTGTAGGCGAAGTCAAGCATTTTCATCAATATGTTAAACAGTCAAGCCAATGGTTCAGCTGAACATGATAGTCTGACACATCTGTATATATTTAACGATTGTGACCAATCAGCATTGAGATGGTTTCTTAGTATGATGGTTGCAAATTTCTCAGCTGAAGATGATAAAACATGAATTTAAAACAACAATGACTCGAGATAAATTGTGTTCCCTCAGTCTCATATCCATATAAAGTGACAAACTACACAGTTTATCCTTTGATGATGTCATCAATCGCTCTGTGAAAGGCAATAAACAAAATATTTTAGTATAATATAATTCCTTAATCCTTATAATAAATAAATATACCAGAGTTTGAATAAGTTTGTTATAAATAAAAATGATTTTAAGTTAAATATTTATTATTTCACTATCTATTTACTTCTTAATTGTGTTTTAGTTTAATCCGAAAATCATACTTGGTACTGAACTTATAAAGGGCCCCATTTTTCAAAAACCTTAAGACCCTATCTAAATATGGCCCTGTATGAAACATATTTGATATTAAAAAATTTATACTTGAAATTACGCATATATTTTATCAAAATTATAAAAATGTTTCCATTAATTTATTTTAAATGAAATTTTTAACTATGATGCGCAAGTCATAAAACAATTATGGCTGGTTAGGTGTAGAGTAATATATTATCAAGCTTTTAATTGAAAGATATTATTGGATTTAAAAATCATAAAATGTACTGTAGTATATAATATTATTTTCTATTAATTTCAGTAGCTAAAAAAATTGTGATAAAAAATAACTTTAAAGTTATAGGAAATAATTAAAAATGAAATAATAATGAAATAATATTTAATTCATTACAAACTAAACTAATATATAATTATACAGTAAAGTTTATTATTTTCTAAGAGAAATATCAATCGGTATAAAATTACGGTTATATGAACCAATAATCATTGCTGTTTGATGCAAATAAACAACCAATCAAATTCATCGGCGAATCAGGACTCAATTGATTGGCCGATAAAAACATATTTTAATCAATAATAGTTATTACCAACTGTTTCCAAATTACAATGCAAATGAATTCAAATCATTTGAGTAAGTTACCATTTTTTATAATTTTTCATCAGTATTAACAATGTTCTTTCAACAGACGAAATGAATAAATCGACATCAGGTGACGAACACGGAGATAATCATTCAATTGATTTCTATGAGAATAGTGATCAAATGAAACGCTATAGAACAAATTATTCAAGAAATCAAATTAACAGATTAGAACAAGAATTCAGAAGGGAAAAATATTTATCAAGATTAAAAAGAACGGAATTGGCCAAAGAGTTAGGGTTAAAGGAATCGACAATAAAAGTATGGAAAATATATTGATTAAATTGCATAGACTGTTGATTTTATTTTTTCCCCAGGTGTGGTTTCAGAATCGTCGAATGAAGGAAAAACGCCAACTGACGACAATAAACATACCGCAGATATTGGCAAGTGAGTTACTTAGCTTAGTGTATTAATCTAAAAAAATAATAAAAACGAGAAATAATTATTGATCAACTCAGTTGAGTGTTAGAAATATAATTAGCGGGCAATTTGGGAGATTTTCTCAATGGTCGTTTTATTATCTGAAAATCTGGTAGTATTAATAATTACTCGAGGAGGGGTTGCTGATATGAATATAAATATCCAATCAACCTATAATTAAAGTTATGACCGTCATAAAACTCAATTGAACTAAGGTAGCAAGTGGTTAATTGTACTCGCCTCGTTAATTATCAATTGGGCGAGGTTCACGCTACTTATGTAGTGATTGATATACAAGTGAAAACGCGACAGCAATACGGAGCAAGATCTGCAATAATTTGTTGATTAAATAAGGAAAATAACAATTCATTTAATAGCTTTATATTTCTACTCAATACCATTTTAGAATATAATTTGTTTTCTTTAATTACTAATTATATGATTTAGAAATAATACAAAAGAAATTTTTTATGTATTTTGTTTTATCGCTTTGAAATGGTGATGGTGATGATGATGATGATACTACTACTACTACTACTACTAGTAATAATAATAATAATAATAATAATAATAATAATAATAATAATAATACTAATAATAATAATAAATTAGCTCCATTCAAAAATTTGTTTTACAATATATTTCGACAGATTAACTGTCTTCATTAAGTACAAAAATCAACAAAAATAGTATGGATTAATTTATATATTTAAAATAAATTATGATCCTTTAATAATATATTTTAAATACTTTTCACACTTATTTCAAAATTCTATATAAATGTAAAAAAATTATAACTATAATAAAAATTTAAATTAATATTAAAAATTAAAATATTTTTAAACACAACAAAATATCAATTTATCACAATTTTACATAATCAAACTATTTTAAAATATTCAAAATATTCGTATTCAGCATTTTACACATTAATCTTTGAATCTAATGACCTTATCAACAATGCTTCAAATATAACACGTTCCCAATAATTATTAAAAACTTTTCAATAACATTTTAAATTCAGACATACTTATTTAAAATTTAAAACCCTACTGTGCTCATTAATATTGGCCAAGCCCTTCAGTCGACAATGCTCTAGAACTCGAGTACAGAGATAACACAATCCTACCGGAGGTTTTGACATATTAATAAACATATTGCTTACCTTACGCGAATTAGAAACGTTCATATTATTTATTTTCCCACTTGTTTACTTAATTTGTAAATCCTTCTAATAATTTGTAAATCCTGTTATAATTTGTAAAACCTTCCGAGTACGATAATACCAAACAAATTTATGCGAATAATTCTTATATATAAATTTTTAGCATTGTTTATATCACCAATCAATTTACATTCATTTGTCAAATTACACTCAGATTTTGAAGAATTGAAGATTTTTTGTGTTTTTTGTGTTTTTAATTTTTAATATTATTTTTTTACTTAATGATTCAATATTTTAATTTTTAATATTAAATTAAAATTCTTATTATGGTACTTAATTTTTTATATTTATACAAAATTTTTATAATTAGTGTATAAAGTTTTTAAAATATTTAACAAACTAGTTAATTTAAAAATAATAATTTCTTTAAAATAAATAAATTAATCCATACTATTTTGGTTGGCTTTTGTACCAAAAGATGACAGTTTGGCGCTTTCTTTTAGTGCAATCGTTGCATTGCTTATTTAACATTTTATTATTATTATTATTATTATTATTATTATTATTATTATTATTATTATTGTTATTGTTATTATTATTATTATTATTATTATTATTATTATTATTATTATTATTATTATTATTATTATTATTATTATTATTATTATTATTATTATTATTATTATTTATAATAAATATAATTTAAACAAATAATTGTAAACCAATTTCAGCAATGTTTATTCATAATGAATGTGAAATATTTCGAATTTCTGCTTTCTGTTTTTTCGTCTCTGATTGATCTTATTATTAATATTATTCTATGGAATAAATTCACTTTGAACTTTCAGTACTCAAGCTGACTTTTCCTAGTGAAGGCAAAGCGAGGTCGAGATTTTTAGGAGCTAGATTTAAAATACAGAAAAAATGAAACTTAATTTTAATAAATTTTATTTAGAAAGTGGAGAATGTGCAATCACAAAAGGAGTTTATATATAAATATAAAATATTATATACAATTACAAAATATATAAAAAGTTGAAAGAATTTTCGAAGAATCATAGGTGAATCTTTAGGTTATTGTATGAGAACAAAACCTTAAGGACGATTGAATTCAAGCTTGATTTCTTGCAAAAAGTTCATGAGTAGGAACAAAAGTTGAACATGCACAAGAAGAAGCTTTAGACATTGATCTTCTGAAAAACGCGAAGACATATTTTAACATGCAAATTGAATAAAGCGTGGCGCTTGGAAAATGAATGAATAAAACGACGTCGAAATGTTAGGAAAGATCATACAAATCTCAGTTTAATGGCAGATAAAACATTTTATTATTATTATAATTATAATAATGACAATAATAATATACTTTATTGATAACTAAATTTTTTAGATTCAGATCCATTTCTTTATTCCTATTTGTTGGATAGTGCTAGAGCTTACTACAATTTCACCTCCCAATTCGGCCATTCACCTGCCCAACCGCCATCGAAATTTGAAGCCATTTCCACCGAAACAGCTTTAGCCGCTTTTATGAGTACGAACAAATTAATGCCATATCATGGTGTTCCAAATTTGTCACACGTTCCAGCCATAAAACCCAATTGTTCAGGAGAATGCCCTACAATCATGATTCCGCCAGTATCTCGCTGTTATTTAGACCAACACGAAACTCAGATTTCAACTTTCCCTACCCAGTCGAATGCCTGCGTTAATATTGCGTCGATAAAGAAATCAGAAATCACATTCAGACCGTACATGGATTCCTAAGTTTATCAACTTTCCAATTGTAAATAAATAAATCTGGCGATGTCAATTTTTTGGTTGCTTTTCTTTTGCTATTTTCTATTCCCATGATTAAAAAAACAAATAATTATTGAGCTATCTAACCGTTGAGTATCAGATAATTAGTCAGTAATATGAGCACTAGTCAGTAATAATAACGTGAGAAAAACATCATCTTGAACAATTGACTAATAATTATATATTTATAGTTCATTATAATGTGAATTTATGGTTGGACAGAGTGCTTGATGAGCTGTGAAACCAGTTTTCAATATCTAGATCAATCACAGCTCAGCTACTTAGTAATCATTGTTTTAATATAACAACTGATAGACGCTCTCATTTATTAAACACTAAATACCGCATCGGACGGACACGGTAACGTTTACTTTATAATGTTTTCCGATCAATCGAATTATTTCTCAATCGTTTGGAATATTAACGGTCCGAAGAGATGGTACGTCATTTTGGAACGTAATTTTCGAAGGGGTCATGGTAAATAGATTTCACTCATTGAATTTGGTTATTACAAGTGACGGAAATATTATTATTATTATTATTATTATTATTATTATTATTATTATTATTATTATTATTATGATAAATAAATAATTAAATAAAGATGGCAACGATTTTATTTAAAGAAAGCACTATTCAAACACTCTATTAACAGTTATCTTGACGTAAAAAACCAACCAAAATAGTATGGATTAATTTATATATTTTAACAAATTATTATTTTTTAATTAAATATTTTAATAAATAAATATTTAAATACTAGTACACTAATTTCAAAATTCTATATAAACATAATAAAAATTTAAATATTGAATCATTTTAATTAAAAAATATTGAATTTTTTTAAAATTTGAATCATTTTACTTAATATAATAAAAACAATATTAAAAATTTTAAACACAAAAATACATCAATTTATCAAAATTTTACATAATCAAACTATTTTAAAATATTCAAAACATTCGAACTCATAGCACTTTGCACAATAACCTATGAACCCAATGACCATATCAACAATGCTTCCCATATACTACGTTCCCAATAAATAGTAAAACTTTTCAATAAAATTTTAAATTCAGACATGCCAATTATACTTCTTTATCCTCTATTGTTCTCACTAATATTGGTCAATCCCTTTAATCGGCAATGGTCTAGAATTCGAGTACAGAGATGTATCTGGCACTAAACCCATGACATGTAAATTGATATACGAGAACCGAACACAATCTAACAGAACTTATTAATGAACTTATTGCGCACATTACACGAATTAGAAACGATCATAAAATCTAAATTTCCATCTGTTTACTTAACTTTATTATTATTAATATTATTATTATTTGTTTTTTCTTAAACCATTGGTTCTTAATCTTTTGGTAATGAAGGAACACTTTGTTTTCTCAAAAAAATTTTTCTAAAAGTACCCGTGAAATTGCAATTTATAAAAATTTCAATGTAAAAATGAAACTAAATTGAATTCTGAAATACCATATATTTCTGGATATCTAAATTTGGTGGAACACTTTGCCAAATTCTACATAACATTAACACCTAATTCTACAGGAATTAATGATTTATGGTAAATGGATTTGATGGAAATGATACCATTTTCTAAAATTAACAAGGGCTACAAGTATATTTTGACATGTATCGATGTTTTTAGTAGATTTGTTCGCGCTATACCAGTCAAAACAAAATCTGCAAATGAAATGGCTTTAGCAATAGAACCAATGTTTAAATTTACAAACGGATTTTGGGAAAGAATTTTACAATAGTAAAGTTAAAAAAATAATAAAAGGAATAAATCATTACTAAGTATTTTCACAATTCAAAGCAGCACATGTTGAACGTTTTAATCGAATATTAAGGGATAAACTTAAAGGGTATTTCGTACATCAGGGTAATAAAACATGGATAAATTTTTTACAGAAAATGATTTACAGTTACAATCATTCGTCTCATAGAGGTTTAAAGGGATAGAAACCGGTAGATGTTAGTTCAAAAGATAGGTTTATTCAGGAAGAACAAATTAAAAAGCCAAAATATAATGTCGATGATCATGTTAGAATATCTAAAATATCAGAATCACCATTCATTAAGAATTTTTATAACAATTGGAGTGATGAAGTTTTTCAAATCTCAAAGATCAATACAGCTCAAAATCCGATTATGCATGTTATAAAAGATGGAGAAAATAATGAGGTATGTGGTAAATTCTACGAACAAGAGCTACAAGTTATTCCTCCACCAACAGTATTTAGAGTTGAAAAGATTTTGAAAACTAAAATGGTGAATAAAGATAAGCAATATTATATATCAAAACCCATCATGGATATCTTCAAAAGATCTAGTAAAATGAATTTCTACATGATTTTACCGAATAATAGTTGTCCAAAAATTCATTCAGACAATCAAGCCAGTAAATTTATGGTAAATCTTCAAAACCCGATTTATTTAGATAGTATTTGGGAAGTAGCTTTGCAAGATTTTACATTTGTGTATAGTAAGTTACCATTCTATAGTAAAGCAAACATTGAATACAAAGAAATGGTATCAAAATCAGTTAGCAGTTTTTACTTTATTGAACCGGAAAAAGAAGAAATGCCAATAAAAGAATTCAACGAGCATAGTTACATGTATATAACCAGAGGAGTTTTACATATTTATTGTAATTTCTACCCATTCCAAATATCATTTGAAGATACGCAAAGTGCAAAAAGAATGGGTGTATCTGAACCAAAAATTACAAGTCCCAGTGAGACATTTTAAAAAGTAGCTCCACCAAATACAGATATGAATAATGTAGTAAAAATAAAGTTAACATATAACACTGTAATTCAATCAGTTTTCTCATTTTGTGATAATTTGCACTTTTATTTGACAAAACTTATAGACTTGTATGATTATATAGAGTTCAACTGTCCTCATATTTTTACATCTCTTCAAATAAAAGATAAAATATTTACATTCAGTATTCACGATAATATTACAGACATAGTATTCGATAAAAACTTGGTTAGTTCACTCGGATTACAGAAGCAAACATATAATGTGAAACAATTTGAGAGTATTTATAAAGCAAAGTTATATGATCACCATCAACAAATGTTCATCTATAGTAACATTATTGGTTCCTTTATTGAAAGCAGTATTGATTAAAAAATATGAACAAGATAAAGCTGTACAAATTGTAGTGGATAATCCAATATATTTATAACTTTCCACGTCATGTATAAACAATACAGAAATTAATATTCGTGAGGATAGTGGGAAACTTATCAACTTTCCAAAAGATTTAAAAACACATTTAACATTACATTTTCGTAGATCAAATGATTAATCCAGATATAATTTCATTGTATAGTAACAGCCAAACTGGTCCCGAAATACCATATTTTATTGGTAAATTTGATATTTTAGATATTCGAACATGGTTACCGATACTATACTTTGGTTTTTTAAGTTTTTCAATTTTTCAAGACAGCCATAAATCGAACCTATTTTCTGAGGAAATATCAACAGGCCTTTATCTCTTTAAATCTTTATGCGACGAATGATTATAACTGTGTATGATTTTCGGTAAAACATTAATCCATGTTTTATTGCCTTGATACACAAAGAATCGTTTGAGTTTATCTCTCAAGGTTCTATTAAAGCGTTCAACATAAGCGACTTTATATTGAGAATGTATAGAATAATGGTTTATTTTATAAACAACTTGTTTCACTTTACTATTGTAAAATTCTTTACCCAAATCTGTTTGTAAATTGTCAGGGTGACCATCTTTGAACATTGTTATTATAGCTTTAGCCATTTCATCTGTAGATTTAGTTTTCATTAGATTAGCACGAGCAAAATGACTGAAAACATCAATATGTGTCAAAATATATTTATATCCCTTTTTGATTTTCAAATATGGTATCATTTCTATCAAATCTATTTGCCATAAATCATCAATACCAAATGTCTTATATGGTCTAGTTGGAAATCTTTTCCTCATCGGTTTGTTTAAACTGTATGCCAGTTGTCCCGATAACCACTGTTGTGTCTTCTTTTTCGAATTCGAAACTTTTTTTTACCTTTTCGACTCCACCGAAACCGGCTTCGTCCTTTGGGTTTGTCCATATCTTTTCCATTACAACAAGAAGACTTGAAATTTAAATTAAGATTAGGCAACGATTGGCATATCGTTTATTGTAAACCACTAAGTAATGATAATGCCAATGGTATCAATGAACCAATTTTTCTCATCATTTTACGATTTTTACTGTTTACCAGTGATAACAGAGGTTTTATATTCAACACAAGTTTTTTCGATTTATTTACTTTAATTTTCACTTTGACAACTTTAATTAAAATAATTAAAAACTTTAATTAAAAAAAATAGTAAATCATCAATAACGAAATTAGGGAATGATTGTAAAATATTCATTTTTTAAAACTTGGTGCCTTTAACAAAGAAGTGAAAAATGGAAAACTTCGATGACTTTTTACTGTTTTAACAGATTTCACTTGTTTTTTAACAGGTTTCGGTTTTAAATTATGTGAAATGAGATTTGACGTTGGAAAATTTGCTGTTACAAGTTTTTTCGATGGAGTGTTACTTGTTTTTGAAGGAATTGAAATTTTCTTTTTTAGAATTCTTTTAAGTTTTCTTAATTTAGGTTTTGACATTTTTGATGGTTTAACACGCGCTTTTAGAAACATTTTTACATGTTATTGTTTTTAACTTTGTTTATAAACCATGACCCCATCTTTGTTAAAAATATCTGTTCTAACCCGTAATTCATCAGGACATTGTTGAGTGAAATAGAGGAAAATATAACCATGGGGGTTTTTGGTTGCATCTTGAAATGAACTGATTAGAAAATTTCTATTATTTGGATATGCCTGTATTGAAAGAAAATCAATAACAGTAGCATCTCTCGGGTTTTTGAAAATCACTAATTATTGTACATTTAAATTAAGTGTTCGATGATTACCTCCTTGATGAAATAGATTTTGAGTTATAAAAATAACCGTAACACCAACATGTCTACTGAGTTTTGTGAATAAATTATTGAAATCCTTTTCTTTATTTGCTTCCTGGTATAAATCATCAATGATAATAACATCACCTTTTTGTAATCGACTTGACAAATTTTTATCGAATCCCTTAACTATTTTAATGTTTTTCAGCTTGCAAAAGTTACCTTGAGTTAATCTATGCTCTTCATCTGCGCCCGGTGCCAATAAATCTAATTGAATTTAGATTTGAATAAATTCGATTTTAATAATTTACAAACAAATAAAGTTTCTCCACTGCCACTTGGACAAACAATTTGATAAACTGCATCATTTCTTAGTTCTATTCTCAAATAAGTTAGGGTTAGGTATTGTTTATATTAATTATTTGAATGAACTCTTGATAAAATCATATATATATATATATACTGATTAATTAAAATTATTTACTATTCATGTTATCTAATATAAATTACCGAGGAAAGACTGATGTGAGCAATATGAGTTTTCCGAGTGGAAAACATACTATTATATTTTTTAAATCAGGAAAATGTCGAATAATGGAATGTAAGAAACCGCTAATTACGAATGAGTTGCAGTATAAAATCACCGATATTGAATTACAATCAATAACAGTTCTAGGAATATGTATTAATCTATAAAAATTATCTCAACAAACCAATTGTATGTTTGAACCAGAATTATTCCTTACATTGAGACTGTTACAATATAACCCACTATGCGTCAATGTATTTTCGAGTGGAGAAGTTGTTGTGTTAGGACTGAAAAATTTAAGTTACTTATCATTCGCTGATAAACTGGTAAAGGATATCATGCGATTGGTTGAAATTTGTATATAATAATTTCATATTCATTTACAATTTCATTTATTTACAACAACATGTCTCAATTTTCTAGCAACGGTAAATTATTATTTTACTTTGTCAATTTTAATTCATATTTAAAAAAAATTAATGTCGATACTTATTTGAAAAATGGATGAACTATTTCCAAATGTCCTGCGAGCTGGAAATCATCCAATTTAGAATATTGCTGGCAACAGAAATCGATCTGAAGTCCACCAAGACCTGCCAATGGTCGATAATTGTACTATTTTTGCATATGAATGCGATGCATGCTTGAAGCGAAGAAGGAAATATGTGATTTGGGTATTAAAATCCGAATTAAAGAAATACCATTACTCTTCAATAGTAGATTGTGATTGAATATTTATTTTAATCAATAAATGTTTTCAGTTTATTTGCCATAGGCGCCATTTACCCTAGGTACGCCACTGTGCCAATCACATTTAAAACAGGCGAAAGAGGTTTTTTAAAATAATTAAATCTTACTTAAAATTATTGATGTGCATTATAATTACTTATCTAATATAAATACTATCATTATTATTATTTTTATTATTTTAATTATTATAATAATAATAATTATTAGTATTAGTATTAGTATAAAACAGTCTTTCTCAAAGTGGGAGATAACGCCCACTTGTGGGAGTTTGAGACCTAGAGGGGTGCATTAAAGGGCACAGAAAAAAATGGGGGGCGTTGACGTGGGTTAAGAGGGTGATGGAAGATTTGTAATTTCATTTACTTTATATTTTAAATTTCACTAAAATTAAAACCTACCTACTACACAATAACGAATAATTAGTTTATATTTCTACTCTGTATGATGGTATAAAAACTTAAAATACTTAACATAGATTTCGTAGGATAGCCCACACGCTGTACGCAATCAAGTTGTAACAAGTTTCTGTTAAATAACGTTATTGGAGCAATCCGATAGCAATTGTTTAGTACCATTAAAATTTATTTACATGTAATAAATTTTGTATATTATACAATTAAATAATCTTTAGGGGGCGGTGGCAAATTAAATTGTGTCTTAAGGGGGCGATGATTAAAAAAAGCTTGAGAAACACTGGTATAAAATGAGGATTCTTTGGTTGCAGCATAAATTAAATATCAGACAAGTAAAGAATAAAATAAGCCCTCGCTGCAAAGTATTTAATAAGTTGATACAGGATAAACCAATAATTTTTGTCCGGTGAAACATGTGTAAATTTTAAAACAGAACAAATGTCAATCATTTGTGTCAGAAAGATGTTCGAAATATGCACCATTATGAAGGACACATTGGCGCCATCGATCAGGCAGTTTCCTGATTCCATCGGCGAAGAAGCTGCGTTGTTTACTGTCCAACAAAGCGTCCAGAACCACTTGAATTTCATCACCCCGTTGAAATCTCTTCCTCGAATAGCAGATTTCAAAGCTGAAAACAAATAAAAATCGGATGAAGTGAAGTCTGGGGATGTGGCAGAACAGTAAAACCAATATCAGTAAGTTTTTGCACAGATTTGGCTACGTATGGGGTCGTGCATTACCGTGGAGATAGTGAATTTGATGAAACCCACAACCAGGAAGACGGCGTCATTTTTGTTGTATATTGCCGTCACCAGACGGGACAGCTGTTCGCAGTAAACATCGGCAGTGATTGTAGTACCCTGCGGCAGAATATCCATCATAATCACGCCTTTACCGTCCCAAAAGACGGGCATCAGATGTTTCCTGGGTGAGAGAGTGCGACGAACTTCCCCATCACGGGCATCACCTGCGCCTCTCCACGAACGGTGGTGATAGGTTCCGTCGTTGCTCCAATAGATCCAGACTTCGTCCATTGTAATGAGCTGACTGAGGAAGTCATTAGCAGCATACTTCAAATTCATTTCAAATCGACGTATTCTAATGAAAACAAAAAGTATTTCAGTCAAACAAGAAATTTATTAAAAGTGCTTAATCCATGTAAGACATATCAAAGTTTATAGCAATGTTAAAAATTTTTAATAAGTGATTTTTTTAAAAATTTTACAAATCTATAACATATATAGCATAGACACACAAAGTTGCAGACCTATACACTCATTACAGCATTGGAAAGCTGAGTATGAGCACCGGACAAAACTTATTGGTTTATCCAGTAAAAGCTTATTTTATTATTTACTTTTCTGATATTATTATTATTATTATTATTATTATTATTATTATTATTATTATTGTTATTATTATTATTATTATTATTATTATTATTATTATTATTATTATTATTATTATTATTATTATTATTATTATTATTATTATTATTATTATTATTATTATTATTATTATTATTATTATTATTATTATTATTATTATTATTGTTATTGCATTCATGCCTCAATTTCCACTGCCTAAAGAAGAAAATCATTCAGTTGAAAAAATTTATTGGCAAATAAAACAGCAATAATATTTTACTCTAAATCATAAAATTGTATTCATCATCTGTGGTTAAGAAATTAATTTCTGCCTATGAAATAATTATAATAACCATAATGAAATTAATTTACTATTATTATCATGTGTGTGCCGCATTATTTATTGATTCCCATTCATATTTTATTGGATGCTGCCATTTGGACTATTGAAATAGTTATTTGTTAATCAAATGATTTCTCATCAGATTGATTCCTGTTTGAATCACGCTGAGATTTAAGAAACCGAAACACATAAAATTTAACAGATAAAATCATTCCAAAGAAAATTGATCATAAAATAAAACTAGGCAGTAGAGAACAATGATTATGATAATGAACAACAGTTATCATCACAGTTGGTATCTGATGCGCTGCGCAGACTCCAGAAACCACCAATGAGATGCCTATTGTATTAAATAAAAGTGTCCTTACTGACGCCAGTGTCAATATTAATGGTGTTCAGAAATCGGAATTCATATGTGCAAATAACAATTATGAATCAGAAATTCACAGATATATTGTTAAATATCTGCGCTGCATTGACTTTATGACGGTAGCTATTAATAATTACTTTTATTAACACAAATGATTAGGTTTCTGAACCACATCACACGACCGACAACATGCTGCACAGATTTAATGAGTTCTTTTTGATTGACAACGTTTTCAACACTTTTTCGTTTTTTGGATTGACTTTGACATTTATGAGAAACTGAAAATCTTCACTATTTCAATGGTTTTCTTCACTATAATCAAATTATTAACAACTTACTTTTCAATTGCTATTGACAAAAACTAAATACAGCTATAAAAATAATAACAATAATAATAAATGATAATAAAAATAATAATAATAATAATAATAATAATAATAATAATACTAATAATGTTGACATTTATTAAAAATTCCGGTTGTTTCTTAGGGAGTAGTATAATGCTAATTAATGATTCTTAACTCAAATCGTCTTCGTTTGACGATTCTCTTTCTATGGCTTACTTGTTGTACAACAATATAATTAATTACACTACTATGCGCATTCCTATTATATTACCCTGTTTATCGCCTTTCAAATTCCACTTTGTTTACTTTTCATGTTGTGTGCCTATCTATGGTTTTCCTTAATTAATTAACAATATTCTGTTTTATATATTCCGTTGGTTTTCGACCCTTTCTAGACGTATTTTGGTAATTTCACATTCACCATGATCATCACCATTATCAAATCTATGCTCGACCGGCTTTTCAAATTCAAATTCGATAGTTTATTGATTTTGTTTTGTAATTTCGCATTTTACACCATTCAATTCAAATTATAACATTATAAAATTTTTAAAATTAATTAATATGAAATTTTTAGAGTAATTTTACAATGTTTTTTGTATAGTTTACTGGGTATCGCTTGAAGGGCCGATAGCTCTTTTTATTACAACAATTCAATACTGAATACTGAAATATTTTATACTAATAGCGTGTTGTGTGTTGTGCGCGATATCTATGATCTGCATTCATAATCTAAGCGAATAGAATGGGATCATCATAGCCAAACGGTTTAGTTCGGCCATAATGTTACCTATATGGTTTAGCCCGGAACACAGAGGGTCGAACACTTGTTCGAAATCAAGGACTGCGCTGGCTTCTCGAGCAGCAATTTCTGGTTCGTACTGAGTTTCGCTACCCTTTGATCGTGTGCGTCAGAATTAGTCTTAGCGTGAGTCGGTAAGAGCGCTGTATACATCCCGGGCCAGCGCCCTGCTCAGTTAACTGCCGCATGTGGATTAGTTAGTCTGATTCTAGTTGACTAGTTTCCGTGAATTTCTTAAACCTTGAAGATACACTTTTGAATGCATTGAATGCATCGATTTAATTTAATTTTCAATATACGGTGGTGGTTTGAAAGTTATAATACCTGTATCAATTTAATATATAGTGTATGAGAGTATCGAGATATATATGATAATGATCTGAAAATACTATTGAGTGTATGAATGTATCTATTTTATATGTAGGGTATGAGAGTATCGAGATTTATAATATAAAGTGGTGGTTTGGAAGTTATATTGCCGACATACGTTCAGGCACAACACTTATGTTTTATAGTTCTGTGGTGGCTAAGACCTATAATTACATTCTCATAAGCAAATGATCTTCATTTTTATTACCGCCCAGAAATACGCCCATTTACATAAAACGTCTTATGCAATTTTTCAAACGCCCATCAGTTGGGAAACACTGATTTAAAATAACAAAAATAAATTATAAACTTTTAATTTTTTACATTTAGGAAAAAACTAGACGAACGTAAAAATAGCTTTATAGGTTTTTAGTATAAAAAAAAAATTAAATTTATTGTAATTTTGAGATAGATCTTACAAAATTGCTTCCTATTCTCGAAAATTCAAAATAGAATCAAAAAATTTTCAATCTTTTTTTCTTAAAATTTCTTAAATTAAATTTTAAATTCTACATTGAAAGTTAACTTACTTTTTGTTAACTTTGCTTGTGTTTTGTGATTATTTCATTTTCTATTACTTTCAAAAACAAATGATTTTATTCAATGCAAGATTCAAATTCAACACGCAGATAAACTTATTGAATATATGGAAAGAGCTTTTCTAGTTTTCACCTTTTCATTTTGCAATGACATAAAGATTGTTTTTTTGTTTGACTATAAATCTAATGTGTAAAATTGTAAATTTCGTTTGTCGCGTCTCTGCGCGATGGTTTTTGTTTGGTTAATTTGTATGCGCACACAGACGCGAGTTCTTAAAGATTTGTAATTGTCTTTATTTTGGGTCGAATAAATTTATTGTTGAGTAATTGGTGGAATTATTTTGGTATTCGATTGGATTTTGGAATTTTTATGCTAAATAATGTGACTGAGAAAATTTGTTTTAACTCTTGGAAATTGGTATCGGTTTTGAATTGGATAAAATAATACATTTTGAATTTGTGGAATTTAGAATTCTTTGTTTCGATTTGGAATATTGAATATAATTTTCGTTTTATTTCTTTTATGAAAATATTAATGATGGCGCAATTACAAGATATTGAACACGTAAAATGGTTTAACTTGAAGAATGGATAGGGAATTATTAATGATGACAATGAACGCTGCGATAAAGATATCCTCATTTTTACTCTATTGCTGCAGCTCTCGCTTTCGATATGTCTTGGCATACATAGATTGAGTTTAATGATGGCAGCCGCTTGAATCTGAAAATTACAAATTTATGCACAAACTGTATAATGTGTTAAATAAAATCCAAGCATTAACAAATAATTTCCAAGCCAAAATATAATTAAAACAACACAAAATAATACAAAGTCAAAAAAATGTCTGGGAAAAAGTCAAACAATTTCACGATTTTATTTATAAACATCACAGAAAATGAACCGATTTAAATTGTGTTGATCTCTCCGATAATTTTCACTTTGCGATCGTTGAAAGATTTTGAAATAGAATTTTCGATTTGCCCTTTCAGAATGATACATTGTTCTTTGTGAGTTTCCAGTTGCTTTTCTAGAGTAACATTTTCTTTGGCCGCTTCCATTACTCTGGCTTTGAGAAGGCTGTCGAGATTTTTGTATTTGAGAATTACAGACCTTTCGTGTTCAATTCGCTTTAAGATTGAATCCAAATAACTGGGGTTGATTTTCAGCATAAACAAATGCACAAGAGACCTTAAACAATTTCCAAAAAGGTTGAAAAATAAGCATTTTCACCAACTTATTCGTTATTTCATTCATGAAAGCTGTGACATCATTACGCATCGACTCAATGGTTTCCTGATTAATTTCTGGCCATTTCTCTTCAATGTTCTAAATAATACTATTAGAACTGGCCAGAAATATACAGAGATATTATTTAATGAGCCTTACAACTAGATCAATCTTCCAATTTCGAGCAAACAACATAAATATTCAGAATATCGATACTTTTTGAGCTGTAAGTTCAGCGATTAGTTAGAAATTATTTTCATAAATATTATATTGATAATTTGTCAATAACTAAAATTCAATTTTAAAATATTTATTATTTTATCAATTACAATGAAATCAAATATTATTATAAATGTTATTAAAATTGATTTATTTACTTTCGATATTTACTGTTTCGATATATATATATGCTTTTGATTTTTCAATTTTTATGTCATTTAATAATAAATAATATATTGATAATTTGTCAATAACTAAAATTCAACTTTAAAATATTTATTATTTTATCAATTACAATGAAATCAAATATTATTATAAATGTTATTAAAATTGATTTATTTAATTTCGATATTTTCTGTTTCGATATATATATATATGCTTTTGATTTTTCAATTTTTATGTCATTTAATAATAAATAATATATTGATAATTTGTCAATAACTAAAATTCAATTTTAAAATATTTATTATTTTATCAATTACAATGAAATCAAATATTATTAAAATTAATCCATTTACGTACTTAGAGCTGTTATTTCATACGAAATCCGCATTAATGAAAAATGTATTTAAAAATTCACTATTTGAAATAAATGTTTCTATTTTAAAGTTAATTTATAGATATTTTAAATTAGTGGAAAATTTTGAATGAAAAGAATTCAAATTAAATAATACTTCAATAGAATCCAAAACTGATCCAACACGTAACTTAGTTTCGTCGATGCAACTGGAAAGAAAAGATATAATTTCATGAAGATCGTCGAGTAATATTTCTCTGGTTTCTTGATTTTCTAAAATTGTTAACGTTTCATTGGCTGGCGCATCATTCTGTTCTCCTTCCAATTCAATTCCAAAATCGATAACGGAAAAATCTTCCTCAACACCAACACAATCCCATGAAATTTCTATTTCATTCGATACGTTTTCTGAAGCTTGTTCACAAACATTTGAAACGGATACAGCGGGTTTCTTATCGTATTTCCATTCATAAACTGTCGTGTTACCTTTCTCTAACAAATACGTCAGCATTGATAGACAATCGTGGTCTTCACTAAATCATCGAAAGGTAGAGAAATTATTGAAGTAGCACGAAAAACATCATTTACCATTCAATAGACGCCTTAACGAACCGTTTATAAAGACTTGTAGGCTGCCGCAAAATATCCACACGTTGTTCTATTTCATCCAACATTGGTTTCAACTCATTTATCGATTTTTTCAATTGGAAACTAATAGACTCACTAATTACATCTTCATTCAGGTCGATTTCCAAAGAGTACGCGTGAAAAAGATTTTTTAAATTAGAATACGCCTCGTTAATTGTTGCCATGTAATCCTTTTCTTTTCTAACAGAATCCTTGAGAATCGAAATTGAAATACATAAATTCAGTAACTATATATCGTTGATAGAATATTTTTAGTGTGAAGCTTTTTATTCCTTTAAAAACCAAATTTAAATGAGGTTCAATCAGATAACAACCTGTTTTTAAATGAGGTATAAAAGTAAAAGGAAATTTCTAAAAAAATCAGTCACACACGATTTACAAGTATATTGGAAGTTGGAAATTATAACATTTATATATAATTCCTGTGAAAATTAGAACGTTCATTAGGTTCATTTGCAATCGGGTATTTTCACATTAGGGAGAGCTCAACAGATACTAGAAGGATTCAAAAGGTTTTATTTTTAACACATGTAGCAAAAAAAAACATAAAAAATAGTTTCTAATAATTAATAATAATAATAAACTTTAATAACTAATAATAATAATAAATAATAAATGTTAAACTAATAATAATTAATAATAAAAATAATAATTAATAATAAAAATAATAATTATAATAAAAATAATAATGATAATAATTAATAATAATAATAAACTTTAATAATTATTAATAATAATAAATAATAAATGTTAAACTAATAATAATTAATAATAAAAATAATAATTAATAATAATAAATTTTAATAATTAATAATAATAAATAATAAATGTTAAACTAATAATAATTAATAATAAAAATAATAATTATAATAAAAATAATAATGATAATAATTAATAATAATAATAAACTTTGATAATAATTATAATAATAAATGTTGTTAAACTAATAATAATTAATAATAAAAATAATAATGATTATAATTGATAATAATAATAAACTTTAATAAATAATAATAAAAATAAAAATAATAATAATTATAATTAATAATAATAATAAACTTTAATAATAATTATAATAATAAACTTTAATAAATAATAATAAAAATAATAATGATTATAATAATAAACTTTAATAAATAATAATAAAAATAAAAATAATAATAATTATAATTAATAATAATAATAAACTTTAATAATAATTATAATAATAAATTTTAATAAATAATAATAAAAATAATAATGATTATAATTAATAATAATAATAAACTTTAATAATAATTATAATAATAAACTTTAATAAATAATAATAAAAATAAAAATAATAATAATTATAATTAATAATAATAATAAACTTTAATAAAAATATAATAAAAATAATAATGATAATAATTAATAATAATAATAATAATTAATAATAATTAATAATAATAAACTTTAATAATTAATAATAAAAATAATAATTATAATAATAATAAATTTTAATAATTAATATATTAATTTATGCTGCTACCAAAGAATCACCGTTTTATACTTATACTATTATTATTATTATTATTATTATTATTATTTTTATTATAATTATTATTTTTATTATTAATTATTATTAGTTTAACATTTATTATTTATTATTATTAGTTTAACAACATTTTTTATTATTAATTATTATTATTAATTATTAAGGTTTATTATTATTAATTATTATAATTTATTATTATTATTAATTATTACCATTATTATTTTTATTATTAATTTTATTATAATTTATTAAAGTTTATTATTATTATTAATTATTATTAGTTTAACATTTATTATTTATTATTATTATCATTATTATTTTTATTATAATTATTATTATTATTAATTATTATTATTATTAATTATTAAAGTTTATTATTATAATTATTATTAAAGTTTATTATTATTATTAATTATTATTAGTTTAACATTTATTATTTATTATTATTATCATTATTATTTTTATTATAATTATTATTATTATTAATTATTATTATTATTAATTATTAAAGTTTATTATTATAATTATTATTAAAGTTTATTATTATTATTAATTATTATAATTATTATTTTTATTATTAATTATTATTAGTTTAACATTTATTATTATTAGTTTAACAACATTTATTATTAATATTAATTATTATAGTTTATTATTATTATAATTATTATTTTCATTATTAATATTAATTTTTTTAAAAAGTAGGGGTTATCACAAAAAATGGGGGTTTTCGGAAAAAAATTAAAAATGCCCTTTTCCAAATATCGACGATTTTTACATTGGATCTGGAAAGCACATTGCTACCTTTTCTTACTACATTATTTTAATAATTAATTATTAAAATTTATAATAATAATTATTAACAACAATTATATTATTATCAAGCACGTAAGTTATACGCAAAGTAACGTTTCGAATTTTATGGAAATTATTCAGCCAAAATAATAAAATTATTTAGGATTTGAAATTTAAAAATAAAATAAAAACTATTTGTAAATTGTAAAAGCTACAAATGAGGAAAAATTTCAATAAATAAATGCAATAACAGACAAATATTGATTGGCCAGCTGAATATAAAATAAAACCGAACCCAAACATAATTTGTTGCTCAAAATTCTGCTAATAAACGTTATTGATAATTGAGTATTTATTTACTGATCTCAAAGTGTCATCATTCACTGAATTTGTGATAGGAGGCTCTGTCGGTATCATCAGTATCCCGGCAACAAGTAATGATTACGGTGGAGAATAATCACTCATGCAAGTCCACAGATCGAGACCGTCATTAACAGGTCACTTTAAATGTCGTAAAGAGAACATAAGTGAATATTTCTGCTTTGGGTTTAGTTTACCCTTCAGTTTACCCACATTAACAATTTAATATTTGATAGTTTGTCGGGAGGAGGCAATTGACATTTTTTTATGAAATCGAACCTTAGTTAACTTATTTAACTCTTTAACATTACACATCCTTGTGAAATTGATTATTTATAGTCAATTATCTATCATTTCTCCATTAATCCCTCAAATAATACAAAACAAAAAATTATAAATTCAATAAAAACCAAGTAATAATGTTTACATTAATAGTTTTACTATTCTTTTCAATTGTTTTCTTTATTGCCGGGATATCAAAACTGACAAATTGATTTAATATTTGCGAACAGTCAACTAGAAGCCCAACGAGATAACGAGTTTAAATTTCAATAAATCTTACTAAGATAGTGATTATTTTGATTATATAGCTTAATAATTTCTTGCCAGTCCTTAATGAGCAGAAAATAAATTTGAAGTCATTAAATATGTAAAACACACTTTAAATCGTTGAGATGAATACTGTCCAAATATATTTTTAGAACTTGATTCAGTTCCTTTTAAAATTTCTAAAATCTTTAAGCAGTGAAAATAATTTATGTCTATTTCAAAAATTAAGATCATTTAAAACGAATAAAATTCTTACAAGTTCCTAATAATAAAGTTTTGATTTCCTCTGATTCAGGCATATCTAGAAGTGCATTTGATATCTTTTCGCGAATAATTGCAATCTTATCAGCCCAGTCTGTTTCCATTTTAAAACGAGATGACACCCATTCTTTACAACAAATAATTAATTGTAAATAAATATATTCATATAAATAATAGTTCAAACCAACAAGTTTTCCAGAATGTATATCAATACTTGTCATTTTAATTATATTGACTTAATTTCTGAATATTATGAATCTAAGTTTATAGATAAAATATTTATATATCAATTTTTATAAATAACACCGTATAAATTTTATACGAAATCAAAATTTAATTTTGAAAGTTTATATATATTATTAAAACGAGTATCACATTAATTTTAAATTTAAATTAATTTTAGTATTTTATATATTTAATATAATAATGACATTAAAAACTTTAACGATTTATTTAATAACTTTTTTTACTATTTATAAATTACATTTAGTTCATTTTTAGGAGACTTAAATCGTAATATTTAATTCAATTTCCTTTAAAGGGCCATATAATCAATTATTTAAACACAAGCTAATTTAAATACCCTAACTCTCCCTTCTCAAGATTTTCTCAGCCTATTTAGTCAATTGCTTCTTTTTCGTTTCCTCTTGGAAATTGATGGGGATAGAAACCTGATGATTTTGTATAGGCCTCCTACCTACATACTGCCCTTGTGTCTGCGATACAGTTCTTTACATAATTATACTTCCTTCCCCACCTCAAAAACACAAAGGCATCTCTTTGTCGTGTTTGCAGCTTTCATATTATCTACAGCTTTATATGAGTTAAATCTAACAACTTCCATTGATTCTCCTCATGAGATACATATTTGCTTCAAGTTTGCATGTAAATAAACACTTCGCCCATAAATTATCTCAAGTGGTGATAAACTCGTCGCACTCTACCTACTGCTATTTATGCTGAACTCTTCTTCGTAAAAGCTTTTACCATTTCTTCTCTTGACACCCATATTCCAATGTCACTGTCGTAAGATCTTTATTTGTTCTTTTCAATTTATCCATTAAATTGATGTTGGTAAGGTGATCTAAATTCCTGTTTGATATCAAGTTTTTGTAGTTTCTCTCTTAAACACATTCTTTCAAAATTGTTCTTTGGTATTCTTTGGTATTCTTCGGCATACTTACAACTTTAACTACTAATATTTATTTTAAATATTGATTTTCTTTAATTATTTATTTCTTAACTTTGTTAAGGTCCGAGTTCTGTGGGAAGTAGGAGTATCCTTATTGCTTCGATGAATGCTGAGAAGTTCAAACCATAGTTGTACTAAACTGTAAAACAATTGATCGAAGTAGAAATAGCAGTGTTGGACTGCAACGTTGATGGTGGCTTTTACGAATATTAAAATTGAACGAAAAGAATGACATTCAGCTAAAAAAGAAAAGATTTTAAAAGCACGTTTTGCCAAAAATCCTGTTTAAAAATTTTGTTAGTTGAATTGAAGAAAGGAATTAGGATCGCTGGAAAATAATAGTTGCAGTAATAAAACTATATATCATCCAATTTTTTAAAATTGGAAATCCATTAAATTTTCACATGAATTCTGAATAAATCACATACCAAACTCCTTTTGGTACTATGATGATATTTACACTTAGACACAATCATGGATGTGAGATAAATATGATATCACTAATCACAGACATTTACACGTAAAATCCGGAATAGATATCATAGGCCACACGTATAACACTATATATTTTTTGCATATTTCTAATCTAGTATTTTCAAAATGGTAATACCTCAGGGTGTGATTCCAGAGAAACGAGACAGTTCCAACAAATAGCAATTGTATTGGATCTCAACCCGATACAGATACTCGAAATCAAATATGAGTAACTAATGGTGAAGTATCAACGAATTCAACGTCGTTTACTGTCCCAATAAGCTGATAATAGAAAGGAGAGCTCAAAGATCACTCATCTCGGCGCAGAGCTCTGCAATTTCGAAGATCTTTATGGAATTCGAAATTGAAGGCTAGAATACCAGGTCAACAGGTGGTACAACAAATCAATCTGATTCCGAATCACCATTTTCTAGTATAAGAACCTCAAATCTCTTAGGCTTTGCAGACAAAATCCCACTAAATCAAACTTTGAAAAAATAAGCGACGCGGTAAAAATGTTCAACTGAATATAAAAAAGCGAAACCACATGAAGTTACGACAACTAGGCAAAGAGCTTCATCGTCTTCTTCTCCATTGGATGTTCATCAAGTAAAACAACTTTCAAGTTTTTAGGACTTATCACTCACAATGACTGTAAATATCGATCCTGCATTTTAAGCAACATGTGGCGATGAAGGAAGATCAACCTCAAACAATTCCGAGACTCAGTGTGAAAGGCTTAATAAATAACCTGACTTCAAGGAAGCATTTCCAAAAACCGCTGCCCGTCGGCATCGACGTGATCGATAATGAATAAAATTTAAGTTGTGAATTTTATGTGTTAATGCTTTACTTATTGTGTGATTATATTATTTTTTTAGGATTGTTATGAATCGTAATAAATATTATCTTTAACTTGATTGTGCATTAATTCTTACAATTTAAATTATTTTTAGTAAAATAGGTAATAAAATTTTGGAAAATTAAATCATTATAGTTAGATATTACTCATGAAGGTCTAAAAACCATCCAGAACTGATTTTATCGTTGATTCTAAAAAACGTTTTTGAGCTGTAGCAAGTATCCTATCGTGCAGGTTAACCTTCGAGTGGGCGCGCAGCCGTAAAATTTACGGTCGAACTTATTAATAAAATGCTCGCCCGCTCAAAGGTAAAGCTCAATTACATTTTTTAAAATTATTAATAATTACTAAAATAGTGTATATTTGTTGCAAACTAAATGACCTAAAGTTTACGGCGCGCGCTCGCTCTTGTTAAACAAAAAATTCGCACCGTTCAAAGGTTAATTTCTTTAACTCATAAAAGGAAAGGTGGACAAATATCGATCTGTTAGTCGGAGAAGATTGATGAGTAATAAGGAAAGCGTAATAATGTTGAATGCGTTTAGGTACGAGTCAATGATAAGTCACATCATAACCCTAGAAAATTGAAATTTAGGTAATCTGAAACATTTAGGTAAAAATTGCAGCTTTGGAAACCATAAATAAATTGATTGCAACAAGTGAAATTAGTTCAAAAGAAAATAAATAATGAGTTCATTTATTAAATTAAAATTCTTGGAGTAACCTTTGACTTATATTTGCGATTCCATAATATATTCTTTATCGCTTGTTGAAGAATAAATATCATCAAATGCGTTTAGGAAACTCATATTATTATCCAAATCTTTCGTTGATAGCGCCATTGATGATCCGTCCACATCTTCAAAGGTGACAACACTTTCACTGTCAGTGACTTGAGGAATAAATTCGGTTTCTTGGATTTTTGAATTTTCATCACCAAACTAAATTGAAATGATTTTATTTTTAATTTAATTTTTATTAATTAATTATTGCTTAACGAAATAAATATTTGACAAAAATAAACAGAACTGAATATTTAAAGAGTCTTTGATGAAAATGTCTGTAATTCTTTTCAAAAACTCTTCATTCATTCTGAACCTGTTAGTCAGTCAAAGCCGCCCTGGTGCCAAATCATCTTGTCACCTTTCCAGAATTATTTTGAATAATCTATCATGACAATGACAGAAAATACATGATGCTATTCTCATTTTTGGAAATAATATATTGAAATTTTTAAATAAAAATTGTAGGACTTCTAAACATTTCAATTTTGGTTTAAACTTGCAGCTGAGCAAGAAAATTTTAAAATAAAATGAAATGATTGACCGATGGTACTTGTCAACATCCTAATATTTTGCGTCCTTGATGCCTAGATAAACAATATTGTTTTCTGCTCGTCAATATTATGAGGGAGTCCAAGTTTAGTATTATTTTATCACTGTAGGGGCTGATATCGGATATTTGATATCTAGGAATACAGACGGAAAACTTAAGACAGATAATCTTAAATAAAATTTTCCGTCATGTTTAAATCAAATAATTTTTAAATAATGGGTTCTGGAATAAATTCAACAAAACACTATCTAACCAATTTATTAAAATTTGTTTACATCAACTATGATAAAATAAAAAAAATCAATTTTAACAGATTAAGGAGTGATAAGTATGGGATTGGGATGAACTATTTTGTTAATCGAGCTAGTTTCATTCAGGAAACCTCAGGAAAAAGAAATTGTTACGAGTGATTTAAAAAATTAAGTGTGTAAACTTTGTTAGTTTAATTCCGATTTGCCATTTTGATTGAAGGTTAATAGGTTTGTAATTTTAGGAAAAAGGATTGTGAAATTGATTTTAATTCCCAATCACAAACAGAAAAAGAAGCTTTCCATAGGACGAGTTACCAAATTGTTGATTAAAAATAAAATCTAATTTTAAAAAAATAAAATTTGTAGGTTATCTGATATAAAACATGTAGAGTCAGATTTATATTATGTTTTGGTCGAAAAAATGCATGAACTAAAAATTTATATAGTTTCTATTTCAGACTAAATGTTTAAACATATTCAAGCTGAGAGAGAGTAAGAAGAAGTTTTGTCTGCAAAAGTGTTGTACACGGTATTTAATAGATATATGAAAAATTGAAATTATCATAAAACTATTAACTTTTATATAGTAGATCAAATCTTCAATCGAATCATTACGATTTCCTTGAGTTTCATTGTAAGATTGGTTCGCGGATTCCTTGTACCGAGATTTTTCGTTTAATGAGCAGACAAAGACAAGACGTCGAATAAAGAAACAAATCACCATATAAATTATCTATAAGTTTTAATAAGTAAATTAATATAAATTTTAAATATAAAACATGAAATTTGAAACAGGCTGGTTAAAACAAGACTTTCGAAATTAAAATGTCATTAAAAATTATTTGTACTCTTCATATTTTATTCATTGAAATTTTTAAAGAAATTTTTTAACGACTCGCTCATTTTTTCTAGGTAATTGTTAAAATTTAATTATTAAAACACCTAATTATTTAAACTAGTAGTAATTTTAAAATTTCAGGTTATAAAATAAAACAAAATTGCATATTAAAAATTAAACTAATTTAAATTTGTTTATACTAATTTAAACTAATTTAAACTAATTATCATTTGCAGGTAACTGATGCATAAAAGTAGAAAAAAATAACAAACTTTAGATATAAATTATTTTTTATTTTTATTTATCTGTTTTATAAATATTTAATATGTCAAGTTTGTTATTTTTTCTACTTTTATGCATCAGTTACCTGCAAATGATAATTAGTTTAAATTAGTTTAATTTTTAATATGTACTGTGTATATCGTTTTTCAGGAAAATAGTACATCTCAAAAAAACACATTGGGACTTATTACCATGAATTGTCTTATTTTTTCATGAAAAAAAATTACATTTATTCAAATATAGATATGGGATCTTCTGGAAGATCGTCATTTCTATCCAAATCCCGAATTCCGGCAATTTTATGGTTTATTTCCGGCTAAATCTTGTTTTTGTGGAAATAAGGCAAATAAATGTGTTTTTTCATTATCATTATGTAATTAACTATTTAAATAATTTTCATAAAAAATTGTCAGAAATTTTAAATGATGCGTTTCAACTAAAAAACTTGTCCTGCCATCCCATTAACAAAATCCTTTCTAACCTCCGCTATTTCGACAGCACAAAATACAAATATCGTCCATCGGTTGTTCGTAACAATTGTCAGTCCACCGAAAACCATAAGTAAAAAATTCAGAAACCATAAAAATATCAACAAGATAAACTCTAAAAAATGTATTAAGAATTATCTAAAATAAATAAATATGATTTTACCTGTAATATTTCTCGATCCCAAATATATATCATCAAAGGATTTCCAAGTTCGAATCCGGCAGAGTGAAATAACGATGAGCACTATCAGCCAGAAAAATATTATTACAACGGGAATTATTACAACGCATGTACCGATAATGACGTCTTTAATAAAACATCTTAAATTAAAATATGGATCAAAAAATTTAAGAAGCTATTTCATACATGAAACCAAAACTATTAACATCGCCGATTACATCCGACACCGTCAAACTGTTGGAAAATTTAACGTATAGAGTGACGCCTATGATAACAATGGTTGTCCATGCAATGGGAATTCCCATCCCAACTAAAACATATGTGCAATATCTATTTTTAGAATTGACATTATTGATAGCTTGCACGTTGAAAATGGCAGTCATGTATACTAAAGGCCAACCACACGTAAACGTTAGAGAAGCATATAATATAATGCTTATGATTATGCAACCAACGTTCAAATTAGGGGCGATATTTGAAAAAAGTACAGCTGGACTTAAAACAATATTTATAACGTAAGTTACCTAGAGTTATAGAGATAAACTTTAAGGCAACGCAAGTAATTTATATTTTTTGCCTTACTCTTATGCATATACCTAATATCAAATAAAAGGCGAACAAAATTGTAAAAAATGTATTTCTCTGTTTTTTGTATAACATTACCATTAAACATATCAAATGAGATACCTAAAAATATTAATTAAAATTATTTATAATACTAAACTATCTATTGAACTAACTATAGATAAAGATTCACTAATATAAATAATTAAACGATCATCACTCGATGGGGAGGGGTCAACTGTGACATAGCTACTAAATGTAGACATGTGGGAACAGTTGCAAAACATGCTTGACGAATCATTTAGGGAGATAACATCATACCTTACAACGTTACAGTAACTGTCAGTCCATGATTCATCTATCCAAATACCACATCTATATTTAAATAATTAAATAAAATTAATTGATAGGCAATACTTTATTTTAATGGAATCAGACATTTCTGAAGTCAAAGGAATTTTGAACACTACCGAACCCTTACTTGGAACTCTGTTACTGGTAATGTGGAAAACTGTTATCTAAATGGAAAATAACTATCAAAACCTATTATATCTCTTCTAGACTCTAGGAGTGGACTCCCATTCAGTTAATAATGAACCTTATTAGAGGTCCCAATTTTAATGAAAATATTTCTATTGAAATTAATTTTTTTCTCAAAAGAAATTGATAGAAAAATAACAGAAATCTAGATTTGTTGTCAAAACAACTACTTTGGATCATAACAATATTTAAAGTGGTGCAGCGACCTTGCCACGCGGGACTTTTGTGTGCCGACGTTAGGGCGCCGACTTTTGCACACAGATTGAAGAATCACGCTAATATACTGTAAATACAATTTGGTAATTTTCTTATCTTATTATTATCGACAAGCAGTTTCAAAATCGAAATTCTAACGGCTAAGAGAATGACGAATAATAACAAAGTGTCGAAACGCTAACATACTTTATATAAAATTAAAAAATCACATTCATGAAAATTTCGCAAAATGACCAATTAATCAAAAGTAAGATGTAGCTTTGGCAGAAAAGTTATCTTAGTTATGTAAATTTCTTTAAATGAGCAATCAATAATATAAAATAAACTTATTTTGTGCTCAACCGTCAGCGCTCAAAAGTCCGCGCGGCAAAGTCCGGGTGTCATTTAAAGTATACGCAAACTTTGAATTTATAAGTCAGATTAACGATGTAAAAGATTTGAAGCAAAACTCCAAGGTTTTATTCAAGGACCCCGTTTTCTATAAGAATTTAATACTAAATTCAAAAGCAAACTGTTTAGATGCTTCCACAATTTTTTTTGAAGTATCAGAATTTGGAATATTCTGCATATTTTATTTCCCTTTTACAAGTATATATGACTACTCTTTGAGACGAATGCATTATAATTATATCATGTCTTTAATTGTCAACTCTTCCTTTTATTGTAATAACTTATAATTCCAAGTTACAAAAGATGGCATTTGTTAAGGTCTCTAAAATCTGTTAGGATCTCAACGTGACTGGTATATATATATATATATATATATATATATATATATATATATATATATATATATATATATATATTTATATTATTCAGTTTTAAAATATAAAAGATTTTATTTTAAAATCTTTTTAATCTTTATTAAAATGTATTATTTAGATTTATTCATTTTTAAATGCTGGTGAATTAAATTTTAAAATCTTTTAAAAATTTGTTTAAATTTTGTCATTTATTAAAAACATTCGTGGGAAAGGAAGAAAATCAGCAGAAAGAGAAATACTTTGTGAATTTTGTATTATGAATGATTTGAATCTTGTTAAGATCATAATATTTAGTATTTTATGAATAACTTTGCGAAAATTGGCTTACACCATTATTTATTAAATTTATGTTTATAAACATATATATATATATATATATATTATTTCTAACTTTAGATGCAAGAATAAACTTTGATTTTCTTTGAATCCAAATATCGCTGTTTAATTGAACCAATTCTACCGCGCAACACTTATTTTAAATTATAAATTTGATTAATAAAAGAAATAAAGTTACAAGTTCAGGATTTGTTGACATGGTCAGGAAATGAGTTTCAAATGAAATAATTTGACTGAACCTGAAAGCACTAATTTAAATTTCTTTTGTAATAAACAAAATCCACTTTGATACGTTTTTCATAAATAATTTCAAATGAGGTTTTTCAATTTTTCCGAAATACAAACCGAAATTTTCTGGACATTTGGACCATGTCCTAAATTGAAAATAATTTAATATATTTTTAACTTTTCTTCAGATAGAAATCTCGTTGAAGTGAGTAATGAATAAGTAGATGGTTATAAGAGACTAGGACCTCAAGATTTGAACACCTCTTTAACTTATGTTCAACTGGAATTGGATGATTTAGATATTCTTTTAATGATTTGATAAAAATGCCAATTATATGATTATTATATCCAAATTTTTGTAATCAGATGAGGAATTATTTAACATTTTAACTTTTGAAGTAAAAGACACTGGAAATTAAAATAGGTTTTACAGTATATAAATAAAATAAATAAAATTTTATTTTTTCATCTTTCATCTAACTTTCCTTTAGAACTTCACTTTTTATTGTTTTTACTTTTTTTTTATATTTTAAACAAAAAATAAATATTGATCCATAGTCAAATGAAGATATGAAATTTGCAAAACAAATATTAAATAAATTTCATTTATTAATTTTAATATATATATATAATATTCCAATTAGTATTTATAGATATTATATTAATATAATAATTACAATTTCTAATTTAGTATTTTATTAAAAGAGAATTTTTATTTTTATTTTTATATTCTATAAATATAATCAACACAGAGTTTAGGTCAAAAATTCTTTTTATTTTAAAGATGTTTTTGTTGAATTTTTCATTTCGATGCAAAATTCATATGTAGTTTATATCCAAAAACATTTGTACGCATTACAAAGTTCAATATAGTTATTGTGTCGTTGTAGACACCATTTCCAAATTCAATCTGCAATAAACAGAAAATATATGCATTGTCTATATTGGGACATATAAATATTAGTAGCACGTATTCAGAATCCTGGAATAACTGTGAAATAAATCTGGATCTATCCACACCCATTAAAATTTTAAATGAACATACAATTTTATGTATTAACTTTTTTTATCAAAAATGTTTAAAGCTCTTAACTTTATAAAATAATATTTGAAATTATGCGCTTAATCTTTCAAAAATTTAGCACAAATATTCTCATTGATATGTCTTTTTTTCACCAAAAACGAATATTTATTCTGTTTAAACTATATAATTTTTTTCCAACGAAATAAAATGTAACATGATTGTCAGTTGATAGCAAATTTTTTTGGAAATGGTGTATCTTAAATTTGTAATTAATAGGAGCATAACCTTTCGTTGATAGATTTTTTTCGAATTTTTTAAAATTTCTTTTACCAAAACCGTAATTTGTCTTTGAAGCTGCCAAATTACTAAAGTGGAGTACTAGAAAATCTGTTGAAAAGCCGATTAAAAAAAATTAAAAATGTAACGTGGCGAGAGCAGCGTTCAATTGGGAAAATGCCAACATTAGCTCTATTCAAATGGAATCTTTTCATAATCGCAATGTTCTCTCAAGGTGCAATTTAACGAGCACATAATAAATATTTATATAACCTATACTAATCATTTCTAATTAACTGCAATTGGTGTTGAACTCACTGCATAACATATTGATTGCATGGGAGACATTGACACCCCCCCCTTCCCTTCCCCAGAATGGGTCACTGATAATCTCTTTGAACTTATACATATATTTATCAAAAGGTAGAAATAAATGAATATAGTTTTACTTCAAAATATTGTCACATTTCACTTGATTAGCCTTTTCATTAACAAGCTTTTCCAGAAGCTTTAAATATTTGGAAAATCCGACAACTTCATCTTTGCGCAAGGGATTCGATAAGGAACAAAATATGTTTAATAAATGTTCTGTATATACATTATCCTGACCACTTAATACATTATTAATTAAAAATTTTAATTTAAAAAACTAACTCATTGGAAATTCGATTAATAAATTGTTCTAACATTTCTCCAATAATGACATTATGATAAACTGTTAGCACGGACCTTTCTATAAGCCTCTCCAGAATCACAAGAGAATTTATTAAGCTTTTTACATCGAAAGAACTTAAAAATTTATTTTTTACAAATTCTAATAAAGTTTCTAGAAAACATGCCAAGCTAAATTTGTAAATTTAATTTTAGTTCATTTTAATCAAGAAAACCTTCCTGACGAGGTGCTATCTTGTAGAAATAAGACCTGAGAGGAATTGTTCATAAACTGTAGTGCAGTTGAGGAAATTTCACTACAGAACTGAAAGAAATAAAGATTTCAAATATTTAAAAGCAATAATAATAATAATAATAATAATAATAATAATAATAATAATTATAATAATAATAATAATAATAATAATAATAATAATAATAATAATAATAATGTTGGGCCAGGACTGAATTTTGTTTAAATGAATTGAAAATAGCACACAAATACAACATGCAGATTTTAAATCAGACCCACAAAACATCAAATAAACCACCTAAAAAAATGTGAGAAAGATATAATTAAAATATAAAATCAAAAACATAAAAATAAATTAAAATAATAACAAAATGCACCAAGATCGGCACGAAATTAACATAAAAATAACAGAATAACACAAAGATTTGACCAAAAAATGACAATTTATGTAAAAGCAAAAAATTAATGAATAAAATTGAATTAAAATAAAATATTTTTGGTTGGAAAAATTCAATTAAAAATTTAAGAAATAAATTGTCAAATTAAATTAAGAGAATAATTAAAATTAAAGTTAGATAGCACAAATAATTTCAAGGTCAAATTTTGTTTTATCGCACTAAAATTAACACACAAGGTTAGGGTCTTAGAACATGCATATATACCAATTCATTTTTGCAGAATTTAACACTTGTGAGGGATCACTTTTTCTCGTAAAAAACTCTTACGTTTTTTATCAGAAAAAACAGTATTGTATCACAAGCGTCCGGAACGGTCTCGAACTATTATTAGCAGGAACTATCTAAAACTATCGAAGTAAGTATGAGTTATGAGCAATTATATGAGTTCGAGAATATGAATTTATTGATTAAATGACTTGTGATGAAGCGAGTAAACAATGTTTATGCAAATGAACTTTCGATTACTATGTGAAATGTCAAATAAACAATTTTATGCATCAAAGCTTTTACCCAATTTATATGGTAACATTTATTTATTATTTTCCGGCCCACAGCCAAAACAAATTGCAAGTTAGTAAAATCACACATAACTATCGAGTTCGTGCCCGTGAGAGACCTCGCCGTGAGTAACGACGGGCTCGAACGTCAAACCATTGAACTAAATAGCGAAAGAGGGTAGCTCGAGAGTGGGTCTTTTGGCTCAACTTTCTTGCACTCAACTTCGATAAAATCGACATAAAATTTTAAAAATCAATCGGCTCAAAATCACTAACACCGAGTAGTCCAGTGGGCACTCATTAAATACAATGTGAACACAAATAGATCATAAGGAAAAAGAAAGGGAAAGGGTAGCGCGGAAAATAGCGAAATCGTTTCAACAGTTAAAATGAATATCCATCGGAAAAAGATTAATCCAAACGACCAAAATCACGAAAAAGAATTTTTAAAATAATATATAAGAATTAAAGAAATTATGTTGAATTGAGACGGAAAATATGGGCGGAACGCTGCGCCAATTTTCCGAATCAATGAAAAAACTGTAGAATAAGGATGGAGTACTGCTAAATTTTTATATAAGTAAAATATTTTCATAAAGTTGATGAATAAGGACGAATCACTACAAAAACTTAATAATAATTATAATAATAATAATAATAATAATAATAATAATAATAATAATAATAATAATAATAATAATAATAATAATAATAATAATAATAATAATAATAATAATAATAATAATAATAATAATAATAATAATAATAATAATAATAATAATAATAATAATAATAATAATAATAATAATAATAATAATAATAATAATAATAATAATAATAATAATAATAATAATAATAATAATAATAAATATAATGGCAATGGTAGTAATAAGAATAATAATAAATGTAATACCAGTAACGATTAATAAAGGTAACACATATAATAGTAACGATGATAACGATAGTAACAATAATAGGGAACATAGTAGTGATAATATGGATAAGGGTAAGAGAGATAATGTGTGGATATTTAACATAACAAAGGGTTTACAGGCCAGAGAAAAATCATCAACACGGATAACGTTAATAAGGTCTAAGCGAATGGACATAAAGATAAATGATATGAGAGTATAGGTTAACATTTGAAGAAGATAGGAGAATAATGGGACCTTAAAATCGAAATCGAGCACAGGCCTTCTATCGGCAGCTCGTGTGACCCATGGATTGTTCGGTCAATTATAGCATTAGTAATAGCGCTCACTTTTTACGGACGATTCATCCACTCGAACACAGTTCCAACGTTGCTTAGCAACGGGTGCCGAGTGGTAAGCGAAAGATATTTGTATGGGGTTGTCTGGGTAACAACCATATAGTCTAATATATCAGTACCCAGAAACCAACCAGAAGTTAAAAAGACCTAGAATGAATAAGGCACATGTACCCACGGTGAGTTAGATCACCAGCAGTTTTGTTGATAATATTCACCTTTTCCTGACGACCATCCACTAAAATACATTTCCAACGTCACTTGTGATGAGTGCTTAGTAATAACATTTTATGCGCATACCTGAAAAGGATCCTTTGAAGTTGTCCACCTGTTTTTTATTGAGTTTTCGGTTATTTACCCAGTAGTTAAATGGAACAGTGCAGTTGATAATAGCAATGTATCTTAAATTTTATCATTTAAAATATAAATCGTTCAATTTTATAAATCTAGATACAGAGTTTGATTGGTAATTTTATTCAAGAGACCAAAATAACAATCTTACCAAGAAGTCGCGAGGAAGCCATCCATCCTTTATAAATTCGTTTGAGAGCATATTTAATTTCAGGGTTGAAAGGACGTGTGACAGGTTTGAGACAAATTTAAAATCACTTTTTCTTACAAGGCTTCTCGCGGTTATATTTGATTCTAAAAATTTTAGTTTAATTTAAGTTCAATTTATAATACAAATACTTAAATTTTTTTCATAATTTTTAATTTACAACGGATGAATTTAATGGGTTATCATGCTTAAGCTATGATAAAGTGATAAAGTAAATGATAAAGTAACAGCTTTTACAACCAAATTAAAACTAAAAAAATTTAATATTGTCACCGACTACAAGCCAGAAACCTGCACGTGCTCGGGATAAAGTTAGGCCCTAGAGCCGATATTTTTAAATTTCATTTGGGTTAGTGTCGGGCTAAATTTTAAAAATTAATAAAAATTTTTTTCTTTATAAATTTTCAAAATAATTTTAGTTGCTCCAATGATGAATGAATTACAATAAAAAATACGTTAGTAAATTTCCTTGCTTACATAAATTTAATTTTAATTAGCCAAAATCATGGTATTTTGATACCATAGACTTGAAAATCTGTACGAACTTCTTGATAAATATGATCTCGTCTAATACTGGTTTTTATGATTAGTTTTTGACAGAAAGAATTGTTGTTGTAACCGATTTAAACGATTACAACACATTTCTGCGGTATTTAAATAATACAAGCAATAAGCTACTTCCTACTTGCGCCATATTGATACATAAATAATATTGGGTAATATACGAATCATCTATGATAAATATTTAAATACAAAATAAAACAATTATTTTTTTAACTTTAAGTAATTTAAATTTAGTTTAAATTTAGTGGTTCTGGTAATTAACATCTTAAAGACACGCTGGATATTCGCTTGTGTTCACAAAGATCGTCTGTGCATCCCTCAAACTGGTCAAATAGCACATGAGCATGATTACACAATTTAAGCCTAGTTTGCCGGGCTAATGATCAATCAGCACATTACACAATAAAATTGCATTGTGAATGCACTGACACGACAAAGCTTTATTGAAACTATGGCCAAATTACTAAATGCTTTTCTCATTAAAAATAAAGATTTTCAGAGGCCTCCGACTAGTTAGATTATAGCAGCATGCCACAGTGACCAGCTTGCTAATATATAGTTAAATAAAGAGGAAAAAGGAACCCAACCAACCCTTATCATATTAAAAAATATAAAATAAAAGTTATTTTCTAGCACCATGTTTTCTCTGGATTTGAATTCCAACGTATATTTTTATAATAAATAAATAATTAAATTTCCGAAAAGCTTATTATTTTAAATAATTCTTATTACTAGTTTATTAGAATTAAACCGAATGAGATTTTAATGACAAAATAATATATATTTTACTCCAAGTTAATTTTGTTAGATTCATCGAAATATCATTTATTAGCTAATCTTTCTGATTTTGTTTACTGTCAGCAAAATATTTTCATCTAAATTAAATCGATTTTCTTTATATATTACTAATTATTCTGATTTAGAATTATAATTAGGTTTTTAATAAGTATTTAAATTCAAATTTGAATCGATTTGGTAAATTGGAGTTCAATTAATGAGTGAAATTTAATTAGGACCATGGAGTATTTTATGATAAAATTCTTAACAGGAATTTTCGATTTATATTTGTTGTTATGATCAAGCTTGATTTAAAACCGAAAATTCATTCCACAATAGGTTCTCAGGTATGGTTACGAAGATACTATTATTGTGTTGTGGATCTTAATGTGTGATTTTGGTATTTTATTACTTTACCGGTCAGTACTTCAATGGCAAACATGCTACAAAGTTGATGCATAGTACACCAAGCCCCATTGAGATAAATTCCGCTATAATTCAAGTTGATACATAAATCAACTTGGCGGAATTTATTTTTTGTGAAAAAATAAATGCATTTCAGCCATTTTTAAATGGCTGCCAAGTAAGTTATTTTTTATATAGTTATATAACTTAAAGTTAAATTTTAATTGTTGAATTATGATTTCATAAGGAAATATGATCATAATTCAAGCTCTTAAATATAACTTTGATCAACTATTTCATATATATTATTATAAATAATATTTAGGAAAATTAGTAACAATAACTAATCTCCAAAATTATGTATTTTTTTCGGATATTATTCAAAAAATGTGAGTTAAATTATTTTTGAACTTATAAAAATTATTATTTGCATTAAATAATTATATTTTTTATACATATTTTAAAAAAAATAATCGAATATGTACCCAAAATAATTTGGTTTATGATTATTTTTTAAAACTTATTAATATAATTTAAAAATTTATGCTTTTTTCGGATTTCAGGTTTTGCTTTTTTTCGACAGAAATATCTGAAATATTAAATTAATTTTAGTTTTATTGGCAAATCTTATGAAGATACATCCTCATTTACTCGAAATTTCTTAGCAAAAACCTCAAAATTTAAATTAAAAATTTTTTCCGCCATTTTTCTTTCTAAAATTATCTCAAAAATGTCTATAAAATTATTTATTATAGGGGTTTTTTCAACTTCGGATGGCTATATGTTAAAAGTTTGCATGCATGTTTTATTATGGGTTGTTTTAATGTGCATTATTTTATTTCTCTATCACTTTTTGTGTCTCTATAGTTTAGGGTTTGTCTCATTGACGATTTTACAACCAACCTCAAGGTGAGTTGGTGTGTTTATAGGCTATAAATTTATTGATTTTCTTTTTATATTATAGGTGATTTATCTCAACTTCGCTTGGTGTAGTATAACATTCATACAGGCATGTGATATATTACGCATATTCACATATACGTGTCATAAACACACATTGCACAATCAAATTTATGCATTAATATTGCATCTATTGCATAAATGATTTATATATTCTAATGCACAACTTGAGCTGCTTTTATTGATGATCACGATAGTGACAAGAGAAATTATCAGGAATATCTTGAACATTTTTCATACTATATTTTATCAATCTCAAAATGCAAAAATATTTCTTCAAAATCATAGGTTTATTTTGATCTGTGTCATAGTAAATAACATTTACTTCCCCAAATCTTAAAAGACATGATGAAAGAAATAATATTCTACTTCATCCCATTCTAATCGATAAGATACCTCCAATCCATTCCAAACGGAGAATCATTGAATATCCATTATCTTGGCCTCAAAAATATTATTCACATTAATAATACATAACTCCTTAATAACTTACTCATTACCATTATAACCACAATATTAATAACATATCAAGACATGATTATAACATTTATTAAACAAAATTTATTGATACAAAAAATTTAGCCATACGAGGCAACGTTGACAACAAAAAATGTTGATATCAAATTTTGTTGTACACGATTGGTTTGCCAATTGTTTGTAGTTTTGAGATAAGTTGAGATGAATAATAATATCCAAATAAATCGATAATATGTATTTAATCAGGTTTAAAATTTAGTGCAATGTAGTATTCCCATTGAGAGTAGAAGTTTGAGTATTGACGTTTACTGCTTGATTGACATCCAAATACGGGATTTCATCTAGAACAGTGTTTCTCAACCAAAAACGTGCCGTGGACCACTAATACTAATTGTTGGTTATATTTTGCAGGAATACAAAATATTTAATGTACTATTAAATACATAAATTTCAGTTGTAAAAATTCACACAAAGTTTACAAAAAATAAACAATATATTTACACAAAAAAATGTGCATAAAAGAATAACAATAAATATTGCAAAAAACATATAATAATATTATAATAAAGAAGTACAACACAAAAGTAATCTTAAAATTGTACAAAACTACTGCATTTCTAATAAATCACAGAAAATAGACAATATACTAATAATTTTCATTTAAAAAAATTAAAGAGAATAAATAAAATAGAGAAAAATCCATAGTTGTATAAACATAATATACTTTTCATAAAGTTTAACTAGAAAAATATAAAAGTCAACCACTAAATTAATATAGGACAATTTATTCATGTTTCAAAGAATCCAGAGAGAGAAATGCACATTATGTAATTTTACGGTTATAGTTTTGTTGTAATATTTTATATGATTTATTTTATGAGGGGTAAACAGTTTAACAATATTCTGGCATTATTATCCTCCTATTCAACTCACGTTGCGGACCGGTAATTTATGGTTCGCGGATCGGTGCTGGTCCACGGACTACTAATTTGAGAACCACTGGTGTAGAAGATATACAGCAATAAATTTATTTGCTAATTGTCGAGTACCAATTTGATTAACCAGAATAGAATTAATTAATTAAATAAATTTATTTAGAATTTAAAACATACTCCATGATCATTGAGTTTTACGATTTGATACACGTTTATTTAAACCAGTGTTAGAAGACGGGCGCAGATTAAAAATTAAAATATTACATAGTAGGAGATAACAAATATTATATGAACATATATGTAGATCAAACAATGAATAATGATGATTGATGATGGCCATGGCAATAACAATTCAATGATCTTATTCTGACGATAATCCCAATTTATGGCAATTCATGACACTATGAGAATTTATGATTATTTCATTTATTTAGACAACCTGTGATTCATTATTGTCTATTTTATCATCTTGAACAATCTATAATTGATTTTGGGAATTTATGTTAACATTTAATGCAAGCTTGAGAATATTATTTATAATGATATTTATGAATTTATTTTTTATATTTTAAGTATGAGAAAGTGATAGCAAAGATAAATTGAAAAAATAGATAATTTTAAACCTCAAAGTAAATACAATATATTTAGTCTATGTATTTAATACACACACACACACACATATATATATATATATATAATATTATTAGATTTTTTCCTCAAGGGGCTAATTGATTAAATTAATTTTTTTATTTTGTTGATGAAAATCGTAAATTCGTCATAATTGATTGGCACTTTAGTGCCTAAAAAACAAAACCAATATAGACAATAATAATAATAATAAGGGTAAAAATAATAATGATTGACGCGAGGCGTCATTAAGTGAGTGAAAAAGACACTTTAAGTTTCAACATTAGCAAAATCTTTTAGTATATAAATTGAGAGATTTTTCAGTTATATCACCCAAAATTGTAAACTCAGAAGAGTTGCAAATTCAGTAGTTGATATTGCAACATAATTTTGAGCACACAAAATTACATAGCTGAGCTCAGGCAACTGCTAATAGAGTTAGCATAGGAAATACAATAAAAATATAAACAGAGTCATTATTAAAAATTGGTGAAGGTAAACATTATTTTTGTTATATAAGTGTTGTATTTAAATAAAAGTGTTTGAACCATTGTTGGGTATCTTATTTATATAAGATACCAAGTTGAGATTCTGGGAACCTCAACACCAATAATGTTTGCTCAAACTAGTTCAAACCAACGCTGTTTAATTTTCCGTAATAAATACTTCATATATTATAACACTGATATTTCAACTCAAACTCCTAAACTCTTCTTACAATTACCTCTATTCAACTAATTTACATTTCGGTGTACCGAATATTTTAGTATAATGATAATGCAAATCAGATCTCATCAATTTAATTTGAACATTAATACTTGTCAGTAAAGACTTTGGCTGATCCATAAAATCAAACTTTAATCATAAACACATTGTCAATACTTTTTCGCCTTTAATCAAATTTTTCCATTTTTCAGAACTACCATTGAAGTAAGACATATATTTTTAGTATCATCATTATAATTTAAAATAGTTTCGATTATTACCAAGCTTAATCTTGATATGATGAATACGTGAATAGGATCTTTAAATAAAGTATGAAAAAAGAAATTGTTTGGTACTACATCTGCAATATCGATCAAAATCTTTTCAATTACTATTGACAACTTTAATCTGAATAGTTAATACACTATCGTTTAAATCCATATGTTCAGTTTGAGAACTATTTATGTAAAATTTTAAATCGTTTACACTATCGGCAATTGAATTTGTGAGAAATGCTTCTTCAAATGCTCATTATTCAATTACTGCTTGAGCTGCTGATTTATCAAAAAGACAAATAGAATTTTCCAGAAATCATTTTTCAAAATAGTTCCATGTCCTTTCAGTCTATTGTTTATATACCTTCCATGTTTTCTGAGTTTAAGTTGAGAGCCTCCAGATGCTGTGTATCCAGGTTCCCCACTTTTAAACATGCTTGTAAGTTGCAACACCATGTATCTAATTTGATACAGCTGGTATCACATCGAGTTATACTTTGTTCATTTCAGATAATGCAATTTTTTTCAACGATGGTAATATTTTCTGATTATTCATAATCACATCCTTTGCATTTTTCAAACCTAAACTACCTATGTTTCAAAATTTTAAATGTAAGTCAATCATTAGTTTTTAACTAATCTGATTCATATAGTGAAATTATATATGGATTAATCATGTAATTTAAGGAAATATATAGTTAAATGAGTTTTTGAATTTTTTGAAAAGTTTATTATCATCTTGGATATTAATTTCTATACTGTTTATACATAAGGTTGAAAGTGATAAATACATGGAAATATCTACCACAATTTGAACCATTTTGTCGTGATCAAATTTAGCTAGAATACCAATTTCAGTAGAAGAACTAAAGTGTCACCAATAATTATAGGATTAATAATGCTAGTATATATGAACATTTATTGATTATGATTAAGTAATTTTGGTTTGCGTAGACCATCAACATTTTCTCGATATGTTTGGTCTTATAATTCAAGTGTATCATCCGAGTTTTAATCAAATTTAATTTTGGAAATGTTATCATTCAAGCTGAATTTGAACAATTAAGAGTACAAGTACTTTTTTGAGAGTATAATTCTCCAAATACGGCATTTTAAATGAATTTCGTATCCGTACGTTTTTCGTATTGTTGGTATATTAAATATTCGTCGATGGATAGATCTCTCGATCCGACTCCTCGTGTTCAATAATCAATAAGACAAAATCCCAACAAAGAAATATTTATTCACAAATTTTCACCACAAGATACAATTATTTGCTTTTCGTAAGCACCCTAAGAGTATCACGTAATAAGTCACTGCAATCGATTAACTTCTTTATCTGTTTATTACTTTCAACTCGTTTCTCAAACTCGTTAGCTTTTCCTCTTCTATCAATTGGCAACTTATTCTGTTGTCAGTTCCTTTTATAATTTTGGGTTGCTATTAATTTTGATTAGAGCTAGGGAAACAATTTTCTCAGATAGACAATTTATTGCCCATTTTGCTAATTCTGGAAAACCCATTAGGCTGACGTTCAGGTCGGCGGCCCTTGATTAATGGGTTCATCGGTAAATAATTTAATTAATTAGTTTGTTTTTGGGCTCCCGACCCTTCAATATACCTCATATCAATTTAATAGTATTTTATTCGTCTTCAAAATCAAATTTGCCACCGGTTACCACTTTTCCCCCCTAAAAATATTGATTTTTACTTTTTTCAAAATTTTAATTAATTTTAAATGATTTTGATAATTTTAAAATTTTATTATTTTTATTCATATTTTATTATAACCCCGACAGTATTTAAATCGAATTTAAGGACGCATTGATACGTTTTTCGGTATCAAAATTTCTGTTTTAGATACTAGCACAGAGTAAAACATCAATCGAAAATATACGTCCTTCGTTGACCAGATCCATATAAACAAAAGCGTATGCATACGTGTCTAGTAACGAAAGAGTTAAAGATGTGTGAACACTTGATTGATAGATATTTATACATCTAGTTAAGTTTTTCAATGTATTAATCATCAGTAAACGTGAATGTTTCTTTAACTTCATTATTTTATGATACCTTTATTTTAATTTCTTATTGCAAATAGCTGTTTTCTTCAAATAAACTGAAACGTAATATATAGTCTTCACTGGTAATAACGACATTTAGCTTATCACTACCCATTCGTCTGGCGTTTTAAATATTTTTAAACATTATTGTAAATGTCTATCCTTAAGTCAAGCCGGCGCTTACTACATGTGATGAAAAATACAAATGTATTTAATATTTCAGATATTCCAAAATAAAAATCTAAAATATTTTAAAGTAATAAGTGAGAAATATATGGTTTAAATTGTTTTAATATACTGTTTTATCAATTAATAAATTTGAAAGTTGAAAATGAAACATTAATTGAACAACATAAGAATAGATTATGGACAAAGGTCCTGTTCAAATACAAAATTAGGTCATATATTTTAAGATACTTTAAACTTCTAAATGTCCGATCACGATTTAAGTGCTGCAGAATACTTTAAGCAAATGTCCCAAGCTCAATTGCAGATGTTCGGTTAAAAAAAATAGTAGAAAATAAAATGGAAATTGTTAAAAATTAATTGAATGTTTATAAAAATAAAAATCGGTATTTTTTGGGGGAATGAAATGGTAAACGGTAGCAAAGAAAAAGTGGAAGATTGTAAAATAATTTTATGTTATTGGAAGAGGTATAACAGAAAAATTAATTCTTCTCATTTACCATTCAGGGTAATCCCATAGTTCAATTGAGAATCTTAGAATTGACAAATTAGGTGACCATATACATTAATCAAGGAAAGATACCATAATATTCATTTGTTTGAAATTTTTTCCATTGATGTTTTATTAATATTTCAATACAAAAAGAACAATTTCAATTAGATAGGCAAGCATGTTGTATTCACTTCAAATTCAATAAACATGTTGGAAGAGTTTTCATTTCTAAAAAGAAATACGCTATCGTTTATTTTCTTGAAACACTGAATTCATTATTTACTTTCCCTTCAGTTTTCTTATCGCCAGAAACAATATAAACGAGTGAGAGGAATGAAACAAGTTAAAAACAACAAGAAATAATGAATTGCAATATCAGGATGAAACATAAAATGAAGAAGTCTCTAGATTAGAAAGTAAATTACGAAGAGTATTAGTATACTACAAAAAGATTTATTTTGGCTATTATTAATTCGTATTAATTAAGAATACCATATATAAACTAACTTTAGAGATGTCTATTATAGTTTCCGTTTTTATCGGAGCTCCTAGTATTTAAAACATCCATAATTCCAAATAAGAATTTTAAATAATTCGCAAAAACTAAAATAGCTATTTTTTAAAACAACGTTAGTTAACGTTAGACAAAACGAAATCTTTCTAAGGATATTTTCTGATATATAAAGACGCTCAGCAGATTTTCCATATTCCACATTCATTCCACACAACATATTAATTAGTTTATTTTTGAATTTATTTAATTTAAAATATTATCTTATAATATCCATGCATTATAGTGAATCAGATTTCCCTCAAATATGAAAAATTCAGAAAAAACCGTCACCCGTTATCACGAGAAAGTGTTTATAAAATCGCAATGGGCCGAGTTCATGATGCGTTGATGATGAAGCCTGGAGGAAACCGAAACTTACCTGGAAGTCAACAAGCAATCACATCAACAAACAGATGATCTCCGTCGACGCCTGGACAATAATAATAACAACCTAATATAAGTATATACCTACGCTATGAAATGAAATCATTTGACTGATATAATTTATGAATATTTTCGAATGAAAGCCAGAACAAAGTAATAAAGTATTTTAGTTTGTAATGCATTTGTTATTTTATTTTTCTTAAATGGAAGTAAAAGCATAAAAAATAAAATCTTGCCAAGTACTAATGAAACCTTTTATTTTTTAACCAATCCAATTTTTTGAAATACTTCAAAAAATATTTTTATAAAACAAATTAATAATTTAAAAATAAAATTTTTAATTATCGAAAATCAAAAATTACCTCTGTTATTTTCATAAAGATCTTTTTTTAAGTTTTGTGTGAAAGTTTTGTCTAATTTATCGAATTTATTCAGAAAAAACCGGTTATTCTGTTCCAGAACTTGTGTGGAAAAACTGGTAAAGTTTGATAAAACATTTGCATATTTATTCACTAACTACATGATCACCAGTCAAAGTTATAAAAAAATCAAAAATATAATACTTACTAGAAAAAATATAAATAAAGCCATCCGCAATAAAATGGAATAAAATGTTCAGTAACTGAAAGCTATTAATTATTTATGTAATCTTTTCTCAAAAATCAATTCAGTACATTCTCTTTTGTTTAAATCTTTAAGAAATTTCTTAGTTTGAATAAGTATCTAAATAAATCACTTAATTTTTTAGTTTAATTTATTTAAAATTCTAAAAGGTTTTATCACAGTTTTGTTGTTGGGTATATTATTAGAGCTCTGAAGAAAAAAATCATTTTAATTATCAAACTTCTAACGAATTCCTAAAAATTTCCAACTATCCAACGAAATGCTAAAACATATTGATATTACAATAATTACGACATACTATAAATAGAGGCATTTATAACCCAAATTATAAAAAATTTCATGAATCCAAAGTAATTCGTTATTAACACTGCCATAATTGAGTTTTAAAGCCACAAATTGAGACTCTTTGAGGTTCTAGACAATAGATTTTACCTTTGTTAGATCAGGCAAACTGAAGGACATTCACTTGTTGACCAAAAGTTAAAGGATATTAAGTAAAATTGAGAGGGGACAGGTAACTCAATGAATTATCAAACATTTCTAGGACATTTATTTGGATGTTAGTAAGTAGTAGTGAACTCAAGATGACTCATAGTTTTTCTCATGAGCTCTCGATGACTCATCATTTTTAACCCCTGTGTGTGCAGTGGACATTATATAAGATCCTAAAATTTTGTGCTCCATTGTGTGTGCGTGCACGGGACATTTAATAGAAACCTTGAAGTTCTTTAAAAATACATGTATTTTTCTATAAAATTTTTCAAAACATTTGTCCAATCCCAATCCTAGCAAATATTTTATGACTAATACTTTATTTTCAAAGCTTTTCTAAGTTCAAACCCCCACTGGGTTTATAAAACTTAAGTAAAGATTTTCGAGCTTTTTAGGTATCATTTTAAAAGGTTTTCAGTGCAGTTTTTGAAGGTTTCCAACTGTGGTCATCACATGCAAGGGATAGAAATAGCGTATAGGTGTGTGCAATGAACAGATTCAAAGATAAAATCGATATTTTTAAGATAATTTTTGTGAATAAATATGTTATTATGTTTAAGTCTCAAAATGTTGGTGTGTGTGTGTGTTAAATCAACGATTCGGGGCAGTATTTATAGAAAGGGTTTAATGACAATATATGATACACGTGTGTTTCATGGTTGAAATATGTGTTTGTATAAAACTTAAGTAAAGAATTATCGAGCCTTTGAGGTATATTTTAAAAGGTTTTCAATTGAGTTTTCGAAGGTTTGCTATTGTGGTCCACGGTAGACAAGGGATAGAAAAAGTGTAAATGTGTGTATAAAGTTAAGAAAAAATTCAATATTTTTAAGATTGTATGTGTGAATAAATATGTTTTTCGTGTTTATGGCTCACGATATATGTGTTAAATCATCGATATGTGACAATATTTATGGAAAAGGTTTAATGAAAATATGTGTAATTTTTCAAATATCTATGAAATATTATTTTATGGCTCAAAATGTGTAAGATAAACGATCGATATGTGACAATATTTATGGAAATATTTATTCAAAATATTTGTAATTTTTTCAAAAATTTATGAAATATTTATTTTGTGGCTAATAATGTGTGTGTGTCTGTGTTAAATCATCAAAATGGTTCAGTATTTAATTAAAGTTTGAGATTGTTAAGAAAATGCATGTAATTTATGATACACATGTGCTTTGATTGAAATATGAGTGTTTGTTTAACCCTTAAAAGAAAAGTCATTGACAATTTTTAAGAAAATACATATAATAAGTGATCTAATTTAAAGAAAGTTATATTTAATACATATTTTCGTTAAAAATACAATTTATTTTTGATAATAAGGGCCTAAATAACTTTTAATCAAATATTTAAAAACCTAGTGTTAAGAGTCATAATAATAAAAACGTAAATAAATTTAGTTAAAAACACAATAAAATTGAAGAGAGGACAAGAAGAAGTGCACTATATTTTAAAATACAAACAAATAATTCATCCATTTAAAATCGAATTAAGTATCGAATTCAAATTGAAACAACATTTACGTAAAACTTTACTATATATTGTTTTTTCTTAAACATTTTAATGAATTGTGATAGAATTTATTAATTTGGAAGAAAAACATGTGGGTATCCAATATTTAGAATTATTTGATTACAAAACATCTCTACATAGATCGTTAGAACCCAACAGGTATTATTCCATCATAAAAATACATAAATTTTGGTATAGTATTGTTTTGATCATTTGCACTAAAAACCCTTTAAAATCATGCCTTAAGACCTCTAAAATCTTTACTTAAGTTTTATGAACACACACACAGACATTTCAACAATGAATTACACGTAATAATAATAATAATAATACTACTAAAAATAATAATATAAATAATAATAATAATAGTAATAATAGTAATAATAATAATAATAATAATAATAATAATAATAATATTAATAATAATAATATTAATAATAATGAAAATAATAATAATAATAATAATAATAATAATACTACTAATAAATAATAATAATAATAATAATAATAATAATATTAATAATAATAATATTAATAATAATATTAATAATAATAATGATAATAATAATAATAATAATAATAATAATAATAATAATCATAATCATAATAATCATAATAATCATAATAATAATAGTTTATCGGTTTACAATTTTCAAAGTTTAAAAGATGCAATTAAATGTCCCTTGAACACACACATCCACGAGGGATAGAAAAAAATTGCTTGTTTTAAAATTCATGAAAATTTTTGCTAAGGGGGTTTGGACTTAGAAAAATTTTTGAAAATGAAGTATGAGTCAAATAAAATTTTTGTTAATGTTGGGGATTGGACAAATATTTTTTTGAAAAATTTTATAGATAAATATATGTATTTTTAAAGAATTTTAAGGTTTCTATTAAATGTCCCGTGCACACACACTGGGGCACAAAATTTAAGGATCTTATATAATTTCCACTGCACACACACAGGAGTTGAAAATGATGAGTCATCCTGAGCTCACTACTAGCTACTAACGTCCAAATAAATGTTCTAGAAATGTTTGATAATTCATTGAGTTACCTGTCCCCTCTCAATATTACTTAATATCCTTTCACTTTTGGTCAACAAGTGAATGTCCTTCAGTTTGCCTGATCTAGCAAAGGTAAAATCTATTGTCTAGGACCTCAAAGAGTCACAATTTGTTTTTGATAAATGTTTGAAATGTAAAGCTAAAAATTTACTTTTTAAATTTTTAAAATGACATTAAAGTCTAGAAATATTAAATATTATCAAGTATTTAAAATTATAATTATAACTTAATAATTTTTATTTAATAAAATTATTATTACATGCTATATCTCTTAGAAATTCTCTGGTTTGGTTTTGTAGGAAAATATTACTTATTATAAGTAATGAGAGAAAATGAAAAGTTAGAAACTTTTTATATCAAATTTCATTAAATAAAAATCTTTAATAATTCAATTGACTCAATGAACTCAAATTAATGCAACAGTTTGTTTTACTAATCATTGTTAAACGATTTCAAAATTCAAATCAGATCTAAAGATATGCCAAATTTTAAGTCAAGATCACTTCATAATTATTCGACCACTGAACGAGCTATGAAAAGCAAAAATTAATTAATTGTGATTTATTGTTTTAAAGTGAATCATATTCAGATGTACCAATACCGAACAATCATAAATTGGCCACTCATGAAATATTTGATAACAGAGGGAAATTAAACACTGAAAAGTTGAAAACTCATTTTCTTCAAGAAGGCCGCGTAACTGAAGAAGCAGCTTTAAGAATAATAACCGAAGCAGCCAATATTCTTAGACGAGAAAGAACGATGCTTGAATTGGAAGCTCCAATAACAGGTTTGTACTAAACCTTTATTCCTTTCAATATTATTACAAAAACTTTAAGTTTGTGGAGATATTCATGGACAATATTTTGATTTGATGAAATTATTCGATGTTGGAGGCAGCCCATCAACGACGAAATATTTATTCTTAGGTGATTATGTTGATAGAGGTTATTATAGCATAGAGGTAATGTAATATTTTGATTTTATTAACTCCATCTCTGTTCTAGGTAGTATTGTATTTGTGGGCCCTTAAGAGCCAGCATCCAACCACGTTACACCTACTCCGAGGAAACCACGAATGCCGACATTTGACAGAATATTTTACCTTTAAACAAGAGTGTATGTAATTTATTTTTCTTAATATCAAAACAATATTAAAATACTAGAAACTGAAAGATATTATTTGTAGACATTTTATAACATTTTCAGTTTGTAACAATGTATAGAATCACTTCTATTTCAATATTTTGGTAAGTGATTCCTCTTTTTAATGCTATACTCTAAAGGGGCATCAACTCAATATATTTCTAGTAAATTGAATATTATACTCATAAAAATATGTCATAGCCTTTCTAAGTAGTTATTCTTTCAGTACAATAATAATTAACTTTTCTAATCAACTATTAATAATTTAAATTGGTAGTCTCCTTGATATCTAGGGTAATTCGGTGAAAGAAATATTTGTTTTGGCTTTAGAAATTCAATTAAATCTGACCTTTTTATAATATTTTTCAGGCAAAATTAAATACAATGACAAAATTTATGATGCATGTATGGATTCATTTGATTGTTTACCATTATCTGCATTAATAAATCAGCAATTTCTCTGTGTACACGGGGGACTTTCTCCCGATTTTCACAATTTGGAAGACATCAGAAGAGTATATTTGCACATATTTTCTTGGAAATAATATTGACAATTTTACAGCTAGATCGATTTAAAGAACCACCAGCATTTGGTCCAATGTGTGATATTTTGTGGTCGGATCCTGTAGAGGATTTTGGACAAGAGAGGAGCAACGAAAACTTTACACACAATACAGTCAGAGGTTGTTCTTATTTTTACAGTTATTCAGCCATTTGTAATTTTCTGCAAAATACAAATTTGTTATGTGTTATTAGAGCTCATGAAGCCCAAGATTCTGGGTATTTAATTTTATCGAAATTTCATTGTTAAACAACTTTTATTTAGTTATAGAATGTATAGGAGAAATCAGGCAACTGGATTCCCATCTCTAATAACTATATTTAGTGCTCCTAATTATCTTGATGTATACAATAATAAAGGTTTGAATTTCAATAATAATAATAATAATAATAATAATAATAATAATAATAATAATAATAATAATAATAATAATAATAATAATAAATAATAAACAATAGTAATAATAATAATAGTAATAATAATAATAATAATAATAATAAATAATAATAATAATAATAAATAATAATAATAATAAATAATAATAATTATAATAATAAGAATAATAAACAATAATTATAATTATAATAATAAACAATAATAATAATTATAATAATAATAATAATAATAATAATAATAATAAACAATAATAATAATTATAATAATAAATAATAATAATAAATTATAATAATAAATAATAAATAATAATAATAAACAATAATAATTATAATAATAATAAATAATAACAATAATAATAATAAATAATAATAATAATAATGATAAACAATAATAATAATAATAATAATAATAATAATAATAATAATAATAACAATAATAATAATTATAATAATAATAATAAATAATAATGATAATAATAATAATAAATAATAATAATAATAATAATAATAATAATAATAATAAAAAAAATAAACAATAATAATAATAATAATAATAATAATAATAATAATAATAATAATAATAATAAATAATAATAATTATTGCAATTATAATAATAACATTAATAAAAATAAAAAACATCATTTAATTTTGGAAATTAAAACTTTGTATTTCTGATTTAATTTTATCCTTTAATCTTTTTTTCAGCTGCTATCTTAAAGTATGAAAATAACGTAATGAATATTCGTCAGTTTAATTTCACTCCTCATCCATATTGGTTGCCAAATTTCATCGATGTGTTTACGTGGTCCTTGCCATTTGTTGCCGAAAAAGGTTAGCAAATTTCCTTTAAAAATAAATTATTTTTTCTCTTAAATACTTTGTCATAAATAAATATTTGATTCCAAATTAACTTTAAAAAATAAAACAAAAATATTTATTTTGAATAATAATTGAAAGGTGCAAAATTAAATATCTTATAAATTTAATTTTATGGTTACCGTTGAATCAGACATTTCTTGTTACTTCAAAGATATTAAGTGAATTTAATTGCAAAACATTTCCCATTATATCCCCGCCTCGACATTGATAGGATTTAGATTTGTGAACGTGAAGGAAATGGAAATAAATCGTTTTGACTCATTTTCTTGAATTAAGAGAAGAAATAATAGTATTTTTTAAACACCAAGGCAAAGAAGATTTATGTGAATTACTGGGAAATAATTACTGGTCTTCTAAGTTGTCATATTTATCAGGGATTTTTGAGCATTTGAATAAACTAAATTTAAGTTAAGTATGCAAGGAAAAATGAAAACATTTTATTTTCTACAGTTAAAATAATAGCTTTTCAGGCTTAAGTCAAATTGTGGAACAAAACAGTACAAGATGGTAACATGTGTATGTTTCCAAAAGCTGTGAAAATTCAAGGTGATGATTTATCTACCTTGTTTCAAGGTCATTTCATATATTATTTTCATTATTTTCCAGAATTATCAATCTTCCTTTGAGTGGATACGAAATCTCTTTATTGAATATCCACAAGATAAAAATATTTTAAAAGAATTAATAGAAATCCGTAATGACCGCACATTGTGACAGCAATTCCTCTGGACAGGAATATCAAAATATCAGTGAAAATGCAATTAAATTTTGTTGCAATTTTCAACATTCTGTTTATGCGAGTCAGGATTTTTTGCTTTAGTAAATATAAGGAATGTGTAATAGTTGTCAGAGATCAAACAGCTATCATCTCTCAAAATAAATTGTGTAATTTTTATATCTGTGTATTTTGCATACACAGTGTATAGATATTATTTATCTGTGACGTAAGTATTAAATCAACTTCGTCTTATATAAAAGACATTTGAATTCTTAATAAATTGTTGAGAACTTCTTCCTTTTATTAGTTTCTTTTTAGGCACAAGCTATCGTGGCAGTTAAACACTATGGATATGGAAAAGATTTTAAAGCCTTACAATGGCGAAGGAGATATCGGATCTTAGATATCCATTGGATTAAGAAACTGAAGCTAGTGGCTAAAATTAGAAAGATGGAAGACCTGCCATCTGTCTTGCCGCTATTACTCGTTTACGATCAATTATCGGAGATGGAAAAGGGATTGCAGATTCTACTGAGAGGATTCTAATGAACGCATTCTCAATAAATCCTTTCCAAGCATTTAAGCCTTTCTTCAGAGATCTTGGAATAACGAGGCAGTTGATGTGTATTTTGCTGATATTCAACGGCTAGCCACTCTGACAGACGTTTTCGAGGACAAATTAATAAAGAAAGCGTTTGTTGTTGGATTACCTCCTACTGTTTCCCGGAAGTTCAGGGCCTCCACCAAGATATCTGATCTTGAGCTGGTGGACAGTCCAGAAGAAACTGGATTAGTGGCAGTCAATCGAGGTCAGAAAACATTTAAATGCTTCAACTGTGGTAAGCCTGTCATCTGCGCAAGGAATGCAAAAAACCGCGGATAGAATTTTATTGTGGTCCAAGGGAAATACAGTTCAAGTTCCTGAACCCGACAGAAAAATAACTCGCCGGGAACTATTCGCTCTTTGTGGAAAATTGACAGGACATTATCCTGTTGCAGGATGGCTCAGAGTTAGTTGCAGTTATATTAAAAAGTGTGCTGAAGGAAGACTTTGGGATGATCTCGTCGGGGGACGTTGTGAAAAGATGCTGAGTGAAATATAAGCCTGAGTTGCATCCGAGGATCCTGTTAGAGGTCTTTGGTCGGTAGACTCGGTTAAACATAGACTATTATGGTGTGATGCCAGCAGTCTAGCGTTGGGGTTTATGCTAACTATCAACGATAATACCGTGAAAGATGCATAATGGCTCAGGAAGAAAGACGATTATTCTCGTATCAATGTTGCTGAGTTAGATTCTGTATTAAACGGATTAAATTTGACCTTGAAGTGGGGAATTGAAAGTTTAAATCAAATGATTGATTCCGGAACCGTGGTCGGTTGGCTTCGTATTGTGTTGACAAACGAAAAGAAGATCGGGATTCATGGAATCTCAGAAACATTGGTAAGATGTTGTCTAGGAATCGTTTGTGAAATTTTTGAGAAAGGAAATGTTAAATTGTCCGTTCACTTAGTGAAATCTATGGAGAATCGCGCTGATGGGCTGACTAGGGTACCACAAAAGTGGCTGAAGAGATTGGATCCGATGGGCTCTGCAACAATGACAGCTAAAGAGATCAAAGATCGCCACTGCAAGCATCATTTTGGGATTGATAAAACCGTTTACTTTGTCCAAGAAGAAAGCCCGAAAACAGCAGAAGCTGAAATAAAGACAGTAGTCATTAATTGTATTGAATGCCGCTCCATTGATCCTTCTCCTGTCAAATGGCGTAATGGATCGCAAGATGTTATTGATGACTGGACTAGGTTAGCTGTTGATGTTAAGCATTTCAACGGATACCTTTTTTAACAATGGTAGATTGCGGACCAGGTCGGTTCGCTACCTGGAGAAAGTTATCAAGTGAAGATTCTCGAATTATATAAAGGAATTTAAGAGAAGTGTTTAGTGAGCGGGGACCCGTAAAAGAGCTTCTCGTGGAAAATGGAGCTAGTTTTCGTTCCTATCAATTAAAAGAGTTGTGTTTAAAATGGGGCGTTAATTTATCATTTATATGTGCGTACTGGCCGTCCGGAAATGGAATCATTAAAAGGAATCAATCGCACAATAAACTGCACGGCTTTGAGGAGTCGCAGCAATCCTAGAGATGCTGAATTCTGGTACTATGTGGCCCCTTAGCTTAAAGGTGAAAAAAGGTCTGCGCCAGCAAACAGATTGTTTAACTATGGTTGGTGGTTTAATAAAGTGAATGTTTTGGATGTTCAACATACCAGTTTTTGTAAAACCTTACCCATTCAAATGCACCACCGTATGGCCAATGGGAACAATCAACAATCACAGGAATAAATTCTTCAACAAATATCGACGTAGACAGAATGCTACGTCATATTGCCGACATTCGTCCAATGGTTTAGTCTGAATCAGAAATCGAGGCCGACCGCTCTGATCAGCAACATGCCACGGAGAAGAGCGATGAAGTTGAGGAAGCTGAGCAACGCAATTGCAGAAGACCAAAATATCTTGATGAGTATGTGCTAGGAAGCCATTACTCATAACGAGGGGATGTGTCATAGTTGTCAGAGGTCAAAAAGCTATGATCTCTCCAAAGAAATTGTGTATTTTTATATCTGTGTATTTTGCATACACAGTGTGCTGACATTACTTGTCTGTGACGTAAGTATTAAATCAACTTCGTCTTATATAAAAGACATTTGTATTCTTAATAAATTGTTGAGAACTTCTTCCTTTTATTAGTTTCTTTTTAGGCACATAGAACAAGAAAAGACAAAAACTAAACTCAATTGAAAATGAGTTAAGAGTATGTTTGTCAAATAGGCGACCTAAAAAAGCATCAAGCTCAAATTTCACATTAATAAATGTTATAAAAATATTTTTTTATTAAATATTGAACTTACAAAACTTGTTATTTTTATAGCTGAAATCTTAATATAATAATGGTAGGGTGACGCCAATTTTTTAAATTTTCAGTTAGGATACCGCTATCTAAAAATGTTGAGAATTACTGCTCTAAATGAACAAGAATAAAATTCTAAGTGAAAAACGATGAAAGATTAAAAATAGGTTAAATAAATAATTAACCACTTGACAGTTTTGTCCGGGCGTGGCATGGACACGGGTTTAGTTCACACACTGACGAGCTTGAGGTCCGTTCGGGCATATCTTGTTTCATCTTGTAGAGCAAAATAATAAAAAAATAATAATAAGTCGGACGACAGGTAAGTAGTTAAATAAGCATGGCAATGATTTTATTTATATAAAGCGCCATTCAAACACACGTTTTACTAGATATTTCGACAAATTCACTCTCATCATCAAGCAAAAAACAAATAATATAGATTTAAGTGACATTCAAACCAACTTCTTAATTTTTTAATGTTAATTTTAAAATGTATTTTATTTGCAAAATACTAAAAACCTAAAACATTTTTAATTTATACGCCCGAAAAAACAACAAAACCAATCTAAGTATCCTAAATTTACCAACCGAACTATTTAAAACATTCATACTTATATGATTATTTTTTGATCCAATGATCTCATCAACAACGCTTCACATGTTTAACAATATCTAACAGCTGTGTTTAAGAGACTGATGCAAACAATGCTGGAAGATATGTCTACATTGATGACTTATTGATATTTGTAAATAGCCATAAAGAGTATGAATATATAACTGGAGATGTATTTGATAATTCATATACCTGTTGGAAGATAAACTTAGAGAAATGTAAATTCACAAAACAGAGCGACACTCCTTGGGATATGCAGTTAATAGAAATGCTTTTCTTGGAAATAGGAATAAATTAGAACAAATTTATAAAGCGAAATCGTCTTAATGTTTGCAACAGTTAATAATCGTTTTTCGAGCAATGAGTTTATTTCTGAAGTTGAATAAAAGATTTTGACTAGTATAGGAAGACAACTAATAGGTGTAAAAACATATATATATATATATATATATATATTGTAAAACTTCGTTTATCCCATACAATCTAACCTGCTGGTTGTTGGATAAGCAAAAATATAGGATAGACAATCTTAATCCAAATATTAAATAAATTGTATTTGTAAATCAGAATAAGCTAAAATATTCAAATTATTAATTTATAAAATCAATAATCAGAATGTGAGTAGTGGGATATAGGCTTGCCAGGACAACGACATATACCCCCCCGGTAAAAATTTTTACAAGTTTAAAAATACTAATTTTGTAGGACAATGAAAATGACTCGTCAAAATTTTCAAGGTTATTTAAACAAAGACCATGACTCATTCAAGGTCATTGGATGAGTCATCATAATTTTCGAGGTTATTTAAACAAAGACCATGACTCATTCAAGGTCATTGGATAAGTCATCATAGTTTTCAAGGTCATTCAAAATATTTCAAGGTCATTGGATGAGTCACCATAATTTTCGAGGTCATTTAAACAAAGACCATGACTCATCAAAACTTTCTCAATGTCATTCAAATTTTCTCAAGATCATCAAAATTTTCAAATATTTTACTACTTAATTTTATAAGTAGTCTTATTATAATTTTATTTTTTATTATTTTTATATTACTTATTATTATTATTATTATTAATTTGATTATTTCTTATTAATATGATTATTTTTATTATTATTATTATTTAAAGTATTATTACAAGTTAATATTATTATTTTACTATAATTATTTTATTATTACAACTTTATTATTATTTTTTTATTATTATTATTATTATTATTATTACACGTTTTTAATAATAAACTCCTATCGCACATGTCCTTGATACTCATGCGCTCCTATTGCTCATGTCCTTATTATTAATGCACTCCTATTGATCATATCTTTATAAGCTATGTATGCGTAATGTTTAATAGCATTATTGATGTATAACAAAAGACATTGAAAACATATAAATAGTGTTAAATAATATTTACTCTCATAAAATGGCATTAGATATTTCAGAATCACCCTTAAACCATACAGAGGTTTTATTTTATTTTTATTAATTGTATTATTCTTCTAAATTAAGATACCGGAATTCAGTATTGAATGGAATCAGACCTTTTTAATAATCGATAGACTGTTGACAGAAACCTCTGATTATTTATTACTATCAAAAATAAATAAGTCTTTCAAACATTACAATATACAAATTCTCATAGAATTATTCGGTTTCAACAAGTCACTCATGAAATTATCTAGTTGTATATTATTTCTAAATAATATAAATCCCACGGAAATTAATATGCTTAATATATTCTGGATATGCATGGATTTCAGGTTTGGCAAATATCGAGATTTTATTTAATTCTACATTGATAATGCAGATAAAATCGAAATAAAAATCAAGGATAAACTGGATGAAGTACAAAAAAAATATCTTACATGTTCAAGTTATTTAATTAATAAAGTCAATATTTTATATTTGCCATGTGGACATATCATTATTTGTTAATTGTGTTTTAAAAAGTATAATAGGTGTGAAAGTTGTGGTATAATTATTGATGAGTACCATTCTGTGTAAATGTAATAAATGTTATTTTGTTTCTAAAGAAATGTTATTCAAGTTACTTTTAACTATTGTGAACATGATTTAAAACTCTAATTTATAAAAACAACTAATAATAAAATAAGTAAATGAAAATGTAGAAGTTTATTTTTCTATAATATACAAAATCTTATCACATAATTGTTCGAAATCGTCTGATAAAACCTTTTATTGATGATGATCATTCAGGAGCTAGAATTTCATTGAAAATATCTTGAAATTAATGAGTTCTTGGAATACTATGATCACTAATAATTGCATCAAGCCCTCTTTGGTGTCTATAAGCTAAACTAACATTTTTATCAGCCCATGCCCTCTTATCGTCGTGGTTGTTTAAAGCTATTTTAAGAAAATATACCTAATTTATTATATACATGGGATTTTTGATTGAAATGTGTGTTTGTTTTACTGATAAAAGAAAGATTCTAGACAATCTTTAAGAAAATAAATATAATAAGTGATATAATTTAAAGACATTTATATTTCATACATATTTTCGTTAAAAATCATTGTTATTTTTGGATAATAAGGGACTAAATAACTTATAATCAAATATTTAAAAACCTAAGGGTTAAGAGTCATAATAATAAAAATTTAATTTAATATAGTTAAAAACACAATAAAAATTTACGGTAAGAGAGGGCAATATGAAGTTTATGCTTTATTATTGCCAGACCAAGTTGGGTCAAAAAGTACCTGGGCTTCATTACAAAGCTTTTAGTTGTGGACACTACAAAGCGTCATAAGCACTAAATTAATTTATGTTTATTACTACCAAAATAATTATTTGCAGACTAGCAAGATTACAGCCGCTTATGACCGGTTTTTAATTTATTAATTACTCATGCTTTGTTAACTATGCATTTGTATTGCAATGTCTTTGTTAATCGTTCACTTGTTTTATAACTTAAATTTATCCATACATTTCAGAAATTTGCTATAGAGTCTAAAAATATGTTGAAATTAAAAATGTGAAAACTAAAGATACTCAGAAATCAGAAAAATTATAATTGGTATTAGTAATTCTGTTTTTATCAAATCTATTTGTAATAAGATATATTTTATAAGTAATACAACAACTGTAAAATAAAAATCTGTAATATGCAATAGATTTCAATTAATATTATTAATTAATACTATTATTATTATTATTATTATTATTATTATTACCATTTCATTAACATTATTTTCGTCTATTATAATTTTATTATCAACCATTTTGTCATCATGTGCATCATCAACATTTATATTTAAAGATCTAAAATTTATAATTGAAGAATATTAAAATGTTTACTATTAAATTATCAAACGTAGATAACATAAACTAATTAATGATAATATTAAGTTAATTTATAAAGTTTTTACTTAAATTTTGGACTCAAATATATTTTATAAGCTAATTTTAACTTAAAGTATATATTTTATGTATAAATATCTAATTGTGGTTCGAGTGAGTAAATTGATGCACTATGTGTAAATTAGTAACAGATGGGTATCAGGTGGGTACAATGTGAGTAAAGAGGGAGTTAACACATAATAAATCAATAAAAAGAAAACGAATTCGCCTAATAAATTAATAAAAATGCAGACGGCAACTAATCTACACAATAAAACCCCACATATTTTATGAAAATATTTATTAAAGTGACATTCTAGCACTATTGACTTTCCAAATTGGAGTCATGACATCATCTGAATTGATCTTGTATCCTTGGATAATGATAATTGTATACCAATGAAAGTTTTCAATAAAATTTACTTCTTTATTAGCAATATAAAACTTTGCATTCTCGTGACCAAGATATATGTGGTTATTGCTTCTTAACTTGATATTCATTGTATTTAGAATTTCGTTTACTAAATTACAATCTGCATCTGATATTACTGAGAGTAAACATTAAAATTGGGTATTGATTAATTTGATTGGCATTGAAAATTTGTAAGTGTCAGAAAATCTGAGAAAATGTAAAGTATGGCTATAATTCTTCACTATCATAAATTCGGTTTGCATGTCGAAATAATGATTATAGTTGTCATCGTATTTATACTATGTATGTAACAAACGCAATGATAATGTATAGTTTTGCTATAAAGATTCTAAAAATATGTTGAAATTAAAAATGTGAAAACTGAAAATACTTAGAAAGCTGAAAAATTAGCTATGATGTACATAACCTTAATGTGTGCATGACCTCTTCATAATCTTGATGTTTGATTAATAAATTGCATCGATATTGCATTTTAAATGAATGGATATTGCAATAATACATAATAAAAATCATACGGAAACAAGTGATCAAAACAATATTAGACCAAAATTTATCTATTTTTTTATGATGGAATAATAGCAGTTGGGGTTCTAACAATCTATGTAGAGATGTAATCAAGTAATTCTAAAATAAATTGAATAGTCATATATGTTTCTTTACAAATTAATAAATTTTATCATAATTCATTAAAATATTTAAGTAAAACAATATAAAAAAGTTTTATGTAAATTGTTATAATGTTGTATCAACTTAATATTAGGTCGAAGTAATGAACAAGCAAAAATTATTTAAATATTACCATCAAGTAATAAGTTGTTTATGTTCATTATGGTAAAGATAATAAGTGTTTTAAGTAAATTATAATAAAATCATAAAATAACACAACTTGCAAATACTGCAATAAATAATTTCAACAAAATAGTTAATGATAATAATAGTTATAACCATAAATTTTAATAATTTGACAGATAAAATAGTTCTGATATTGGATGCTAACTAAATATTAACAAAATTTTTAATGGGGATACATAACTTCCGTACTTTATGTAATGTTCAGATGGATGAATAAGGTTTTGTTAATCATATACGATGCACGGCTTTTTATGTAAAAATACTTGAAAATGAGTCAATTATTATCAAATTAATTCTGTCCAATAAAGATATCATAGCTTGTTTTAAATATCTGATTCAATCGAATTTTCATTGACTTGTCGTAGATCTTGAATCTAATTACCAAGAAACATACATTCAAAGATGTACTCACTGTTCAGTAATATTAGTAAAATTAGTAAGAACTTACTAAATGGTTATGTATTAACTAATATACATATATATGATTCGAACAATGTTGTATGACCATATTGTATGATCAAATTGTATGATCAAATTGTATGATCATGTTGTATGATCAAATTGTATGACCATATTGTGTGATCAAATTGTATGACCATGTTGTATAATCAAATTGTATTACCATATTTTCATTAACTAAATATCAATATTACCATGGATATTTTATCATGAATATCACTGAATAACAAAAGTTTATATATTATTAAACATTTATTAAACATTCTTTAATAAATTACTTTAGATTTGATATTTATTGAATAAACTAACCATTTAAATTAAGGTTACAAATTAGGTGTTATATAGGGTCGGACCTTTTCAATAATTGATATTCTTTTTGACATCAAATTTGATGATATATTATATTACTAGCAAAATTGGAAAATCCTTTAAACATGAATTATTCGAATGTTCTGTAAACTTGTTTGGATTCAATAAATCACTGATAAAATTATCAATCTGGATAATAATTTTAAATGATATTGTTCTTACGGAATTTAATATACTCAGTGTTTTATGGTCATGCATGATTTTCGATTGTATACCCAGAATATATTAAGCATATTAATTTCCGTGGGATTTATATTATTTAGAAATAATATACAACTAGATAATTTCATGAGTGACTTGTTGAAACCGAATAATTCTATGAGAATTTGTATATTGTAATGTTTGAAAGACTTATTTATTTTTGATAGTAATAAATAATCAGAGGTTTCTGTCAACAGTCTATCGATTATTAAAAAGGTCTGATTCCATTCAATACTGAATTCCGGTATCTTAATTTAGAAGAATAATACAATTAATAAAAATAAAATAAAACCTCTGTATGGTTTAAGGGTGATTCTGAAATATCTAATGCCATTTTATGAGAGTAAATATTATTTAACACTATTTATATGTTTTCAATGTCTTTTGTTATACATCAATAATGCTATTAAACATTACGCACACATAGCTTATAAAGATATGATCAATAGGAGTGCATTAATAATAAGGACATGAGCAATAGGAGCGCATGAGTATCAAGGACATGTGCGATAGGAGTTTATTATTAAAAACGTGTAATAATAATAATAATAATAATAATAATAAAAAAATAATAATAAAGTTGTAATAATAAAATAATTATAGTAAAATAATAATATTAACTTGTAATAATACTTTAAATAATAATAATAATAAAAATAATCATATTAATAAGAAATAATCAAATTAATAATAATAATAATAATAAGTAATATAAAAATAATAAAAAATAAAATTATAATAAGACTACTTATAAAATTAAGTAGTAAAATATTTGAAAATTTTGATGATCTTGAGAAAATTTGAATGACATTGAGAAAGTTTTGATGAGTCATGGTCTTTGTTTAAATGACCTCGAAAATTATGGTGACTCATCCAATGACCTTGAAATATTTTGAATGACCTTGAAAATTATGATGACTCCTCCAATGACCTTGAATGAATCATGATCTTTGTTTAAATGACCTTGAGAAAATTTTGATGAGTCATTGTATTTGTCTTACAAAAATTTGTACTTTTAAACCTGTAAAAAAAAATTTACCGGAGGGTATATGTCTTTGTCCCATCGGGCTGGTGGGGTAGCGGGCTTATATCCCAATACTAACGTGCTCTTTTGAATTTATTTTATTTTCGCTGCTAGATTATACCATTTTTTTAATAACATCAAATCCCCTCAATTAGTTCAAAATAAAATAATGCGATCTCTAGTGATTTCATTACTTCATTGTGTGAAACAATTTTCGTTTCTTCAGTTTTAATGTCAATTTCATCTCCAGCATTCTCCTAATTTTTATTTTATAAATCAACTATATACATATCTCTTTTATCTCATCTATGCAAGGTAAAGTAAAGGAAGCAATTCATTGAAATAATCCTCTTCATTCACAAAGGTTTGTACATTCTCCCAAGATCGCGTGACACAATAAAAAATCAAAGTTTTACACTGTAGTTGGAATTGAAGAATGTAAGTAAAGTTTCCAAAGAACGAAGATAATAGATTCAAAATAATAATAGAATAATAGATTCAATAGTTTTTATGAAATTTTAAGAAAAAAACCAAATAAAATTTCGATTTAATGCGCCTTTACAAGATAATCTGAAAGGGTATAAAGAAAAAGTTATAAAATTTTGAACGCCAAATAATGTTGAGGCTGTAAATTAAAAATAAGGTTTGTGAAAAATATTTTAGACTCATAAATGTAAATTATTTCATTTTTATATTGTTTGTTCTGTTTCGTTTTATGCTTTATTAAATCAATCCTGGTCAACCCAAATTATCTTACTGGCCACTTGTGAAATGCACTATAATCTTGCGAGTCGTATATATATATATACATATATGTATATATATATATATTATATGTGGAAATTTTAAACAGATTAAATCAATTTTATGGTTTTCAATTATTATTCAAATAAAAAATAGAGCAGTTCAACATATTTAACTATAGATATATATTATTTTAATAATTACAAAGTTAGCAACAAATAAATATATCTAAAATTTAATTTGTGAAATATTTGTTTCTTTTTTCTATCGCCTATTTTTCTAAATTGTATTTGATGCTACAGGTTTTCGTCACGATTGCACCGCCATAAAATCATAACATCACAAAATAGTTTTATAGAATTGTGTTGAATATCAAGGACTGAAACCTGACCAATGATTTTTAATACACTAAAATTTCTACTAGACTCATATTTCAATTTAATCTTTCGCCCCATCTATCTATTCTTCCTTCCAGTTGTCTGTATTTTCATTTCTCTTCACACTTTCAATCAATACATTGTGTAGTATGTTATATTAAGGTTGCTTAAATGTTTACTTTTATTCGTTGAATTAATTCAAAAAATTTAAAGGGTTTTCCAAAAAAAATGTATTATTCAAATTAAATTGTTAAATAAAGCTTGAAGAATTTAATTATGCATTTTAATATTCTGATCGATGTCAACATACTTCAATCATACACTTGTTAATATATAATATTATAAAATTTACATATTTATATTGAAGATAAGTTAATTATTAGATTTCTCACATGTTATATGCATCCATTAGTCAATCGAAACTTTTATTGCTTCACCACAGACAAATTATTTAACAATAACAGCCATTTATTGGACACATTTTGCATATAAATGATTTTCAAACTTTCCAATATAAACTGAACTTTTAATATAGATCCAATAAAAATTTTTACTATAATTATTTACAGTAACAGAAATTCTTATAGCAGTACTCAACATTTGTACTGACGAAGAGCTATTGCAAAAGAAAAAAGATGCAGTAATCTGTAATATTTTATAAAATTCTACTAATAAATTGAAAATAAAATTATTTCAGCTAAGAAAGTTGCTCATAGAAAAGAAATCATAAAATATAAAATCAGAGCCATCGGCAAAATGTCGAGAATATTTTCAATATTAAGGTAAATCTTAAAAATAGTTGCTTTTAAAATGAAATCCCACAATTAATAGAGAAGAAAGTGAGGCTATTCTGCTCTTAAAAGGTTTGACTCCGAGTGGAGTTTTACCTATTGGAGTTCTGACAAACGGTAGAGAATCTTTAAACTCAGGTAAATGTTTGATATGTTTAACTTAGAAATAAATTTGAAAAATTACAAATAAATAAAGATTCAATCACTAATTTTCATTAGACTGGTGAAACATGGAAATTGCGTAATATATTATGCGATCTGTATTTATTATCATCAAAGGTTTGTTATTAATTCTGGATGTTATAATTCCCGGATATATTATAGTGATGCATTATGCAGTAGGAAATATTCAAACCGTTCTTTATTATGTCGGGTAAAATCGCCTATTAGGAACAAACGAAACATAACAATATAATTAAAGATTGTGTGAAAACATGTTGTTGTTTTATGCGGTTTGTTGAGGATTTCGTCGGAAAATTTTTTTTTTGAGTAATATTATTTTGTATAAATAAAATTTATTCATAATATGGCTTTTAATTAGGCTTTTTTACTGATAATTCGTGTTTAGGCTTTATGTCGATAGGCAATTTTTGTTTTAGGCTTTTTTATTGAGGGCCAAAATACCCGTTTGCTATATAATGTGAACCTAAAACCTATTTCTTTAAAAATAAAAAATATATATAAATTTCTTCATTTAAACAAAAATATTAAATAAAAATCACTTTATTAAAACAAACAATTATAATTTTAAAAATTTAATCCTTCTCTCTTATTAAAAGTTTTTTAGGAAGGTGGTTTCACCAAAATATTTTAAAGCCAAAAATCCCATGTGTCTCTCACTAATATATCTCTAATACACTTTAGCGTATAGGTTTAAGTGAAGGAGATGTGAAGTTACAAGAGCACAATCTAACAAGGCATAACATTGGTTTTGCATGACTTCTATTATCCGATTTTTATAATATTATTTCACTTCAATTTGGACCACCAAATTTTGCAGAGGTTCCCAGTTCTTACTTTTCTTCTATTATCTCACAATGAATAGTTCCACTGATTTATCACAGATTCCATCTGAAATGGACCATGGCATTGAGAAATAACATATTGCTCATCCTCTCTCTTGACCAATACCCTATCTTCAATTTCAATTTTGCTGTGAATTCTTCCTTTGCCATAATTGCATGTTTGACATCGCATATTATATAAATTTATTTTATAGAAGCAGAATACTAAAATTATCACGAAAATAAATCAGATTGTATTTAGTAACTTGATGAGCATCCGTAGAAAATCAAACACAACCGAAACTAGACCCCAACCTGGACGATTTTCCGTTCTATCGGATAGTTAGTAATGTGAAGACTGCAGGATAACATACTCCATTGTTAAAGTCATTTATTGCGTTGATCAAATAAATTCAAGAGTACTCGAAATGTTCCATCAGCAAACCAATGTTGGCATCCTGAAAAGAAATCAAGATCATCTGCTGTAAAAAGATCTTATTATCTTAGTTGACACAGATGAATAGACGGTTGCTAGTAGTCTATCTAAAGTTACATATGTTAAATTAAATGCATTTTAAATATACTTTTAAGAAGTAATGCCATTTAATCTCAATACAAAATTATATGTACCATTTAGTCCTAGTACAATTTCATCCGTACCATTTTGTCCACAACATTATGTCAGTATAGCATTTTGTCCACAACATTATGCCACCGAAAAAAAGATATAAATGCACGAACCAATCAAATTTCATCACTAAAGTCTCCCAAAAATATCAAAAGTCCATCATCACAAATCACCTCAAATAAATCAGTCCAATCCTAAGTTACATCCGCTTTTATTTCAGTATACCATTTTGTCCACAACGTTATGTCCATATATAATTTTGTCCACAACATTATCTCAGTATACCATTTTGTCCACAACTTTATGTCCATATATAATTTTGTCCACAACATTATCTCAGTATACCATTTTGTCCACAATGTTATGTCCATATATAATTTTGTCCACAACATTATCTCAGTATACCATTTTGTCCACAACTTTATGTCCATATATAATTTTGTCCACAACATTATCTCAGTATACCATTTTGTCCACAACGTTATGTCCATATATAATTTTGTCCACAACATTATGTCGGTATACCATTTTGCCCACATTATGTCCGTATATCATTTTGCCCACATTATGTCCATATATTATTTTGCCCACATTATGTCCATATATTATTTTGCCCACATTATGTCCATATATTATTTTGATCACAACATTATGTCAGTGTACCATTTTGTGCCACCACCATTGAAATAAAAATTGAACAATGACATTATCTGAGAATACAGACTGTAAGAAGTTTAAAATAAGAATATGTCTAAAGAGTTTATTCATGAAAGGTAGGCAATATATGTGTTTACAGCACATGCATCATTTGGATTAATAATAAACAATGAAGTAATTCGAGAACCCAAACAATCAAAACATTAATCAATTAAATATGCAGGCAGTAGTTGATTTCACTTTTAAAACTTACTCAATTCATAATTGAGTCAACCAATCAAATCTTTTAGCCTTCAGTGTAGACAAATCAAATATTAAATTATAGACAAATTTATTATTAAATTTATTATTAAATTTATTTTGTAATTGCAAATATATCATTGTCTCGTACATTTAACTCTGAAATAAATCCAAACCATGTTAAACAATTGAAAAACTTAAAGAAATCTATAAATGCTCAAAATAATCTTCATTTCTTGTAGCCATTACTGGCCTGACTTCCCGTAATGTGATTGGATCATTTGATGATGTGAAAATGCTTGACTTGGTTAATGAGAGAATGCCACCGAAAAAAGATATAAATGCACGAACCAATCAAATTTCATCACTAAAGTCTCCCAAAAATATCAAAAGTCCATCATCACAAATCACCTCAAATAAATCAGTCCAATCCCAAGTTACTGCCGCTTTTGCTTCAACATCAAGAAAATGATAACATCATTTACTGCTTCTACTTTTTCAGTAAATTTGTGAATTGCTTTATTTTCTAGATTTTTATTTATTCCTTTACCTGTTATGTTTGTATTATTTACAGTTTGTTATCAATTTGTATAATATAGAAATTATTTCAATATATTCAATTTGTATTATTATTATTAATAACTAGTATCACTGGCTGTCCTAATGTGGTCAAATGCGATCCAGAAAAATAATAATAAAATAATAATAATAATAATCGAAAAAATGATTGCACATTATTAATAAAACACAGAAAGCCAAAAAATGGAATGTATTTCAAGGAAATTATCATCATCATCAGTCTGCCATCATAATCTTTGTCAAGTGTTATATACTGAAAAAATAATGATTCAGTAGTTACGATTTAATGATTTAATTAAATAATATGAATACATTTGTTGCTGTTTAAACATTTATTTTAGGGGTTTGTGATTGAATCACCAAAGTCTCACATAAAATTCCTTCGCACTTATTATTGAAGTTTTTATATACAATTTTATAATCTTTAAAATCTGTTGTTCCTTTTCACATTTTTCTATTGCCAATAATAATACTCACGCCTCTCAATTGGCTATGTTCTTGAACTCATATGCGAAGATGATGGTAAGTCCTTCCAATGTATGTGTCATTGCACCCATTACACGAAAATTTATACACTAGATCAGAAACTAAACCTATTGTGATTTGAGATTTAATACTAAACATATTAATTGATTTTAACGTATTTTATACTATTTGATATAAATTTTAATTTCCTAATAATTTTGTGACAGACAAATTAAAATTTTTAAAACCTTCCGAATATGTAATTACAAAAACATGAGATTTTATGGGTATACCATAATTAGGTGGGCTATAATTTCCATTGTTTTAATTAGATGCAATTTTTGTCAGTTTTTCTACAAACGCTTTAGAATATTCATTTTTTCAAAAGAGAAACTAGCTTTTGTATACTTTTGTTGGAATTTTCAAAAGTATGATGGCAGACTGATGATGAGGATAATTTCCTTGAAAAATAATTCTATTATTTTACTTTCTTGTTTTTAATAATAATAATAATAATAATAATAATAATAATAATAATAATAATAATAATAATAATAATAATAATAATAATAATAATAATAATATTAATAATAATAATTGTTTGATCGGGAAATAGTTTGGTATTCGATCCATGATGAAAAGTATTTAATAATATTTTCATGACTTAGACGTGAAAGCATCATGATTTCTTTTTGCAGAAGTCTACTGGATTTGCTTAGGGTTTGTATCTCATCATTATTATACGAGCTGATCTTAATGCAATACCAATGGGAATCAAATCTGTGCTTAACACGAAAATATTTGACACCAACAAGGCTGTGTAGTTTCACCATGTCACAAAATGTTGGAGAAACATGGAAAGAATTATAAGCCAAAATACAGCGATAATTTAAATCTCCTTCCAAATCCGGCTTCCTATACTCATCCTTATCCATGACTCTCAAAATTATGCTTCTTTCATTTAAATAAAAGAAATGCAGAAACATCAGTTTCATTTGTAATTTACCGTCGACATTTTTACATTGTTCATTTTCATAGCTTTTTACCTGGCTGTAATTAATATATTTCAACAAGTTGCCTTTTCGAATTTCCTACACTGATTTTTTACTATAAATGGCATTAAAATCATTGCTTCCAGAACAATCTTGAATATCATCCAAGAGGAATTTTGAGCCGAACAAAGTGTTAGTTCGAGAATTATAGGACGGCTTGAAAAGAGGAGAATTTTGGAATTTTTCTGTAAAAGGTGTCCGCCCCACATTCAATTTGAGCCAGTACTCGCTGTGCATATATGTGAATTGAATTGCAGCTTTCTTTCAATGAATGAAGATGAAACTTTATCAGAAATTATTTGATTGTCCAGAGAGAAGAAAGTATTGAAATCTTTAATAAAGCAACTTTCAATTTTATTGGATGTATTCAAATTGCTTTCACAATTGTTTACTTTCATTTTAGGAAAACTCGAACCATGAATGAGAATTTGTTCATAAGAATCATCTTTATCTAATTTCTTAATAAAGGGGAATTTGTTTGCATTAGAAAACTTAGCATTTTCCCATAAACTATTGGTGGGTTACTGGGTAGCGATATTTAAACTATATGGTTGTTACCCGGACAACCCGATATAAATGTTCTTTTGCTTGCCACTCGGCACCCGTTGTTAGGCAACGTTGTAACTGTGTTCGAGTGGGTAGATCGTCCGCAAAAAGTGAGCGCTATTACTAATGCTGTAATTGACCGAACGATCTCTGGGTTCAACGAGCTGTCGATAGAAGACTTGTGCTCGCTTTCGATTATCAGGTCCCCTTATGTCGTTAATTTTATCATTCGTGTCCATCAAAATCTTTAAATAACGTTTAAATAACAACAAATATATATTTTAAAAGGAAATAACGCATTCGATACATGCAACTATATGTTTTGTGGAAGAAGCAATACATTTTTAATGAGTCGGGAATTTTATTTATGGGGTTTGGCGGTTGGTGAACGTGTGTGTGTATGGGTGCGATATATCGTTCGCCTTTATTGCTATCCCCGATGAAGCATTGGTGTTGTGGGCATGCAATGACTTATCGATTATTTACCATAATTTGTTACGATGTGCACCACTCTTGAGGGCGTGATAAGATGTGTGTGACCTTTGGATTGGGTGTGCCTGCCCGGCTCAGTGGTGTTTAATATTCTTGCCGGTGTCATTTATTAGAAATTTCAGAAGATGAGAAAACTTTCCGTAATCATTATTCCTAAAGGTCAATGTCTCTCGTAATATGTTATTTTTGTTTTACTAATTATTTGTGGAATTCTTACACAACGATTTCTAGTCGGGCAATCGACCACTATTCTAGAAATAACGAATTTTTTGCGTGGCATTATTGGGAATTAATTTTGGGCTTCAATGATGGTAGGTTGAATTTTCGTAATTATTTTATCTCAGTCTTCCTCTTCCTTCATTCAGGTGGTGATCTATACCAGTGAAACTCGTGGTGATTGTAAGCATTATTTTAAGGCTAGATTTTTGGGTTTGGAATTTTTTATTATTTCAGGATTTTGATCTCTGTGTGGTTTATTCCTAAATGATTTTATGAAAGAATCCAATGGAGATCCCCTTGCAACGTGATCGCAATAGAAGTCGGTTTATTTCCCTGCTAGTTACCCTGTTGGTTCAACCGAAACATCAGATTTTATCGTCGGTTGGAAATTTATCTTAGTTTATTTACTAAATAACATTCTATTTTGCTTTTGGATTTTGGGTGGTGGAATGCTGGTGGCGATCATAAACGCGGGTGAGTTTATCTGTTACCTCATACTATATTAAGAATATTTGATCTCAATGTTTATTTATTTATTTTGTTTTTTAAATGATAACAAAACTTTACAAAACTTTAGGGATTTTATAGTATTTAGGGGGGTTATCGCATTTACCTCAACCAATTTCTCTCGCAGATAGTTTTGTTAAATCTAAATGGTTCAGATTATTGTGACGAAATCATTGGGAATCCGTAGGGATTAACTTCTCCTATTTTTTCGTTAGAATTGAGGCAATTCAAAATTTTTATCGTAAATTGGGGTGGTTCTTAACACTTAATTTCCTTTTACCTTTTCTTTTTGCATTAAATTTCTAAACATGATGTTGGGAACTACAATAATTATTATATTTGAACTTTGACTTGATTTAATATAATCGCTTCCGTGGTTTATAGTAATTACGCTATCATCTTGCTATAACATTACATATGTAAATTAATTGCCTTAATCTACGTTATTTAAATAGTAATATCGACTTTCAATGTGACGTTAGTTGTTTATAACCGCTACGGGAATCTTAGGTTAACTCGAATGATTTCGACTATCTATACAGCCTTAAGAGCCTATAATAACAAAGGTTCATAATGATTGCTTTATTGAGGTTAGCACGAGACTACAGCTTAAAATTTATAATTATATTTCATTTTAACTAAAAATATATCCATTGAGCTCATAACGACCACTTGAATCTGTATTTGAATTCGTAACCTTAGCTAAAATTATAATTTATTGTAAGTTCCTGACAACCGCTCAATATTTATGATTGCTTTAAATTCATATCAATAGCTTGAAATTTATGGTTATTTAAAATTTATAGCAATAGTTCGAATTTATAGTTGATTTAAATTCATAACAACGATTTCATTTTTCTATTTCCTCGTTACCTTTCCCTTGGTTGACCTTAAGCGCATTGTGTTCATATTATAGTTAATGAGTGCCCACTGGACTACTCGTGTGGTGATTTTGAGCCGTATGTAAATATATTTTAGGTCTAGTTTATGGAAATTGAGAGACGAGGAAACAGCCAAAAGACCACTTCCTTATCCCTCTATTCCCCTATACGGAATAATATTGACATTCCAGCTCCTACGTTCCACACGCCGGGACCTTCACGGGCATGAATCATTGGCGATTTTCCACGCACTTACACGAATTCGAATAATATGTCGGATTTTATTAACTTGTAGTGTGTTTTGGCTGTGGGCCGGAAAAATTTCGACAAAATAAAACAAATTGATGCTATTAAAATATTTTATTAAAAGGAAAAATATAAATTACCCGCTACATTAATCATAAAAACTTAAAAATCATAAATACATCGCTCTCCCCACGCCGACACCCAAGCAGAGCTCCATTGAGGTTGCGAGGATGCGACGTGGAGAGAGTTTTCCAATAAAAAAAACTCTCACTTACATCGTGAAAAATAACTAATTTCAAGTTTTGAAAAAACTGATTAAAACTGTGTAAAAATGAATCGGTATATATACCTATTGTACGACCCTAACCTTGCGTGTTCTTTTTGATTTATTAAAACAAAATTTGACCTTGGAATTTTCTGGTATATTCTAATCTTTAATTTTATTATTTTGAGATTTTATTTGACAACTTTTTCTTTAGATTTTTAGTTGAATTATTTCTAATTCAAATTATTTGAGTTTTATTTCATTTTCATGAAATTTCGCATTTTTTAATAAATTGTCAAATTTCGGTCAAAATCGTTGGGTTTTCGTGTTATGTTTGTATTTATTTCGTGCGGATCTTGTTGCACTTTGTTATTATTTTAATTTATTTTTGTGTTTAACTGTTTTCTCTCTCATATTTTGGTAGGGTTAATTGATGTTTTAATAGGTTCGATTTTAAATCTGCATGTTATATTTGCATGGGTGTTACCGATTCATTTAAACATTTACAAGGCCGTTTGTGTTCTGGCCCAACACTATTATTTGAATCATTATCGGAAAATAGTTCATGATCAGATCCAATATCACTATTCATATTTCAGTATCTGATTAAATGAAATCCAAAGGCTCTTAAACGAAATTTTAAATTGAACAAAGTCAATTATTTAACAAATAAATTCTATGTTTTAACACGTTGACGGACAATTGCGGCTATAGCCGTCAAAGCGAAGTTCACAATGTGGCATGACTGCTATAGCCGTCCAAAACGAAACGGTCGTTTTTAGACACTACGGCTATAGCAGCACAAATGTGCACTTACTGGCGTATACGTAGAAGCATAGTGTCGTGTTTTGAAAACATCTTTTTAGGTTGAAGTTCATATTTCACATATTTTCAGCGTTGTAAACAATGTTATAAACAGGGAATAAGGAAGGAAACATCATATTGCTGCAAGAATTGCATGTCAAAACCTGCACTGTGTCCTGCACCATGCTTTGAAACATGGCATACCGAAAATAATGTATAATAATTATAAAATTATAATAAATTTTTTTGTCATTTATTTATTTTTGTTTGATTAAGAACTAACATTTCGTGTAAAACTCCCAAAAATACTTTGTTGCATACAAAAATTGCTTGTTTGAACCATTAAACCTGTCATTTACGTTTTTAAATTTTTGCTGTTATAGCCGCCATCGTCCTATCACTTAGTGTATAGAGTCCGCTGGCGCCATGACGGTTATAGCCGCAACCTAATTAAAGGTACTAAATTAATCAAAATTAAGTTTATTTAAGCAGAAAGAGTAAAACTATACTTCTAACATTCTAAAAATCACAAAAACATATAGTGTCAATTTTCGAACTTCGCTTGTTCCTACTGTCCGTCAACGTGTTAATATCTTATTAAAACGCCCATATTAATCTAAGTAAATTAAAAAATCACAAAACTTTTTCTTTTATTTAATTTTAAAGAATTTCAATTGCAAGGTCCTCTACAATTTATTTTAATTAATCATGGTTTAATTTAGTTTAATTATTATGGTGCCTATTCAATAATAATAAACAAAATCACAAAACATTGGCGTTGAATTAATAAATAAAATATCAAACAAAGCTAATTCCGTCATTGATAGTTTTTTATTCATTGAATTTTTACATCTCTTCCTCAATACTAAAATCCTTGGATTTTGGTTATCATTATATGTCATGAGTTCAATGCTACATGCATTGGAATGACTGCCCGTCATTTCCGTTCTCAAGTTCTCGATCACAGTAGACTTAGCGAATTGATTGATATTAGTAAACACAATTTTATACTTAAGAATGAAAAAAATGTAAAATAGTTTTTTTTAAATTTTAAGATTAATTGCATAAAATTGTAAGTCAAAACATTCGGATTCTGATTTTTCATCGAAGCTTTAAAGTTCTTATGGAAATTTACTCAGAAAGTATTTTTTTATTTCTGATAAAATGTTCATTTAATTAAATGTTACCAGTTCTGATAGTGACACTCAACGAGGGTAAGAATCTTTAAAAAGTGCAAATCAAATGTGTAGCTGATGTTATTGTAAAAATTTAATTGAATTTCAATAAAATATTGTGTTGGATCTTGTTTTAGTTAATTGAAACAAAGTGCATGAAGAGTGCATGACTTTTCTCACGGCGATATTTCACTAAAATTACATCATTGTTTATTATTACATATTTATCAGAAAAAAAGATAGTACACTTTTATCGGTGTCAATTTTGAAATGCCTAAATTTTAATTTCATTTTGAATTTATTTATGTTCGCATGTACTTCATTTTGTTGATTTGAAAGGTTCCGAATATGATTTTAAAACCCTTGAGATATTTTCAGGATAGAATATTTAAGGCCTGAATTTTGATAGTGTAGTTGCTTTCTTGTAGTAGATATTTCGGTTATATACTAGTTTTTTTAGAGGAGTGACAAAACAATAAATCTAAAATTTGTAATTTATAACAATGCAATAATTAAGATACGGTTTTGGAATTGATAACAGAATTGGGATTGATCATTATGGGGGAAAATACCTGTGAATTTTGTGGAGCAAGAATGAATTTATTAATTTATCTTTTGTCCCCGAAAAACTGGTATATAACCGGCATTTCATTGTATAGTGATTACGTAACATAACATGAGCATTTCCGACTGATATTTTGACATTTTCACACAGCGTTGATTGTATATAATAATTTGTTTAATATATTATTTTATTTTAATTAAAAGTTAATTGTGAAATTTAATATTTAATATAATTATTTATATAATTCATTATATTTATACATTTTATAGAATTACGAAAATTCAGAACACAATTTATTCATTCTATTTAACTTCAACCTTAGGTTTATTAAATTACGTAACATAATAATAATAATATTTATTCAATTGGATATTTTATGAAAGGTTCTTGAATTTTATAAAGAGGATCTGTTTTTGGGCTAAATGGATTATTGTTATCAAGCCAGTCGGCTAACCATAGCTGAATGTAAAATATTAGTAATTATATTAATATTTCTATTTCAATAATAAATTACTAGTGGAAATTTCGGTTTTTGTTTGCACAGCTCAGTTAGACCTTTTAACAACACTGGCACCAATTTGACATTGTAATAATCTACTGCTAGTTCGTCATGCAAAATCGGTTCAACAATTTCTTAAAAATATTTGCATATCAATATAACAACTGATTCATAGTCAATCAATAAAAAAAATTCTTAATGTTATTGCAAAATGAAAACCAATCAGAAGTGAAAACTATAAAAAGTTCTTTCAATAATAATAATAATAAAAATAATTATAGTTAGTGTTAATAGCTTATACGACCTTTTTATCCTTCCTCACTCCTTATTACTTAGTTTTCAGTTCGATTTCGAAATTGTATATTTATTAATTAGTGCCACTGGTACCCTATTTCACCATCCTATTTCACTTATTTATATTTGGATAACATTTGGCCTTCTTATGACTTTTCAATTCATATATTTAACACAATATATTTGAGCAATTGCAAAATATGTATTCTCTTCTTCCACATCCCTAGTATTGTATCCTTATTCCTTTCGTGCACTGATTTCTCACATCATTTGTTTTCTAGCAATTTGGCATTCTATTTTCTTTATTGGGTATAATTGTTTGTTTTACCCCAGGTGTTGTTTTATGTGTTGTTTGTTCCCATGTTATAACATTATAACTGTTAGAATTCTTTGTAACAACATTGACAAACTCTATAGCCATGTTCATCTTTTTCATCATCTTAATTGTCGAATTTATCATGCTGGGTTTTTAAAAACTACAGTACCTTGATATCTTCTTTTTAAATTTTCTTGTTCCAAGCACAAAATATTAATAGATATATCTCTTCCACATTTCATAGATGACTTACTGATATATTTGATACTTTATCTATGAATGTGTCAATTGATTCTGATACTAGAATGAAGTTCAATGTTTTTGTCAAATCATAAATTAATGATTTTAAGTTTTGAAAAAGGTTTGTGGCTTTTCTTGGTGCTGTGACTCCTTGATAAAATTTGCCAAGTTGCACGACCTTAACTACAAAATTAATCTGGCTACTCCTCTTTTACTGCATTTTGCCGTAGTAGTAGTAGTATCGTTTAAATTAAAATGACAACAAGAAATTTTAAAATTCTACAAAAATTGCGTTTGTTTATTTGAAAAATTAAATTTTATAAGGTCTAAGCACCCTTGGCAAATTGTCAGGTGATAAATGTTGCAATCGCAACCCACATGTTGTGAACCACTGCTTTAAATGTTTTTCCTTCTATTTTTTCGTATTCATCCACTAATGTTTGTTCTCTAGGGTAATTATCAGTATCTGTTGCACTTTTTGTAAAATCTTTAATGAAATCCTCCAGCTAGTCTTCTTTTTAACCCACTCACATAACAAGCGTTTTACTTGGAAATCCTAGATAGTGGTCACTATAGGAGGCTCAATAATTGGCTGACGTATTGATTTCATGTATTGTTAAAAATATTTATGCAATATTGTTTGAGTATCTAATATGCGTATTATATAATTTGTTAACTAATTTTTATTAAACGTTCCTATTATTGTAATAAACATATATATATATATATACATATACACAAAATGGGTTTCGTAATGATTTTCGTTTCCTTTCCTTTTTATGCTATATGCTATACAGGGCCGATCCTGGCAACGGGCGAAAATTGGGGTAAATCTTCCCCTGTCGTCAAATTTGGGACATGAGACCCCACAGAGCGACCGCCTACCCAGGATCTGCCCTGTCTATATAATTATATATATACGCGTTCCGGTAAAAAAAATTATTAGCACAACACCACATATTTGCAATTAATGATTATTTCCAATTTCTTTTCTTCGTTATTTTAAAACTATAGAACAATGTATTCAAATAATGGCTTGCTAATAAAGATTAATATATTCAAACCTGTTGGAAATATTATGCTCATCTCATTACGAAAGGATTCTAAATTCGAACTTCCATGAACAGCATTGTCTATGCGTGATCTTCCATAAATTGCTCGGAGACTGTAATTAATTAATTTTAAAATTAAGATCATTAACAAAGAGATTTTTTTTGAAATTGTTCTCAATTAATCACAAAATTAATAAAATCAATTTGAGAGAAAATAATTAAAATGTCACTAAAGGTACTCCAGCATTATATGTATATATTCGTCGCTGGAGGCGAATCCTTGAACGGCAAATCGAAAAATGCTGGTTGAAATGTTGTTTCACACAGTGAAGTTCAGAATCGAAAGAATTATTATTAATCATGTTTGACCTGAAGTAAAGTTGGCAGTGACGCATGGAGTGTATGCACAAATGTAAAAAACTGAACAATGGAATAAATCAGCACAAAGTGATAATTAATGGACAGCCTTTCATGAGAACATTAATCACGAAATTAATGCTCAAGCAATTAAAGAGCTTTGGATGCACAAGCTTTTTGAATGAAATTATAAACGTATTTGAGAAAATAATTTAATTGCTCAGAAAATTATAATATTTGACTTATAATTAAAATTCATGAAGCATTTATTGTAAATAAAGTTTGAGGTATTTTAGGGAAATTTTTTGTTTTTCTTAGAATACCGAATTTTCAACCGTCATTCCAAGATGCTGTTACACAAAGTTACAATTTATTATTTACACCAACCCACTTTGAGACAAATCACCTATAATATAAAACAAAAATCAATAAATTTATAGCATATAAACACACCAACTCACCTGGAGGTTGCTTGTAAAATAGTCACTGAGACTATAGAAACACAAAAAGTGATAGAGAAATAAAATAATGCACATTAAAACAACCCATAATAAAAACATGCATGTAAACTTTTAACATGTAGCCATCCAAAGTTGAAAAACCCTTATAAATTAATTTATAGACATTTTTGAGATATATTTAGAAAGAAAATTGACGGGAAACATATTTAATTTAAATTTTGAGGTTTTTGCTAGGAAATTTCGAGTAAATGAGGATTTATTTTCATAAGATTTACCCTTAAAATTAAAATTAATTTAATATTTCAGATATTTCTGTCGACAAAAACAAAACTTGAAATCCGAAAAAAACCTTAAATTGTAAATTATATTAGTAAGTTTTAAAAAATAATCATAAACCCAATTATTTTGTGTACATATTGGTAGATTTTTTTCAAAAGATGTATAAAAAATATAATTATTTAATGCAATTAATAATTTTTATAACTTCAAAAATAATTTAACTCACTTTTTTTGAATAATATCCGAAAAAAAAGTTATCATAAAATAAATCATTTCCTGAATATTCATAATTATTTCTTGAATTCAGTCAATTTTTAATGATGCGTCTTATATTCGGATAATTACGGTAATAATAATATGCATGAGCTTATAGATGAAAAGTTATAATTATAAGTTTGAATAATGATTTAATTTCCTTATAAAATTATAATTCAACTCTTAAAAAATTATAACTTTAAACTTATAACTTAAAAAATAACTTACTTTGCAGCATTGTCAGAAATGGCTGTAATCCATTAAATTTTCTCAAAAAATAAATTCCAATAAGTTGATTTATGTTTCAACTTGTATTGTAGCGGAATTTATCTCAACTAATCAAATAATCAACTAATAATTTGTAACTTTGTGAAACACCATTTTACAAACTCAGATTTTAGTAAAGGTTTCAGAAATTGTATTATTATTAGATAATAGATTATCTCACCTCGTTGGATTACAGTGGTAAGCTTCAACAGGATCAGTTGGCCCCATCAAAGTCCTCCAACCTGATATTGCATCATGTCTTCCAAGAACGAATACTTGTATGTGGTTGCTTGCCATGTGTCGACAAAGACATGCGAAATAGCTTTTGTCGGTATGGTTGGAATAAATTTCACATGCTTGTTCAGCAGTTAATTGGACCCGTTTTTTCTGAAAATGGATTTTACTAATAAACTCTTTTGTTCTGAATTACATTAATTATTGAAAATCCTTGTTTTTCAATTATTTCATGAATTTCATCGGCTTTACTTATGGCATCCGGTTTTACAATTGCTAAAGTATGCTCATAATATATTCTAGGCCACCCCCAATAGTCCATAACAATTAAAAAGGATTTTGATTTATTTTTAAAATATCAATTTGAAATTCGATTTATTAAACTAATTTTTATAATAAATAAACGTTAATTAATATTTGGTATTATGTAAAAATCTTTGATCTGTTTCAGCATTGTTCTTTTTCTGCTGAAAATTCGCGTTAAATATAAAAGATTATTTATCATTTGTCTCAAACACTGATCAGCGACATTTTTGGAAAAGGGTTAAATTTAAAAACATACTCAGCGAAGTCGTACTTTAAAGGTTCGCAAATTTTAATTACACTTTGATTTATAATATAAAGAAGATCGAAAATTTGATAATATCTGGATTTCTCAACTCCCTTGATACGAAGAGTAAAGTTACCTCTTGTCTTTCTGTGTCTGTATTCTAAATTCGCTCTTTTGTAGCAATAAGGATACATTATATCTGACATTGATTTCTTAAGTGATCTTCTCTACATACAAAACGAAATTGCTTCCTACAATTTGAAATTATACATTCGCTACTAATATGTTCTTCTTGCCTGTAAGAGTATCAAGTTAGCGCTATTTCCCTACGTTTTTTCTTTTCAGTTTCTTAAAATTCCAACACTTAATCTGTTTCTTATAAATTCATTGTTGTTTCTCGATTTCTTGTAATTTGAATTGGATGTTGTCTGTCTATAAATCCTTCTATTCTTTTGACAACATTTGCCGACATTTTCATTTTTATTGAATCTACTTATAGAATAAACGTTGTTGAGGATACCTAAATAATAGAGTAAAATATTTAATAAACATGTAAAATGATTGGGGGAAACAATCATAAGTGATTAAAATGTGGTTCTGGAGCCTCATAAAAAGAGAATGAAAAAGAAATGTTGAACAACGAGAAAGGAATAAGACAAAATCAATAAAAACAGACAATTAAATCAAAGACGGTCATTTATAATTAACAAGTGCAAATTTTGGAAAACAAAAACAAAAGCAAAATTCGCAAATTATCTCGAAAGCCCTTTCAAGATAAGGGAAGAAATTTTGTTTGAAAATCCGGGAAAGGACATCTCCAAAAATTAGTTATCTGGACAGATGTCAGTGATAATGGAGGTCCAAAAGGAATTAGCGTTAAAAGATATCAGAAATTCTATTCAAAATCAGTAAGTGTTATTGAATGATGGAGTATAAAAGGGAAGCACAATTGAAATTGGGACACACAAAAAATTAAGAAAAAAACTTGCGAAAGGCCAAAACTACGAAAGACAAAATTTGCGAGAGACAAGAAATTTGCAGGATACAAAGAATTACAGAAGACAAAGAAAGATAAAAAGGAATTAAAGAGAAATTTGAAACAGAAATTAAGCAAGGTCAAAGCAAAGCAAAGCAACTAAATCAGAGTTACCGATCTCAGAAACCCACCGCAGTAGTCAGCTGATTGTAAAGCCAATTGATCCGAAAAGTGATAATTAGTTGTGTCATTTTAAAGTGGAGATAAAGTGTATTAATCAATAAAGTTTATATTGTTTGGAGTTCGTTACTGTTGTTTAAAGCACGCTTGGAGTCAGACCGACAATAATTTCTATTCGAATTCACCGACAAACCCAACAACGTTTTATTTTTTTCTTGCATCTCGCATTTTTATATCTCTTTTAGTATTTTTTCCTTAAAGTAAAGAACATCTTGTTCATTTCATTTTGTGTCTCGTTTATTCCGTCACCACTCTCCACTTTGTCAAAGAAAATTAAAGATGAATTTGCATCCTTTTAATAGTTGTGTTGGCTTTGTCGGTGAAATGTGAAATTAACAATTATTGCCCTGACTCCAAAGCGTGTTTATGTTGACAACAATAACGAATTCTAAACAATTGTTATTAATCAATTCAAATTGATTACTAGTCTACAACTCAAATATGATTCTACATTACAACAAATACTTTAAATGCTTATTGCATCGTTTTAGGAGAAATAGCACGTTTGTAATACAACTTGCCATTCTCAACCAAGCGACTACCGTTTCCAGTTTTGACAATCGGTAGATTCAATGTAGTTGATTTCTTAGTTTCAAAATGAATTTACTGAAATTTTGATAAGGATACCTAAATAACAAAAACATTAATCAAATATTTATATATATATAAATTGTAGAGTGTGTCGTTCCGGATCTCTAGCAAAAAAGTGGAGGACAACAAATGAAAATTTAGAAGATAAATAACAAATCAATAAATTTAACCAAAAAATATAACAAGGTCGTTTTTAATTAATAAGAGCAAATGAAAAGGGAAAAATTAAACCAATCTGGCTTCTTTCCTTCAGTAAATTCCCTTCGGACATCTCAAATCCTCTATTGTCTTTCACACTTGAGGAGATATACAATTTTAAAATATGTTATTTTCCAACTTCAATTTGGTTTTTCTTTCTTCATTTTTACTTTTTAATTTGGAATAGATCTTATCACGTTTTCATTTTTTATTTTTTCCATTTGCTACCATTTTTCAAATTCTGGATAAACATACAATTTATCATATTGTTGGGCCAGAACACATACGGCCTTGGAAAATGTTTAAATGGATCGGAACACACATGCAAACATAACACGCAAAATTTAAAATAAACCTATTAAAACATCAATTAAACCCTACCAAATATGAGAAAAAAGAGAATTAAATATAAAATAATAAACATAAAAATAAATTAAAAATAATAACAAAAATGCAACAAGATTCGCACGATACAAACACAAACATAACATGAAAACCCAACAAATTCGACCGAAATCTGATAAATTAATAAAAGTTCATGAAAATGAAATTTAAATCAAAGAATTTGAATTAGAAATAATTCAATAAAAATTCTAAATAAAAAATTATTAAAATAAATTAAAAAAAATAATAAAATTAAAGATTAGAATACACTAGAAAATAACAAGGTCGAATTTTGTTTTACTACATCAAATTTAACACGCGAGGTTAGGGACAGAAAATAGGTATAAATACCGATTCATTTTCACATAAAACTTAACCATTTTTTGAACTAAAATTTTTGCGAATTTTAAAAATCTACGTCAAATCAATTTTAGGTGAGAAGTAGTTTTATTTGGAACTCTCTCCACGTCACATCCTCGCAACCTCAGTAGAGCTCTGCTTGGATGTCGGCGTGGGGGAGATACATTTTTATGAATTTTATTTATGGAATGGATTGTATGGTAACTTTATATTTTACTTGTTATATACATTAATAAATAATTATAATATTTAAAATTGTTTTATACATTTAATAAAATTAACCTGTCGAAATTTTTCCGGCCCACAGCCAACACATACCGCAAGTCAGTAAAATCCACATATAACTCAGACTCGTGTAAGCGCGTGGAAAATCGCCAATGATCTGTGCCCGTGAAGACCCGGCGTGCGGAACGCAGGGTTGGAACGTCAATATTATCCCGTATAGAGGAAACGAGAAATAGGGAAGGAGTCTTTGGCTGCTTCCTCGCTTCTCATTTCTGTAAAATCGACCTAAATTAATTTACACACGGCTCAAAATCATCACACTGAGTAGTCCAGTGGGCACTCATTAAATATAATATGAACATAAAATGCGTTTAAGGATTATTAAAGGGAAGGGTTACGGGGAATAAATCAATATGAAATCGCTGCTATGAAAAGTAAATTACTAACGAATTAACTTAACTTTAAACTAATTTTTAATTTAAACAAATCACCTCAAACTTCTAGTAAAGCAGAGAATTTAATCAGGTTCTAAGACAGAGCATAGACGCGCCTTTTTTCAAATGCCAATGCAATGAATGAAATCATTTAAACTAAATCGAATATAGTTACCCTAACCCCAGATACGGTTTCCAGGAATAATTCTAAGCGATCATCACGAGCATATCACCCGAATAATTGGTCTTATATAGAAAAATCCCTGAAGTAATCATCGAAAACTTTTAAGAGTCAATAAAAACTTTCACTACAGTTGTTATAAACATTATGAAAATTTACTTTACTGTTAAATATTTTAAAGACAAAAATTAAAGACATTTAAACTTTATTTTATTAAGAATGAGAACCACTCACTTACCAAAATCAGCTTAATAGGCATAAGATGACGTCAAAATTCCATTAAAATCACACCAAAATGAGAGAATTAGGACTGTAAGATAAGCCCAGATGACGAGCGTAGCAATCCGATTTCGTTAGACTAGAGTTTCGTCATACCCAGAACCACTTTTTCATTGTCGTGATGGATAACGAAAATCGACACCAAATTAAATCACGATAACAGCCAGTGATATTCCAAGGGAGATAGATAAATCCGACAAACAACTTCTAACTACATTGGCCACGGTGAAAACTTTTAACGAGGATAATTCCCTGAAATTTACACCGAAATTAATTAATTGGATGAATTACCAAATGACACGAGAGAGTTAATAAATCAACAAATTTTCTGCTAAACTAACTGGGCGATCAGCAGCGAGAGATAAGAAAAATTTAAAATGCAGTTATATGAAACTCCCGCGAAATAACCTAGTGAACTGATTCCCTGAATTCATACGCATTACACGCTAAATAAGAAACGCATTATGGTGGAAGCTAGCTAATAAAACTTACCCAATAATTCGCAAAACTCGCAACTCTAAAGTACAATTAGCCTAAACTAAATTTCATAAATTCACAATCTACGAAATAAACAATTTTACCTCAATAAAACTCGCCAACATTTCCGTCGATCAACCAATGTAAACATCCACCTCGTTGTGGTCACGCTGTAATCGACATTTCAATCATGTTTACCTACCTCGATCATCCGGCACACAACACGCACAATCACCGATATATTAATCAACGTCAGAAGGAATACATCATTCTAACTTCGCGGAAAACCATGAATTCGCCAAACGACCAAAGAGAAAATCTAAAACCGAATTCTCTAGATGCCGCAGGAGCCCTTCTGACAAGTAAATTTTTGATTATTCTAATTAACGAGATTATAATTGTACCGAGCATTAGATAAAAAATGACGAATCAAAAATGCATAGCTTTCCCCCGCCAAATGAAAGCCCAAGATAATCAGCAAGTAAACCCTCTGGATTAGAATCGATGACCGGAATAATTCTATACCTACTAGTAAATTGTGGCCTCCCGCACAAGACAAATCCCAACATGATAAAACTCTGTCGCTCCAATGTTAAGTACAATAATCAATTTTTTTTTGTTGTTGTTAATAAAAATATTCACCATCATTAATCTCATTGATCTTCAGCGTTACTGGTGTTCGAGTTGATAATTACTAAGTGAAGATTCCGGTTTTAACCACATAAACAAGCAGTTCGACAATCATTTTTTGGGAAAGCGGTTCACTAGCAATTATTTTTAGCCTCGTAACTTATTAATAACGGGATTTCTTATATAGTTTATTTTCAGTAATTCAGGTATTTGTTGTTGTTGCTCATTTCAGTCGAATTAATAGGTCCTTTTATTATTATCCCCACATTCGGTTCAGGTATTTTTAATTGTCCAATAAATCGAACCAGAACTTTCTTCCTCGAATGTATCTTCACGACATAAGAATGTGTAACCTTAGTAGTTTTGATGTGCCGATTTTTCCTCAAAAGATAATTCCAGCCATGTAACCCATGATTTTTCGCTTACGAATAAGAGGGAGAAGGTGACCGAGTCGAGAACATATTGCCAACCATGTTAGTAACCCACGTCAGATTCTGAGTTTTCGTAGAAACTCGACGCATTTCAAAATTAGTTAGTTTAGTTTTCCTTGATTTGTGTCCCGCCGAACGACGAGAAAATTTAGATAGTTGAGAAAACCCCAGGATAACCGATCGAATTTTAATTTACTGAGAGAAATGTTGGGTTATAGTGCTAAATTCATAAAACTTCCTATTCAGGACCATCTGGAACTCTCATTGACACCCCTGCTCACCTCGTGGAGCAATGGCGACAGGCCTGGAACCGTGTATATCGGGAGCGGTACCCTGATATGCCAGAAGCCGATCAACGGGAAGATATCTCCCGGGAAATCACTATGCGACAGTTCAGTAAAACGTTCAGCGAACCAAATCCGTCCCAGGATATCTTAACTCAGGCCCAAGAGCTCCTGGAAAATCTTCAGAACCACCAGCACCACGTCGAGGCCGCAGTGGAGCGGGCCACGAGATACTTGGCCAACGTCCAAGACGACCTAGCAGCGGGGCGTCTAGCGAGCAACTATCCACCGTCCCCGAGGCCGACCCGAAATACCAAGAGGCCAGTAATTGTGATTCCGGGTTACTCCCCGGAAGAAGGAATCAAGCAATTCTTCGAAGACGCATGATCCCCTAAAACAGTGACCATTAATGATCAAAAATTTTTGTTTTTCTTTTAATAAACTATTAGAAATCTAGTTTTTAGAATTTTTTTTGTTTGTTTGATTTAAATTCAATTCGCAACTATGTTTGGTATTGATCACACTTGTCACTGTAGAAATCATCACAGAAATTTAACCCTTGCTATTCTAGAAATGGACTCCGTGAAATTACTACAAACCGAATTAACTCATGCGAGGCAGGACAACAAAAAACTCCATGACCAACTCGTCCAACTAGTCCGGGAAACTCAACAAATCAAGGCAACGTGGATAGAGCCGAAGAGAGTCAAACCGATATATAAAAAACTTGCCGCGGCGCAAAAGGGATGGGCGGAAGAGAAGCAATTGGTCCAAGGCCTGAAGACTCAAATAAGGGGGCTAGAGGTAGCGTTGTCCGCCTGTCAAGAAGGGGCAGCGGTGACCTACCCCCTAGTCTTCGCCCCTGCTCAATTGGCCTACCGCGAGGCGAGTACTGCCCCATCGACAACCTTAACGTCAACTCCTACCACGACCACTACTCCAATTGCAACAGCAACAACCAGTTGTCGACCTGGACGCAAGGAGCGGGCTAAGTGCCGAGCCGCTCGATTTTCAGATAAGCCTGGATTATCTTAGACCATGTAATTAATCGACGAATAAAGCGTGATGGAGATTGTTGTTTCTAAACATTGTAGTTTCTATATATATCTTGTTATGTTTATATCATCCTAGTAGCTTGAAACGACAGTGTAAGAGGGTTTAAATAAGAAGTACCACCCATCTTGGTTCCAAACTAATGTTGTCAAAATAGTTAGATAAACGATAGGGACTTAGACACAAGGGGACCAAACAATTTAAAGCGAGCACAAGTCTTCTATCGACAGCTCGTTGGACCCAGAGATCGTTCGGTCAATTATAGCATTGGCAATAGCGCTCACTTTTTGCGGACGATCCACCCACTCGAACACAGTTCCAACGTTGCTTAGCAACGGGTGTCGAGTGGTGAGCGAAAGAAATATTTGTATGGAGTTGTCTGGACAACAACTATATAGTTTCAAAATACCAACACCCAGAAACCCACCAATATATTTTCTCCCCAACTCATTTTACTCAATTTTAAAATTAATTAATTTTATTATTTAGATACCCTCGACCGTTGTATATTTCTAAATAATCTTCAATTAGTGATGACGGTTTTAAAAAATACTTCTCTTATCAAATTCTTGGCCTTTTTCTTTAATACCCTCATATGTTGTCAGTACATTGTTGCAAAATATTTTGTTTATATGATCAGGTTTAATGTAAATATAGATTTTCAAATTTTACTTATACTTCATATTATAAAATTAACACAACTTATTGCGTCAAAGATAGAGCTGGGGAAGTTTATAAAGCTCTACAATGGAAGAGGTGATATTTCTATTGGGATGAAAAATTCAAATTAGTTGGCAAGTGTCATTCTGCTCTTATTGCTTTTATGGTGTCTCGTTACCTATTGGAGAAAGACCAAGGATTCTTTATTGAAATAGAAAACACCCTGGTGGGAAGCATTTCAATGGACGGTTTCCAGGATTACGACAAGTTTTGCTCTAGCATATGAAATGATGAGTCAGTTGATGTGTTCTTAGCAGACCTAGACTGTTAAAGAGAGCTTTGGTCTTGGGCATACTTCTGGCTGTATCACAACAATTAAAAACTTCAATCCTTATGGGCTGCTTTTCAAAAGAACAAAGAGAAGGTTCATCGGTTCTCTACTTCAGATAACTCAATACCAGGAGTAAAAGACACCGGGAGGACAGTGATGTTTGCAGTGTAAGTCTTATAAGATGGCTTTAAATGGGAAACGATATTGTAGTTATTGATTAAAAAAACTCCTATTTGTAGCCTTACTTGAGTAAAGAATTTTGGAGATATCAAAAGGTGTGTTATAAAAGTTGGTTATACTGTTTAATGAGATTAGGTTTCGGTCTCAACCGTGTTTTCAAGATAATATATTCAGTTTTCAGGAACGTGTTGAGCATCAATGCAACTATTCATCGAGCCACCAATCATTGCATTGACGACGTCAGTGTCAATACAAAGGTGGTCGACGCCGAAGATGTCATGAATCATCTTGTTCAGTTTGGTAAAACTAAGAAACTTCCAGAGCCTAAAGAAAATTTGAAAATTCTTGAACTAAAAATAAAATGTAATCGAGATTCTCGCTTGATTTGTTAAAGAGGAAACATGATCATTTCAATCAAGATGGTTAGGAGTTACCTACAATTATATTAAAAGGTCTGCAGGAGTAAGCGATGGGATAAGTCCATATGGAAAGAATGCTACTTGAACTCATGAAACTGATCGACGTAGAAGATCTAGTCAAAAGGAGTTGGTCGGTCGTCAGGCATGAGCACGGCGTCATATGGTGTGATGCGAGTAGTGTGGCACTTATAGTAGAGCTGATGGTCAACGGAGAAATCGTGGAAGACGCATCCTGGTTCAGAAAAAATGATTTATCACATTTACGTTGCGGAATTAAATGTATTTCTAAAAGGAAGGCAATCTCTCAATTAAGTGGATAATTTAACTAATGGTTGACTCATCGATGGTCGTCAGCTGGTTAAGAACATTAAAGAAAGCAGAGAATGACATCTTTGAAACATTAATTAAACGTCGTCTTGGAATCATACAAGAAATCGTCAGTGATCGATGTAAAAACATCCCTGTTGCACTAGTTAAATCATCAATAATCCATTTCTTTATTCCTATTTACACGATTTCGATTTATACGGCATTCTCAGGAACCAATCTACCGTGTCAATTGAGGATAGGTGTGATTGAAATATAATTGGAATCCAAAAGGATGAAGTTAAAATTTATAATTAATTTCCATTTTACAATATTTATTTTTTAATGAAATTGTATTCTAATTTCGAAAAAATAACCTAAACATTTTAGTTTACAAGTTTTAAAACAAATAATATCAAATATTTTGTTTGTTTAAATTGATATTATTCATATCTAACAAGTGGCTTAATTTACTATTAAATGTTATTGTCTAAAAAAATGTTGTCAACTTTGCCCTTTTAGCGATATCATGATTTGACCCATGGCTCGCCCAATCTACGTGTTTAGTCACCTCTCACGTAAATCCAAAGGTTAGAATGAAAATAAGTCCATAATTATTACGATTATACATTATTAAATTGGTGTAAATGTAATTATCTTTCTTTAATTGTTATTTAAAATGATTATGGAAAGTAAATTGGAATGTGTTACTTTTTTGCAAAATTTATGGAAGGAAATTTTCATAGACATAATAAGTTGTGTAACACAAATCCTGCGGAATAAACATTGACACAAGATATTCTTAAAATTTACACAATTTTGTCCGCAATCTCTTATATCATTGATGTCTGCACATTTTGCATATAAATATCGAAAAAATGTTGGCCGATTTTCATTAAAATTATTAGAACGCCAATTGAACGAAATATATTTCAAGGAAATTATCCTCATCATCAGTCTGAAATCATTATCTGTGTCAAATGATATATACGAAAACAATAATAATGTATTAGTTATGATTTAATAATTTAATTAAAAAATCTCAATAAATTCATTGCTAATTGAATGTTAATTATAGGGGATTATGATTTAATCCTCAATATCTCACTTAAAATTCTTTCCCACTTATTAATAATCAGTTGTTCCTTTAAACATTTTTCTATGCTTAACAATATAACTCACATCTCTCAATCTGCTAAGTTCATGAATCCGTGTACTGAGATGACAGGAAGTCTTTCCAATGTATGTAGCATTGCACCCATAAAATAAAAATCTATACTATAAATCATGCACTAAACCGATTAGGGTTTTAGATTGGTAATAAGGGGAAATTGGGGGGATTAAAATTGATAGATTAAATTTATCACAAAAAAATAAAAAATTTAAAATAAAATTAGTAAAAATAAAAATATTTACAAGAAATAATTAATAAGAAAAATAAGAAAAATAGTAAAAATAAATTAATTAAATGGTTTTTATTGAATCAATCAAAAGGTCTAAACGCTCATTAGCAGTCTTTATCTTTAAATTCCATATGATTTGGAATTCTTGAACAGCTTTAATGAAAGGTGGCAGTCGTAAAAGTTTTTGGATGTACTCCTTTAGACTTCTCCACGATCGCTCAATTCGATTTTTATGAATAGACTGATTATTTCTGTTGACGAACTCAATTTTATGATTCACTGTTTTATGAATGAATCCTTTAGCTTCTAGTCCGTGATATCCTCCCCATTTATCAGTGTAAATAGTAGAGCTGATGATTTTAGTACCACTTCTAATGACCAGCAGATTAACAGCTTTGGTTCGCCTGTTAATAATACCAATCACCCAGGACTTTTGGCCTCTAAGGATTCTTCCTTGATGATTCTTAAAGCTATAAAGATATGTTTCATTTACTTTGTAGTCATCAGGCACCTCACCACGAGCAACAGAAACAAAAGGCAAATATTTGAGAATTGCTTATCGAAAATATGAAAAATATGTCGTCACAGTTGACATATCTATTTCACAGATACTACTTTTTTCGTATCTAGTTTTTTTCTCAGAATAACAGTAAAATAGCATAAAAACTGTTCTCATTTTGAGAAGACCGTATACTATTATCCAAAACGGATGCTGTTTTTTGACATTCTTTTGATACATCTGAGTCTAACATCTATTCTATGTCTCGTTTTCCCTTTTTCAAGTATCATTTTTCCTCTGTATCGAGAACAAAACCGAACGTTACTGATGATTAAACCAAAACTTTTAGCATGACTAAATGCTTTTTTGTCTGTTGAAATATTTGCAAAAAATTCATCAACTTTCATGCTTTCTTAAATATTAGAATTTTTATAAAATTTTTGATCAATTTAATCTATCATTTTTAATATATAAATTTTAATTCCCCTAATTTTCCTCTATTACCTTTAGATTTATAACTAGATACATTTAATGATTTTAAATATTTCAACACGTTTTTAAATATATTGGAATTGCTTAATAATTTTGTTACAGAAAAACTAAAATTTTTAAAACCTTCCAAATATGGAATAACTGAAACATAATGTTTTTTAGGTTCACTATCATTGTGTGGATTATAATTTCCATTGTTTTCATGGGGCGCAATCAAAAAACTGAGAATGGTTTCTACAGTCAATCTTTCTACAAAAGCCTTAAAATATCCGTTTTTATTTTAAAGAGAAAAACAGTTAGTAATTGACTGTATCAAGTAAATTACTTGTATTTGGTTAAAGTAGGTACAATTGAAAGTTTCATTTAAGGTATAAGCTTATTATGGGCTGCAAATGTTTATAAGACGTAAAGAAAGGTTACTATTTCCATTTTTTATAATTTTCAATTTATTGATTGCTTATAGATTGTTTTATGTGTTCGCATCGTGCGTCAACATTCGCGTACCTGGAGATATATATATATATATATATATAGGCATGTGTTTATCCAAATTACGATTATCGTATCAAGTATAATGAAATGGATGTTACTGTCCTCGTCTGCATTTGTGGAAGGATTGGAAGATGCTGCACACATAGATACCTACTCACAGATTCAAAAAGATATTTTCTTATTTTGGCGTAAAGCTTTCCAGTGGTCGAGATTCAACAAGTAAGTATGTTTTAACTAGTTCTTATTATGTTAAGTCTTTAATCATTTTAATTTCTATATTCAATTAATTAACCTTACGAAAAAATCTTCAATATGATTTGAATACCCTCTCACATGGTTAGACCGGCATCACCAATTGGAACGTCAGACTTGGAATTCAACAGAATTTCTACTCAACTACTTGTGTATTCTCGTTATAGTGGATTTCGGTTTATTTTTCTGTGAGCATTAACGGTATTTTAATTTTAATAAAATTTAATTGTTTGCTTATTTTGATTTGTTATTTGGAGATCAGTAGTTAAATATTTTGATTTAGTTTGGGTTAATTCATCTAGCGGCTGAGAGTATATAATCGAATCAAAATGTTTTCTTCTGGCTTAATCTAAGTTTCTTAAATCTAAATCAACGTTAACTTATTGTCTTTTAATTTGCAGTGCACTGAATTTATTTACACTATTTACTTTAAACATAACGTCAATCCTAATTGGTTACATTTATTCGACCCTGTTTGATTTTTGCTTACAAATTCGCGAGTTTTAAATGTTAAAATTACTAAATCGTTTATCAAAATTTTATTTAAATCTTTAACTCCCTTTATTACTCCAAATGTTTAGTCGTAATCCTGTTTTAATTTATGTTAGGAACCTCAGTTCTAATCCCTCGACTTACTAATATTCGATTTCCATTAGATTTAGATTTAATTCATTAGTGGATAAGAAAATTTCGTTGCAGCAATTTGAGTTATTCCCCACTTTCCGTACCTTCATTTTGATCTTAGGGTATTGATTGTGTTTATATTATATTTAAGAGTGCCCACTGGAGTACTCGGTGTTTAGAATTTTAGCCTTATGTATAATTCATTTTAGGTCGATTTTTCTGGCGTTGAGTGAAAGAAGGACCAACCATAAGACCCATTCTTCGACCTACCTTCACCACTATAAGTTATCATTTTACGTTTAGATTTGCCGTTTACCACTGGCGAAACCTCACGGTCACATCTCCTTTGCAGATGAATTGAGCTTACACGGAGCCGTTGATTGTGTATAGTTACTTTCTTGCAAGATGTGTTGGCTATGGGCAGGAAAGTTTTCGACATGATCTTTAGATATGATAAAATTAAACAGTATACCTGTCCGAATACATATAATTGATTATCCACAATTGTTACATTGATAGACATATTTGACAATAGTTACGTTTATAAGCATATTCATAAAAAACTCCTCACTTCGCCTAACATGAATCATTGTATAAAATTGGTTCTGAAAAGGAATTTCTTTCACACAAGCTTCCTGTATCACACAAAAGCGCTTCTGTTCAAGAATATTTTGCTAGTGAAAAACGGTAAGAGCTTTTCACCAGGAAAAAGTGATTGAAATTGAGAAAAAATGAATCGGTATATATACCAATAATTGGACCTTAACCTTGCGTATTATTTTTTTTGCGATAAAACAAAATTTGACCTTGAAATTATTTGTGTTATCTAAATTAAATTTTTATTATTTTCTTAATTTTAATTGGCAATTTATTTCTTAAATTTTTTAATTGAATTTATTCAACCAAAAATGTTTTATTTTAACTCAGTTAATTCATTAATTTTTTACTTTTATATAACTTGTCGTTTTCGGTCAAATTTTCTTGTTATTATGTTATTTTTTATGTAAATTTCGTGCGGTTCTTGATGCATTTTGTATTTACTTTATTTTACTTTTATGGTTTTTGATTTTATATTTATTTATATTCTATCAAATTTTAGAGTGTTTAGTTGATGTTGTATTTTAAGTTATCTTGGTGCTGGGTTTTCGTGCTATATTACTGATACATTTAAACAATTTTCAAGGCCGTTTGTGTTCTGGCCCAACAATTGTTTGTTTTAATTTTATGTGAATTCTTTCATTTTTTATAAGATAGGTGCAATAATTACTAACATCACTGTATAACATAACTTTCGTATGTTCTTGATTGTCTATCATCCTGTGATCCGTTGAAAGTCAAAACTGAATGTGCTTGTCACACTTTCATAAATATTATAATTTACATATAATAATATATATATGACTCATATAATATGAGTTTTGGAAAAGTGCACCATGAAGTGTTCGCTCTTTTGATGATTACCTTTATTATGCAGCAGCCATTAGGACTATCGCAATTTTAACGTAGTCGCTACTTTATGACCGCCATTTTGAGAATCGCCATTTCTAGTTGGCACATTCCATTATATATTATTATTTTTTAAATTTTAAATAAATATTTTATCGGTGAAACCTTTACTTCACTCTTTTTTGATTAATCTTCAGAAGAAAAAATTGTTGTACTTCGGGAAAAATAACAAATTTAGGACGACGCATAGTAAAAAAAGTTCACGAGACACTGCACTAGTTAGAAGCAGAAAACTAATTGATGGTCACAAGGTCTTCTGCATTTTGCCACCTTTTTTTTCATCAGAACATATCAATAATGATCCTCGACGAAACACAGAATTTATAAGTGGTCCTTGTGTCTTGAAATGTTCAGAACTAAAGAATGAACTAATGGCTATAACCTTTGTTTGATTTACATGTATTAACTTGAATCTTGTGGGGCATTCAGAAATTTTAATATTTTAGAAGGTTTGTTTTATTTCATACTGAAGAAGTTATTATATTTAATTATTGGTATAAAAAAGTCTAAATCATAAATGCAAACAAAATTAAAATTTAAAAACTGTTACTTTTGTCAGATGCTGACTGATTTGATGCCTCATTTATGAAGTCTCAGTTATTTTAGTATTTTTTATGTCAGAATCCTTCAAATCCTTCAAAATAAAAATACTGCAAGCCAAATTTTAAAACTTTTTTTGGAGATTGGCTGTTAACCAAAAAATGCATGAAATTATTTTTTTATCATATGTTGAAACTTTGAACCGATTGATTCATTAGTTGAGTAAATACATTAAAACAAATTTACGTATTTCTCATGATATATTGAACTATGCTCACTAGTTAATTTTTAATTTAAAAATTAATTGATCAGAAACAGTAAACTAGCATCTTGATCTTCGAGAAAAGTTTTTTCCGAGTTTACCAATAGGAAATGGAAAAAGTTTGTTTTAAACAAAGTTTTTTGTACGATTTTATATATAATTTTATATAATATATTCGGTTCAGTTAACGTATTTAGTCATCTGTAACGAAAAGAAAAGTTAAGAAATTGTGACAAAGGGTGCCCTATTTTTTCCGCTGTCATTTCGAATTTCTGTGTAAGTAGAGATATTGATAACATTAATACAATCTAGATAACAACCTACTGTGCAACCTATTAAATATGATCTCGTTTATATGTTTCATCATAAGCTTTAACATTATTATATCTAAATATCATAAGCACTTCTTTGCATAATTTTGCTCTTAAAAACCAATTATACATTGGAAAATCAATATTAAGATTCAGACTAATAAATGTAAAGTAAATTTTCCTTAAATTAAACAAATCTAGTCTAAAAATGTACATATATATATATAACAGAATCAAGATTGTCTGAATCAAAATATCTCATATTTACTGGATTTGATCAACTTCCAATGAAAATATGAAAATTTCGAGGTCATGTTATACGAAAAAGTTGTCGTAAGCAAAAATGTATATCTCGAAAATTTCCATCATTTTTCAAAGAAAATTTTTCAAAATTTCCAAAAACTCTTCGGGTATAGCGAAACAACTAAAATATCCCTTTTTACTATTATAAATATTTTTCAATAAAATTTGAAACGCGTGTTCAGATAAAATTAAGGTCTTGAAAACCTCTGTATTTTGAAAAAATATTTTTCAAATATCTCAATGATTTTTCTTCTGGATAAATTTAAATATCCAGCCAAATGAACATAAATTTTTTTAAATGCCTGTTACGTTAAAACAAATTTTCAAGATCAGACCATACGATATACTTACTCTTTACCTCATCTATTCATAGAAACATACATGCAGATTTAAAAGCTCATAGAGATTCACTTTAATTTGTACATTGAGAATATATCAGTCACAAACACAGAGTACTGTCCTTGTCTATCACAAATATATTCGTCGTAATATAATAGAAAGCTGATTATTTAGTTATTATTTTGAACGAGATTTCAAACTTTTGATAATGATATTGGAACTTTTCTAATAATTGAAGAATAAATTTTAGCCGGTTTTTATGAAAAATAGATTTCAGTCTTGATTTTTTTTTCTTGTGCTTATGCTACATGTTAAATCACAAAATGTTGAAGATTCTTACTGTGATAACATTGATTACTGGTAATAGTTCAATGGACAAGCTCGAATAAACTTCGATTTTAAAACCCAATAACTTTCAAAAGACTCAGACAGAGGATACAAGAGGAAATATTTATAAATTAGGAAATATATAAGAATTTTAACAATTTGTGATAAAATTTTTATTCGCTTCACTATTTCTAGTCCTCATTATGTCCATTTTTAAAAGTTTTTATCACGTTTTAAATTATAACAAAGCTTTTATAACACAATCATTTAAACAATTTAAGAAAATTTATTTTAATTTTATTCAACAATTTAAATTAAAAATTTTATTAAATCCTGGTTTTATAAATTTTTCATACTTTTAAAAATAGCACTGTTTTCAATGTTTTAAATGTACGAAATTTCTTTTAACTCTTTCAGTCCAAATGTTTCTTTAGTTCAAATAACTTAATTTTTAGATTTGCCGGTAAATGGATAACAAAGAACTAAAAAATAATTATGTTTTGGGGGCTCGCGACATATTTATATCAGTGGGACACAACACGGGCTGAATTCCACCTGGGCTTCTGTAAAAATTTTCTGGGACATATTTGACCCATTGAGACTTATAGGGTTGAGTTTTTTAGTATTTTAATTTTAAATTTCTCAAAGCACGCCATTTTCCTGTGTATAGATTTTATTCTCTAAAAATTCTGTTCACATATATGATTATTAAAAAACTAATAAGAAATGAGTTATACAAATTTAAATATAAATTCTCATAGTTATCAAAGCGTTACACCAGAACTATTGGCAGTTGCTAACTCAACATATATATAAATAATCGCAATTTTTAAAGGCCTACACAATTTTAATCATATAAACTATATGCAAGTTAAATCTCGGTTAGATAATTCCATAGTCTTTGCCATACGTTATAACAGATTTTTAGCAATTAAATTAATTGATACAATATATGAACATTTAAATATTGACCAAAACTGTAATTTCTCTAGTACCTTCATAAGTAAATTGCAATTTATGCTACTGAAATATTGACATTGGATTTCTACATTAAATTATCTCTAAATATCACAGTATGAAATTGTCAAAATCAATAACTTTTGTCCTACATTTGGAAAGCAAATACGATTGGATAATTCATTTTGCAAACTACTCAATTGCTATTCTCATTTGCACACGTGGTACATAAATCAGTCCAGAGGAATTATTAAAAATCTTGAATGCAAATACTTTGCGAAAATGCATTATAATTTAAATGTAACATTTTAATTAAATAATTGAATTAGATTTTAAAGTTCAACAAAACATATATAATTTAAGAATTTATTATTGAATAAAAAAATTATAAAGACTAAATGTTCTTAGTTCCATAACAAATCAACATTTTTCATATGTTCTTATGCTTTTGACATTGTTGAATTCAAGATGCTAATGATTTAAAAATAAAATAATGAATGAATTCAAAAAAATTTACCATAACATATTTGTTATCTACCAGTTCTCTAGTAATACAATTGTCGCCTTTATCTCTCTTTTGGACTTGAACGAATTTCGTGTCTGATTCTTTTCTAACAATAGCCTGAAATACAAATAATCAAAATTCAATTTCAATGAAAATCACCTTGAATGTTTTATCATCAGCCGATGTTTCATCGAATTCTTCATCAATTTTAAATTTTATTTCGGTGTTTTTCATTGCTGTAAACGTTTTAATGTGAGTCACTCCATCGACGACGGTAATTTCTTGAACTGGTTTACTAGTGCTGGCGAATTTTCTAATAATCATTCCCACGCCTAATAAAAAAAATTACTCATTAATCAATTAAAATTATTAAAACGTTACCCAGTTCTTTCAAATAAGCTTCAAAATTATCAGTTGCAGTTAATTGCCATTTACCAACAAATGCTTCCATTTCAAAATTGAGTGTATTTTTGAAATTTTAGAAATAATTACATACATTAGCGCTTAAAATCTTGTATTTATACCTGTCAAATTTACACACACACACAAATTATAGAAAATTACACACACGAGAAAACGTCATGACAGTGACAATTTGTTTAACCCACGATAAAATAACAATGAACTAAATTTTCAATTATTCTACACCAACATTTATAAACATAGCTCGCAAATAGGTCAAAGTTTATTGTCATTTTATTGGAACTTTATTCATAATTGATAAGTAAATAAAAAAATTAGGGATGCAAAAATAATGGTACAACGAATTTATTTTTATTGGCAAATGTCTACGTGTTTGAGGAAATGCCAGTAATTCATATTAAAATTTAATTTTTAATCGACCATTTAATATTTTAATTTTCTGTTGTCAGAAAATCAGTTTTTTATAAATGACATAATATTATTATTATTATTATTATTATTATTATGTATCTTATGAGTGTATGTCAGCCAAGGGTGAGCTCACAAAAGCATGAACTACTAAGGCCCTGGCATATCCCTGGCTCCACGTACTATAAATAGAAAGTTTATTTCCGATTTAGACTCTTGTCCCTTTGTATTTAATTTAAAATTATTAACCTTTTCACTACATTTTTCTCTTTCGAAATGCTAACGATTTGAAAATTATTTTGAACGTAAGAATAATATCAGCTTGTTCCTTGCAGTCTTATGTATCTAAAATATATTTTATGATAGTTTTTTAACTTAGATATTTTAACACTTAAAGCTCTGACAAGTCGATAAACCTATAAGCCCCCAAATGACGTCAATTGACATAAACATCAATTATACTGTTAATGAATGTCATTTAAAGTCTACAGGGATTTATAAACACCTCAAAACCCGCTCACACCCCCAAAAACCACTAGAATTCCAACACTTCCCTGTCTCGCAAAAGCTTCAAAAATGTATGATTTTTGGGTATATTTTAAATTTTGATTTAAATATTGAATTGTGAAAATTTTTATAACATATCAAAACCGGCAAGGTCAAACAAATCAAAGGATATGCAGGCATTACAGGGAATTGTAAATCATCTCTACCTGTAATTTAAATGGGGTATCAGTAGAGAGAGGAACTTATCAACAAGTAGACCGGATGGAGACACAAAAGAACATAAAATGGACAATCTGAGTGTATCTACAGTGGAATCTTGTAGTGGAAGATCTGTATAGTTTGATTTAGAGAGTGAAAATGATTCCACATATGAAGAAAGTGACGGAAGCCACCAATGTGATGCTGAATTTGAAGAGAGAGAAACTTCTAATATTAGCCGTGATGGAACTCAGTGTGAGAATGTTGGAATGTACCGAGGAAAATCACTGTCGCTAAATATATTTCGTTCACGATCTGGTACCACACGCTATACTGGATGTATTCGAGATCATTTGGAGACTTTCCAGATGTTACTAGATGATGGTCTTCTTCGACACATTCAAAAATGTAAAATGTTGGAAGTCTGTTGACGCCAACTTTTCCACTGAATTGAGTGAAATTAAAGCATATATAGGCCTGCGTTATCTCCTAGGAGTGATGAGCCATTGCTGAACGGCTTTTTCCATCGAAGTCACGCATCAAGTTTACAAAATTCATGAACAATAAGCTGACAAGTTTTGCATCAAGTTCTAGTTGTTGGCATAAGTCAATTCAAAATACTGCCTCAATATTATCTCCTATTTAGGAAAAGAAGAAGAAAGAGCTCAGCCATTGGGAGCACATATCATGATAACAATTTCGAAACCATATATAAGAAAAGTATACAATGTCTGCAC